>VZRJ01006577.1:389079-590765 GCA_013397565.1 Ptilonorhynchus violaceus
CTGGGCGCGGGAGGATTCCTCCGTTTGAACTGGCAGGGTTTGGAGGCGGAGGGAAGGACGGCTGGGGGGCTGCCCGAGCGTCCCGGGAGAGATCGGCCAGCCTCATGGTCAAGGTGCCGCGGACCAGGGATGCTGCCCTTAGCCTGCCCCTGGCCTTGCCCCTGCCCCTGACCTGCGACTGCCCCTGAGTTGCCCCTGCTCCTGCCTTCGCCCCCGCTCCTGGGCTGCCCCTGCCTGCGGGGCTGGCCTGAGCACAGGCGTCTCAAAGTCGGCGCTCCGTGCTGGTGGTTGTCGCTATCCAACTTTCTCAGAAGTTTATTAAAACGCTAGCGGGAGGTGATGTTGTTCTGAGTAGTGGGATGCCACTAAAGTAAAAGCGTCCTCTCTCCTGGAACTTGGTGACTAAACGATGTTACAGCCTGCCTCAGAGAAAAATAAGAATTAGTTTTGCGAGTCATCAACCCAGTGACACCTGAGAAGATGTAAGAACAAGCAAGACACATCCAGATCCTTGTGTTTCATACGAATCTGTTACCGTTGAATTGCTTTTCTTTTGCAATTCCCGCCCTCCTCGCCCCCAGCTGAAACAGAAATTAAAATAATTTGAAGAAGGAAATGTAGCTAACATAGAGCTTTCAGAAAAACTCTGATACAGGTAGTCCTAAGGGTAAAATGATTCATGGCTTTAACTCTCCTTGCTCCCACCTCCCCATGGTTAAGATTACTTCATGTTCATTTCCCTTGTCTTTTATTTTTTTTTTTTCCTATGGAGAGAAATGCACAGTTCTGTTTCTAAGCAGAAATGAAAGAAATTATTTGTGTTGTTCATATGGAAAGTAAAGCATATAGTATTAAATATTTTATTAGATGAAGAGACAAGCACTGTGCATATGTTTGGATTAATGTGGGTGTAGATAAACATACATGTGCATGTAACTTTGGGGATGTTAAGCTTTTTCAGAGATCCCTAAAGCACATATTCTCTCCTTGAATCTCTGTATTGTTTTGTCAGCGTAGTTCGTTTCATAGGAGCTACATGATTTAAACACGTGGAATAGCTGATAAGTGACTTAGTGTACAGTTTTAAAGAAAAAGCAATACTGAAGTTTTTGTGAACATCAGAAGTTATTCTGAGCAACAAGAAGATGTGTATCCTAGCATTCAATTGAAATTCAAATTGTTATCAGGATACAGCATAAAGACAGGTAAAATTATCTCTTCAAGGTTTTTGAACTGAATAGGAGAATTTAAAAACTAGAACAAATACAAATTTATTCTTTAGGCTTTTCATTTAGGTGTGTCACTGATCTGAGAATCTGTAGAGATCTGCATACTGACAGAAACTCACTGAGTTTTAATGGCACCACTTGATTTGTACAAAAGAGTTTATTTGTTATAATGTATGTAGTATGTGACATTATATCTGATTTTTGCTCTTACTGCTCTTGGTTTTTATAATCCATTTATTCCATGTTTTTCATTCATTGCTACTGAAACAAAATATCTAGTCATCAGTAGCTCCTAGTCCTGTTGAAGGAATATGTTCGAATTTGTTCAGAATTAAAGTAACTGTGGCAGGAGAGATGAGATTATTTATGCAAATGCCACCTTTGGAGATATGAAAATGTTTAAGATAGTTTTAGAGTCTAAGACTTGCTTTTCTGTTTCTCATCAAAGAGCCTTTCATTTACCTCTATGAACTTCGTAGGTTATGGCAAGACGTGGTGAAGTGCTGCAAAAATGGCAGTTGTGTGCTTGAAAGTTCTATAATCCAACAATCTTCTAATGCCCTGGAAGGTTATGTCTGACTCATTCTGTAGAGATCAGTCTCTTTGTCAATGGTGACAACTTCTTTATTTCACTGTGACTATAGGATATGTAAACTACTGTTCAGTCCAGAATGGGAGATACTATCAAATACATAAATGGATGAACATGTGGGACTTCCACCAAGCCTTTAGCCATATACCTTGATTTTTGGTCCAGGAAGTGATAACTCCTGAATTTCCACAGTATTTTCACCTGCACATATTTAACAACTACTTTACTATTTGAGGACTGTTTGGAAAGCAATATTTTTGTTATGTGAAAGTGGTGAGAATTTAATTTGGATATGTTCCAATATAGACCATGTCAAGTTTATATCAAATGTTGTGAACAGGAGGTTTCTGGGCAATCTTAGCTGGGAACCCCGTGGGAGGGCATGACATGAGGAGCAGTTTGGCAAGTTGGCTTTTTTGGTTATTTTTACTATTGATATGTATGTACAAGTGAAAATTACTTTTTGTTTTTTTTCTTTTAGTGTCTACTTGGGATCCTTGTATCTGTAGAAGAGTTTTGGTTGGGTTCTTGTTTAGGGGTTTTGTTTGTTTGCTTGTTTTTTCTTTTTATTTGTTTTTTCCCAGCTGGTCCTATCAGTTTGATACATGAATTTTGTACTGGAATCCTTTTTCAGCTCAGGTGGGCTTGTTTTCTTGTGGAGTTTTAGTTACTGTTTCTACATCTAAGCTAAGCACTAAGCTGAATGATCATGAATTCTTAATTTTAATATTCTATTAGATATTGTGAAATTCATTTAATGAGAGATTATGGTTGGGTAATAATAAGTACATTCTATTTTTTTGATATGTTTGTGTGTTTCTGAAGAACATCCTGTCATGTCAATTGTACAGGTACATTTATGCATAAGTAAGACTATGTGGATAGTCCTACTGGCATTAAGAAGACTGAAGGGATAGACAGTGCATTTTATGAAGTACTTACCTGCTTGGTCTATGTTCCGTATTGTATCTGTCAAAAGAAAAAAAAATGGTTTACAGTTAACAATTAGTGTTAAAACACATCTGATTGCTTGAAATGGCTTGAAAATATGCATATCAAATTGGTTTAGAGCTGACATGACAAAATTGTCAATAGATGCAGTGGATATTTAAAGAGGTTTTTTCTATCTTCATTTCCTCAGACAGAACTGTTAGGAAAAATCTGTAAAATGAATTTATAATTAAGATTTACAAATCAGCCACGAAATGCTTGGAAAATACCAGTGTGAAGATTTTGCAATAAAGCCACCAGATCCTCTCAGTTTATCATGGAAATTTTACATGATCACAATAGCTTTTTTCACGTGACGTGTTAATCAACCCTCAACGTGAATGGGATTCACTCAATAAGCAAAGAGTTAGTATTTTAATCCGTCCTTCCTCAGCGGATGGTGGCATGTTTTGCTTGCCTTACACTGTCCAAATTCTATGAAGATGTAATTCCTCATGAACCCTCAGCACTGTTCATGACAGTGCTCAGTATGTACCTCACAAACTAATAACAGGTTTATCTTTACAGCAGCCCTATTTTACAGTGGAGGGGTAAATCAGAAAGAGAGATAAAAGTAAAAAATAGTTGAATTGACAAGTTTCAGAGCACACAACATTTTTCTCCCACTGCTTTCCCTGTTTTCAGTTGCACCCATAAATGATGAGCCCGTCTGCAAACCAGTCCCAGATTCCTCTGGTTGTGTGTAACAGGAATGGAGAACATGGGATTCAGTTAACATTTTGTTTAAGAGACAGCTCCAAGAAGAATATGCCAGGTATGCCTAACCCATGTAAAGCAAGCACTGACAATGCAGAAGTCTTTGATAAAACGTACTAGAATTTGAAAATACAGCTTCTGAAAGAATATGGCAAATTCTTCCCCCATTAGATACTGTCGAATAGTGTACTGTTAAGCAAGAAGTGAAAGGATTGAATACTGTGCCCTCTTCAAACAGCAGAGTTTCACACTCAAATCTTGCTTCATTAGAAAAAGTAATGAGGAAAGCATTTTACACTGTTTCTGTCAAGTTTGTCAACAGGAAGTAAAAAATTCAGTATTAATGGGAATCCAAAAGGTTAATAAGTTAGAGAATGATTTTCTAATTCAAACATTAACTGAGAAATTTAGTTTGCAAGTCTCTATGGTCAAAGCTATTTATTTAAATTAAATCATTATGATCGGTGTAGAATCGGGAACATAAAAATGTGCATGTTTAAACTATAGTATCAAAGCTTTTGTATAAGCACTTCTTTTATAATTTTCTGTTCTGAGCCCACAAATCCTGCATTTTGATGCTTTTGCCCATTAGTCTCTCTGACTTTCAAGTCTTCTTCCTTTTCTCCTAGCAACTTACAACCTTGTGGTTGGCATGCTGCTGTAGAAAGTTACGAATTTGAAACCTGTCAAGATGAGCAACAATCTCAATGCAGCTTTCTAATTTAATGAGAAAATATTTAGACCATTTAGAAAATGTAGATAAAATCGTCATAAAAATTTCCCACTTAAGTACTTGATGCACTGTTGTATATGTATCTAGTCTCATGAGGGGATTCTGGTCTCTGGTTTCTAAGTAAATGGAATTTCCTATTTACAGCTTTCATCTCAGTACCTGAACTTACAAAAAGAGGGGAATCAAGATCCCTTCCTATGTCTTAGTCTATCCTGTGAGCTCTCACAATTTGAAATATTTTCACAACTGATCATGGCTGTGGTCTTTCTGAGGTGCTATCCACATTTAAACCATGGCTTCTGCTGTGATAGCCAGATCCTAAAATTAGATATGAAAGAAGTAAAATTAATAGCTGCTTATGTTTTCCATTGACTTGGCTATCTCATGTAGACTCCTTTGTTAAGGAGATAATTTATTGCTCAGGCTGAAATATAGATCACTCAATTCTGCATTTCTAGGTTATAGAATCAGAAGAGAGTAATCCATTTGTTTTTATCATGAGCCAGTTTTTCAAGTTGATCATGAAACTTCTGAAAATGGTTATATAACTTTCCTGCTTTTATAGTTATACTTTTAACTTTCACAAAAAAGAGGCAGGGTTCCTGCAGAACACAGGCCACAGACCTTTCTCCCCCAAAGCTCTTATTCATTCTCAGAGGATCTATGTTCTGTTCTGGGATGCAAAAAATCAGGTGATAAAAATAGTGCAAGATCACATAGCTGAAGACTGTATATATACGTGGACGGACTTAAATAAGTTACAAGGAAAATCTAAGTCTAGAATTTCCTAACTTTAAAGTCTGGCTTTGCTACTTCTAGAACAGCATTTCTAAAGCTTGACTGTTTGTTGTTTTGTTTTGTTTTTTAACAAAAGAAGCAGAAGAACACGTAAGTCACTTAATGTGCTGTCATGTCTTTTGTCCATCACTTGAATGCAGGACTGAAACTTGAGGATTCCTTGTATATCCCATTCCCACTTGAGCTGATAGAATAATTGATAGCAAAAGGGAGTTCTTAATTTTTATGTGGATAATTAAAATGATGATTGTGTACTCTCTCTGCAGAAAGACTGAGGAACTCAAAAGTTGAAGAAATGGCAAATCTGCAGTCTTCTGCTGCATTTGTGATTCTAGTAACAATTCATATACTTTTCTTGGTGCTCCCAAACATACTTTCTTTTGTTACTTCCTCTTTACATTCTTTTTGTATTGAATATATGTTCTTCTGGATCTTATTCTACCGTTTTTTTTCTCCTTTCCAGAGTCTCAAAGGATTCCTGACTGCCTTATTCAAATCCAAGGTTCCTTACTCTGAGTGTTACTTGGTTTTACCAACTTCTCCTTGTGCCTTGTTGATTTACTTACCAGGTTATTTGCTATCCATTCTTTCCTGTATCTTGTCCTAGATACTTCCAAAAATAAAGTAAAATTTCCCATAGTTCATTAACAGCTTCTTGGACCTCTCACTCTTCTGTTTCTCTCTAACTATTTTATAATCTTTGAATTTCGGTATCATTTAAACCTTCCCTATCTCCTTTGTCAGTTTTAATAATGTCAGTTAGAATTCCCATTCCTGTGTTTTTACCTCAGCTCCCTGTTTTACTTTGTTCTCTGATGGTTTCATCAGTGGCTGCCAAGTTGATGGTACAATAAAGCAAGGCACTTTAGCTTGAGTAATTTGTTCTGACTGTGATGGGGATTTATCTTCTCTCATCTCATCTCTTTCTTAGATGCGCATTTTTGAGAAAGGTGAATTATCTTTCAGATGTGCCTATTTCTTTTCATTGAGTGTAACGGAAGTCTGAAGTGGCTAGTTTGGGTTCAAGTGTTCAATTTAAATGTTTAATGTTCAATTAAATTTGAGAAAATGAACATCATTTGAAGTCTACATTGCAAATTCAAACTGTTCTAAAAAGATAGAATAAAAGGATAGAATTAATTGAATCTATTATATTTTCATAATATTAGTAAAAAGCATGTCTCTCATCCCAGTAAAAGTATGGATGTTGCTAGAAAACATGAGCCCATGGGATGCACTAGAAAGCAGGTCTTGAGAGGTTTTTTGGTTTTTGTTACCCGTGTACTTTCAATTTGGACAAAACCAACCTTTTTTTTTTCCTCTGGACTTACATTCAGAAATACTTGCACTGTTTTGCAGAAATATTTCAGAAGAAATCAAATTAAGAAAAGGTTTGGCAGTGAACACATCAGTTGCACAGAGAGTGACTAAATCGGTAAAATACCTCTAGAACTGTGGTCCTTTTAGGGGTAAGATCAAAGAGCATTAGAAAAGTGAAATGCTGTTCAACCTCTTCATAGTAAAAGTGAAAACGAGTATACAGAGAAGCATAGCTATCTGGAAAATTCAATTGATGATCGATCTTTACAGATAAGTCTGCAGAAATATTGTTGGCTTGAATATAATTTTTTTTTTCCTCCATAAAACGATTTCTGAAATAATAATAGTAGGGACATATATAGGTCTACATGTGCACAAATAAATATGAATCATCTGCATTTCACTCTTTATATACATATATTAAAAGTGCATATACATATATAATTTATGTATTTATGCACATATGCATACTTTTAATCTGTAGATTCTACACAGTTATTAATAAATAAATTAGAGTTGATTCCTTTATAATACTTTTGTAAACAGTGAAGTTCACTTAAATATCATACATGGAAAAAATTAGAGCATATTGTTGGAATCTATGTTAAATTCATAAGAATGGTGCTGATACATACAAGTAAATATATTCTTAACACATGATCATTGCTTTTTAGCAGCTACTTCCTGTCCTTGTGACACATTTTTTATACCCTGTTGCAAGCAATTTAAGAGTTTACTCTTTCTTTTTATATCTCAAGCTAGCATTTTTTAGATGAAAACTGCTCCTTAAATAGTATGCTATGATGTTTTGGCAGAATTTCCTAGTATTCAAATTTCCTGGTGTTCTTTGAACAATTTTTTTAGAACACAGGATTGAAGACCTAAAATAAACTATTTATACTAGGGAAAGAACGAGATGTTATTAAAAATTTCAGAAAGGAAATTTATCCTGTAAAAAGTTGAGAACTGCTGCAACTTCCTCAGAAGGATAAGTAACTGTGTAGTCATCCCTAGTAATAGTGAAAAAAATGCCCTAAATCCCCAAACCTAAACTTTACCAAAAGTTTTATCTCAGCAGTATCTAAATTTCTAATTTTTATTTCAAAAAGTCATAACTTACCAATAATTTAAGACAAACACAGATCCAAAAGACTGAAATATTACCTTTTTTTGGTAACAGTTTTACTAAAGCTTATAATTTTGTTTAGATGTTTTCCCATTTGTATTTTAAATATTTTATTTCAAAATTTTTGAATCTGTTAATTTTAACTGTAATAACAGGTTAAAATATTATTATTATTTACACTTTAAAAATACTCTTTTAATTTATTGCAAAATAATAAGTGAAAACATTTTGCTGCATAATAAACAAAACAAAGTAAGTTTCTCCAAAATTCGTGTTAAAATGTACCTGGAAGTTTCAATCCATACTTTAAGTTTATATCACATTGTTCTTTCCATATCTCCTATTTCCAACTGAAGTCTTGAATATTTGTACTGGCAGTGCTGAAGATTACTGTAAGTTTAGAGAAGTATTACAGTTCTATAGTCATAAATATATCTATTCAAAGCATCAGTGGTGATTGTCATGAGTAGTCTGGTTTTCCAAACCACATTTGTAATCATACCTCCTATTTCTTCACTCTTCAGTCCTTTACTGCACATCTCCCTGCCACATTTCGGCTGTCACATACACCTTTTCTACCAGTTAGGAACCAGAATCCATTTTTTCATTTGTCCAGGCACACCTTATCTATGGATTTCCATTTTCACTTCTTCATGCGGAATTTCATCTGTTCTACTTGACCCATGAAAAATATTGACTTTAATTAATGAATAAAACGGAAAATAAAGGATGAGTATTTAATTCTCAGAAACAAGCCAACAGAAATACACAGAGAGAATTAAGACTTGGTTCAATGTGGTATGTATTCCAAAGTTTGGACCTCAACCTGTTATATTAAAATGGAATGTTAGAAATGAAACATGTAAGATTATGTAAAACTGAAAAGAATAGATTTTATATTTTGGTGTTTGCCGTTATCTCAAAATGTATTTGAAAGATGGAAATGTCTTTCTCAAAACCTAAACATAATTTCTTGAGTCTAAACTCACAATCATTACCATGTGGGATTGATTTTCTGAGTTTAATAAGGCACTGATTTTCTTATTGTCTGATAAGTAGTTGGGTGTAATTTGTGAAACACATCACCTGCCATTCATTCTTTTTTCAACTGTATCAGTCGAGTTTTCTGTTTTACTATGTTTCATGAACATTAAAATATTCAACCTTTTGTAACATTTGTATTTTCCTGTCATCTGTTTTCATTTTTCCTTCCACTCTAACCATATGGAAAAAGCAGCATTGTTTTGACCTTGATATCTTTTTCTGCTATGTAGGTTTGCTTTGTGCAAAACTCGTAGAGGAACACAGAACCAAATCAAATAAAATATTACAAAAGATCCTTTCATCTGAACGAGTATAATCACACACACTGTCTTTGCCAAATATAGTCCTAGGGTTGAATTCTATTTCAGCTCATAATTCTTTCTAGAGATTCTTCAATGGTGTAAGTAATCCATACCTATAAATAGAGTGTGGAAATATGCAAAGAGAGAAAATACAGGATGCATACCTAATGCATAGTTTTGTTGTGCTATGTGATTTTGTTGAAACTATAGTTTCCCCAATTACCTTATGAATAGGTTCTTGCAGGGCATAGAAATTGTTTCATCTTTCTTGAGCAAGTATGATAAAAACCACTGCATCTGTATTTGCAGGAATATGCGACACTTCAGATATTCAACTTTCTGTTCTTAGATAGACTTCTGATTGCCTTCGGAGATATAACTTCTTTTTATGTTCTGGACCAGTCAGGTGCATCAGGCCTTCAGGCTGATCTGGTTCACCACTTTTTTCTCATATTCCTTGTTTGTTCTCTCCTTACGAATTGGAATCTGTACTATTAATGTACATCCATCCACTACTACTCTCCACATGCATTGCTATAGTTTTTTATTCATGCAATCAAATTATGATCGTTTATGAATGTCCAAAAGATTAATTTTATATAATTATTTATATTATAGAATTATATGATGCTAATCGTCATGCTAAATGTAAACCTTTTGTGTGTAATGTCTAGTGGCTCTATTTATTCAAGTTGAATTCTCTTCTGTAAGTCTTTTTGTCATAATTTTTACTATTAACTTATCCACAAAGATTACCTACTTTTTATATCAACTATGTGAGGTTTAGAACAAAAATACCCCAAAAAGAAATACCAGCCCCCTCCAAAGCAGCAATAGTAAGCACAACTCCAAAATATGTGGGAGATTGAAAATAAGGAAGGAGAGAAGAGAAAGAGGGGAGAAGAGGAAGCAGACAATATGGAATAAACTACTCAATATTTTCAGTTAGTGGGAACAATTTTTTAAAATATTTTTAGTCTTCTTTTGATGTACACAAGGACTTCAACCTTGTGCCACATCTCAGAAGTTGGGTCTTTTAATAGAAAAAACTTCAATAAATAATTGTTTGTTAATCAACAATGGGTTCACCAACATATTTGATGATAATTAATCCTCCTCAATTAAGTTTTTGCATATCTTGACTCTGTTATTTTAATTTAGAAGATTAATGACTTTTGTTTGAAAATGTAACAGTCTTTGAGAGGATTGAAATTTAGATGAAAGTGAATGCTTCTGTACACTGTTCATCTGAGATGTAAATGGAATTTCTGAAAACTGCTATAAAAGGGATTGAAGGGGAAATCCTTGACGTGCAAAATTAGGAACAGTAGTTGTATCAGTAGGAATTCTTCATACGTTTCTTTTGCACCCGGTACTTTCATTTTAGTCAATAAGGACTAAATAATGAAATAAAGCATATGCTTCTTAAAAATAAAAACAACAAGAGTCTTAGATGATTCACTCATATGTTACAGGAGAGAATTAAAATGCATAATAACCTTGAAAAAAATAAAGGACCTCTGAAAAAATGAATATGGAATAGTGCAACTTGCTATCCTGTCACAACAATAATCAGCAGAGATGTGAAGTAGGATCAAATGTCTAGATAGCATTCTGCAGGAGTGTTGCACGTGGTACAAAGCAAGTAAAATATGAATCAAGTATTCCATACTGCCGCTGAAATTTTAATCACAGAAGTAGATGAACAGATACACCGCCTGGAGAAAAAGAATTCCTACTCTCTGATCTGTTTTGGTAGAGCCTCAGCTCTACTGTATTGTCCAAGACAATCGAGAAACGATGGCTTGTTTGAAGAAATTCCAGGTTAAAAAAAAAAATCACTATCATTTTAGGAAACAAGTTGTACCAAGAAAAGATTATCACAGGAAAAAAATTTTATTTTATTTTATAAATACCGAACAGATTTCCTGGTAGTGGTGTGGACTCTGATAGCTGGGATTATAAGATTGTAATAAACTAGACAAACTTCTGCCAGTCATGACATGTTTGAACATGACAGTCTTTTTGCCTTCTAGAAAGAAGAACATTCAATAATTTCTCCCAAACTGTCAGTCAGTATTTTCTATGAAAAGGTTGCCTACAGATGCTGACAGAGATAAAAAAAAAAAATCTAACCTTTTGTATGGGGTTTTCTTTGTAAACAAATTTTGTGAAAGTTTTTTGTTATCATTCCATTTTTTTAAAACAATCTTTGAATATAGAATTTAGGTACATCCTCTCTTTACATTTTATGGCTTCATCTGAATTGTTCTTCCAGTGGAGTACTGTGGTGTGCCAAATCTCATGACTATGCATAACCAAAATCAGTCTCTATTATGTTAGACATTTAACATAATGCACAGACTCATATCTTAAAAATCTTAGCATTTAAAGAAATTGTACAAATTGAAAGTAAATGCCAGTACCATTATTGGTGGGGATTTTGTTTTGTTTGTTTTGCGGTGTGTGTTTTCTGTTGTTTTTTTAAGACAGAACACTGAAGCAAAAATAATGAAATTACATGGGGAAATTTATAAACTGAAACTAGCTACTTTGAGTCTGAGTCCTTAAAGGCAAGATCCTATATCTCCATTAAGTAAATGTTATAGTAAAATAAATTTATCCACAGTACTCAAAAAAAAAGAAACATAAGTACATAATGAAAACCTGTGTGTTTAGTTCATCAAACTCTAACTTTTTAATTATGTGAAATTTACTGTATTCCTTTTTGTGCACAAGTTTCATTGTTATCCCCCCCAATTATCCCACTCTATGTCATATTTCTCATTACATTATCTTAAAAAGATTGTGGAAAATATAATGAAGTTTTTTGCTTCCAGATAGTGAATTAAATACAAAATAAAGACTGAAAAGCAATTTTGTATATTTTCCTAATAGCACTGAGTAATCTCTACTGCCATCTCTCTCACCACCATGTAAGTTAGATTTATTTCTCTTCAGGTGACACTGTTTTCATGACAGGCTTCAAATGTTACTAAAACTGAGAGTTCAAGTAAGATCTTTTTATGTGTAAGGCTCTTAATCCTCTCATAATAAAAGAGCACACATCATTAAGAGTGTAATGCACAGAATGAAACATGGTTGTCTAACGAAGAAGATTCCTGTCTGAAGTTTCCTGTTTCCTTTGTAGTGGTGACTGGGAATGTAGCAAAAAAGAGGCAGTGAGTAATTAAGAAAGGGAGGAATGTGCCTTGTCTTATGAACTCTAATATAAGAGGCTTACTTCAGAAGGAGAAATTCATTGGAAGGTTTCTTTCCAAATATTGGTGATTAAGAAATGATACAGATGTTTCTTAAATCTTTGGACTGGTGTTGAAATTAATTCCTTTGTGCATGACACAAGAACATTTTGAAAAGATCAGTGAAAAAATTTCAAGATACAAAAACCTAAAAAATAGTGAGATTAATTAATCTCAAATGAAACTTGGAAAGAAACTTTTTTCTTTTTCATTTTTTTTTTTCTGCAATCTAAGTGTTCTATTACAACAGAGATGTGTCTAGGCATATGTTATTTTGCAAGGTGAAGTCAAATAACTTCTCTCTTCAGGGGCTTGTTTTTCCCTCTTGCCTTTTCGTGTAGTCTAAACAGAGCCACCCATGATTATGGTACTGTAGGAGAAGCTCAGTATACTTCAGGATTTTTACTTTGTGTTGCTTTTTATGTTGGTATATGAAAACAGCAGTTGAAAAAGCTGACCCGATCCAACAGATGGTTTGTGCATTCTGCTACAAGCAGATGATAGGTTGTCTATCTAGTATAGGCAGATAACGTTATCTGCTGAAAGTTTTGAAGAAAGTATGGTTATGACCTAAATTAAGCAGAAAAATGTCAATATGTCTTTTTTTTAATTGATGTTAAATGGCAAGGAGTCTACATATTTCGATACATGTACGTTTCTGTGTATATAGATATAGACAAACCAGAAAAATGTTAATTTCTGGAATATTGCTGCCTGTCTTTTCAAATGTCATGTTTTGATTATATGTTGCAAACTTTGCTGTCGGGGCCACAACACTGTAATGAAACTTTCATCTGTATGTTTGAGCATATTGAAATGACAAATCACTGATTTGTACTGATTTTTTTTTTTTAATATTTTTCATTATTTATTGCAAATGTTCCTGGAAAAAATACAAGTAGTAATAGTGTCTTTTTTATCTTTCAAAAAACCCCACTACATTGGAGTGTATGGACCTCTGATGGACCTCAGAAAGATACAGTTCCCTTTTATGTGCCCGTGAAATTTAATTTATCTAAGATTCCTTACCATTACCATAACTGGCAATCTTTCTGTGAGAAAATGAATTCCTGCATCATATCAGAGTTGTAATTACTCCTCCTCTTTTGTAGAGGTTTTTCTCTTCAGGAATAGAACTTTGTCTAAACATGTCTAAAAATGCACCAAATAAACACAAACTTCATGTCATGTACAGTAGACAAGTTTCAGAATATCAAAACTCAGTCTAAAGCTGATCTAATTTAAAGATAAACGATCACTCAAAACCAGGTATTCCTGATGACTATTTCTGTGTATATGTTGCATGCCTTGTCTTCACTGTGCAGTATTTCAGAAAATCTTGTAGGATTATGGGTTATCAGGGTTAGGTTTCCCAATCCCTGATTTGCTTTATTTTGTACTAATTCATATATGATTTGCTTTATCTCATGAGAATTCATAAAACAATGTCTGATGAGTCCATGTAGCAAATTTCTTTAGGCCTGTTTGAAAATTAATGGAAATGAAAATGTGTTAAAAGTAGGAAAAAAATAATCCCTGTGTATACAGTTTGATCATTCTGTTCTAATTCAATTCACTGTGGAAGGGTCAGTCAAAAAAGATCTGTTTCTGTTCTGTACACAAAGCAGGGATGAACATGAATTTTCTATGAAAATATTTTTGTGATAAAATACTGTTTTATAAAATAATAGTGGGAAGGAGTGATTCCACTGCTACCATTTATTCATTGAAAATTAATAATTAAGATTTTCAGAATTACTGAAGCATCCTCTATGGCATATGTAAAAAAAGTCCTAGTCTCATTTAAAAAAAAAAAGGTTTTTTTGCAGATCATAATTAGATCGTTTAAAAGCCTAAAGAGTATGACAAGAACTAGTACTAAATTATTCAAATTAATGTGTTGGATTGAGCTGACTAGGACTTTTTATTTAGTAGTTTCTGCATTCTGGTTCATGAAATCATCAAGGTTCTGACCGCATTATTAGAACTTTGGAAAATAATTAATCTCAAAATCCCATCAAATGGTTCAAGAGATGGTTGCAAGTTTAATGGAAGAAGGAAAATATATTTTGTTATTAATTCTGAGATCACAGATCCTATTTTGGGGAATTTGGCCACCACATGAATGTTTTTAAATTGTGGACTTTTTTTTAGCATGAAAGTTCTTCCCTCTGTATAGTTATCTCACTTCAGTTATCTTTTGGTTTTTAGAGTCTCCTATGTTTATATATACTTGCTATATGATTGAAAACAGATAAGGATTTCAATAACAGTAATAAGTTTTAGATGGATGAACTTTATATTATTCCATGGCTTTTGAAGAAATATGCTAAATCAGTCTTATATTAAAGTTTATAATTTACTGTCAGCATAGTATTTCAATCTTATTTTCCATTACTGCTGATAACTACTCAGTAAGATGTAGTGTCAAAAGGAAATGAGCCATAGTGATCTTATATATAGAAAATAACATTTTTGTTAAAAGCATAATAGGGGCAAAAAAAAACCCCAGTATTATTCTTCTGCTAAGCCTTTTGTCACACGCTGTGTATTGTCCCTGCCTTATGACCTTTTCAAATGGCATTTCATTTTAAATCTCTACATGTATTAGAAACTAATTTCCGAGATAAAAACAACATTACTTAGGTGTTATAATTAGAAAATTTAGGCGAAATCACGTGCAAGCCAGAGGGACTAGATTTTTAGTAAGCCTCTTCTGACTACTGTAACTTTTCTTACTATTACTTCAGTGTATTGGGTTATCAGGTCAAAAACAATTTAACAGCTACTCCAAATTTTCTTTGCTAAAACTGCAGGCAGTCAGCTTTGATGAACCTCTTTCAGCCTTGTTTTTTCCAGTGATACATTAGTTTCTCCAATTTAATTTTACTTATCTAAAAGAAAGCCATTTAGTTCAGCCATCATCCAGCCAATATAATGTACTAAATATTTGGATATAGCTTATCTGGACAAAGAAGATATGGCATGTACTGCACAAGATGAGTTCTCTCTCTGTGTGATGAAAGTACATGCATTAGCTAAACAAGAGAAAGCACCTTTATACATCTTTATACATTTCAAAATAGCTTCAAATGCCTATGCACGTGTCAGAGTGCCCGATGTTCAACAGGCTGGATGAACCTTGGTCGTTAGTACTCAAACAGTTCTACTGTTAACATGCTGTAGATGCACCAGCGAGTTAGCATTCTCAAGATAATTTTATGAAATACCGGTATATGAGCATGCTACTTCAGCTACTGAATGTTTGTGTGTGTGTGCTTTAAGTTTGATTTCCCTTCAGATCAGTATAGTATCTCTGCATAATTTTGTGTTGTACATCTTGCATCCCGAACATTTCTGATTATCACATCTGTGCTGGTTTCAGCTGGGGTAGAGTTAATTTTCTTCCCAGTGGCTGGTATGGGCTCTCTTTTGGATTTGTGCTGAACACAGGGTCAATAATGTAGGGATGTTTCTGTTATTGCTGAGCAGGGCTTACACAGAGCCAAGGCCTTTAGGCTTTTCATACTGCCACACTGGTGAGGAAATTGGGGGTGCATGGGAGGCTGGGAGGAGACACAGCCAGGACAAGTGACCCAAACTCACCAAAGGGATATTCCAGACCATATGGCATCATGCTCAGTATAGAAAGCAGGGGGAAGAAGGAGGAAGGGGGGGAATGTTTGGAGTGATGGTGTTTGTCTTCTCAAGTCACCATTACATGCAATGGGGCCCTGCTCTCCTGGAAATGGCTGAACACCTGCCTGCCCTTGGGAAGCAGTGAATAAAGTCTTTGTTTTTCTTTGCTTGTGTGCATGGGTTTTTCTTTCCCTATTAAACTGTCTTTATCTCAACCCATGAGTTTTCTACTTTTTGCCCTTCTTATTCTCTCCCCGATCCCACTGGTGGAGGAGTGAGCAAGCGTCTGCATGGGGCTTGGCTGCTGGCGGGGTTAAACTATGACAACAACAGAAAAAATAATTTATGAGGATAAATATCCAAAATAATTATGATCATTCAAGTTTTGTGAAACGTTATCATTTGAAAATGGAAAACGGCAGCCTATATGCCCCCACTAAAATATTTTGTGAAAGGATAACATATGTCACTGAAGAGATAACAGAAAATCTTGTTCTAATTCAACTCAAAGAACAAAAATGCATAAGGAATCAAGCTTCACTAGTTCTGGTACTCAGAACTATTTGTTTAATTTTGTTACAATTTCATTTTTTCCGTATATGGCAGAATTTTAACTTTAATTAAAATGTTAACAGTCAAGGAATGGTTAAAACCTAAATTCCTGCCGGTGATTGTTAGAACTCTAATAGCTTAATTTGTGATAGACTGCAAATCACTGTATAATGTGATTTTTTTTAACTAAAAGAATAAATCTGAGGAAGTATAAAACAAAGCAATGGAAAAAAATAGTTGGGAGGAGAATATGAACAGCTACTGTCATCATGGCAGTTTAATGCAATTTACTTTATAACTACATCAGTTTAGGTGCATTTGCAGGTCCAGTTATTGCGTGTCAGCTGAGAAACAGTAATATCTTAAGATAGGTCAACTTGTTAACTTGCTACCATCTGCTCATATCCAAAGACTGAAAGCTGTAAATCTTCAGTATATTATCCAATATTCTTGATTTATATCTAGGTTAGAATCCATAGACCTGAAAAGTTATCTGAAAGGAGTTGTGCTTGGAAGGGGTGTATTGTTTGCTTTGCTCCAAAACTTGGTTTGGAATGAAACCTGAATTGTCTACAGGTATTTATTATTTTGTTGCTTAAAAGACTTTCAAGTCTGAAGCAGAATATTCATTTTGGTAGAAGAAACTGAAACTTCAGTAATGTGTTAGGAAAAGGCATTTTTAGGTTCTTTTATTACAAGAGAAGCAGGATTACAGTTCTTGAGTGAGATCACCGTTGAGGTAGAGTATCTCAATGCATTTTAGCTATTTACATTTAGATTACCTATTTTGTTGTGTCTTTCTATATTCTGTAGTCAATGGAGAGAAATATATACTTTAAGCCATGGTTCAGCTGACATATATCAGATATCTACAGTAGTATGGATTAGATTGTTCTTAAGAAGTGCTTAGATTTCTGTACCACGCATTCTGTGTTTCCATAAAGATCCTCCATGAACAGAATAATGAAGAATAGACTGGGACAAGGCAGAATCTGAGTTTTACCCTCCTAATGTGCTTCAGTTTCTTGGAAGGCAGCCCAAACCTCATCATCTTTACCTAAAATGATAGAAGGAATGAATTAAATAGAGTAAACATATTCTTTACTTCTACCTTTACTTTTAAAGGTAGAAGTAAAGAATAATTTTTAGCTGCTGTCTTTCACATATAGATGGAGTTCCTTCAAATTACAACTACTACTACATAAAAGAAGACATTAGGATAAAAATGTAACTCAGAAAGTTCTAAGCAGAAGATGGTAGAAAACAAGAATTGTACAGTGCAGATAAAGAAAACTACATAAACTACTTTATGATGAAAATTATACAAATTAGAAAAACTTAAAAAAATTTCAGAAGCTAGATACAATTATTTTAAAGCTTCTCTTGCAATTGAAAGTGTTATTTTCAGTCCATGGCACTTTTTTTACCTATGGAAAAGTAAAAAAAAAAATAACCCCAACTTTTTAAAATTGACAAACCACCTGCATTCATCTATTTAAATTATTTTTAAATGTGCTTAAGAGTTGCATATAAGAATTTCATACAGAGACACTTTTTAGGGTTACTGGATGAACATTTCTGAATTCAAACAGAATGTATTCAGATTGAGGCCCAAACTTACAGAGCCTCATAGCTATTGACTGTTCTGCTACTGATATCGACCAAAATACTTTTGATCTCTAGTGACCAGTAGTACCTGATCAAATTTTGAGATTGGCCAAGACTAACTAATTGAAAGTTTTGAAAGAAAGTTTTTAACAATTTCATTTTATTAGAACTCAAGTGTTATTTTCCTTTTTATTTTTTTTCCTGTTATGCTTTTACTAAAAAAAAATAGGATGATAAAAAAGTATCAGAAAAGCACCTCTGTAAAGCAGTAATGCAATAAAATCTGTATTTCTTTCCTTTCTGGTAGATATACTTGCTGTCTTTTAAACAGAAATTATCTCAAGCTCAACTCTTGTCTTAATATTTTATAACCTTAAACCTTATAAAACTTTAACTCTGATATAAAAGTTTAATACGTAGCAGAAGATAGTTGCTGAATAAGAATGTTTTGAAAGGGGTTCTTTAGCACAAAGAAAAAAGCACTGAAATAATTGTGAATATTTCATGTTATAAGAACTAGCTTCAATGTTAACCTTCATTTTTTTGACAAAAAAATACCATCAAAAGGTTAGTTATAACCTTTGGAAAAGGTTACTTTAGTAATACCAAGCAGGGAAGCATATGCAATATTTGCAAGTCTTTGTGGTTTTAGTATGCATGTTTCTGATGTCAATTAAAAATATCATCACTCAGAGAAAAGTGTGTTTTGAAATAAACGTTGGTAAAAGCTTTATCCTCCAGACAGTATTTTAAAGGAAAACAAATAAGGGGGAAATGATTGATGTGTATTTCAGATTGAATTCTGCAAGCCCCGTTTTATTATAAGAGTTAAATAGTAGCAGTTGAACAAGTTTTCAGTTAATTCTGACTGACTATACCATTTTGCTTGGCTTCATTGGTACCACTAAAATTAAAAACCAAAGTCATGAGTGACAACAATAAAGTTTAAGAAAGTGCACATGAAGAATCATGCCTAAGATTGAAAGTATTTGTTCACAGCTGGATGGGGTAGTCCATTTATGCCAAGTTCTGCCAGCCACAAGTAGGTTGCTTAAAGCTATATTTGGTGGTCCAAATTAATAAATTCTTGCCTTACTAGTATGATTGATGGATATCCAATGTTTTTGTGTCCAATCCTCAACTCAGAAATAGCTTCAAGGACTGAAACAAGGGACATTCTGTTTTGATCTGTCGTTTCTTTGCTTCCTTTCCATGCCCCAGTTGCTCTGTAGTTTACAGCACTGTCAAATGTGGGTCACCTTATCACTGACTACAAAAGCTGTGGCACGCAATAGTGTGAAGGAGAATTCTATTCAGAATAAAGGAAACACCTTCTCAAATGATCTTTCCTTCTTCTTTTCTCTCACCTTTTTTTCTCCTTTTTTTTTTCTTCTTATTCCACAGCATTGAGCTGTACTGCTGTCGTAGCCTGGTGAAAATGCTACTTTATAAACTGCAAACATAATAAAATTGCTGATCATGACAAATTACTCAAGTCAGTCTTTCCTATTAAGTCCATGAAATGGCTACAGTATATACTATGCTGTGCTGAGGAATAAGAGTGTAGCCTCTGCAGAAACTATACTACCAGTTTTTAACCACAAGTAAATCAGACAACAATGAATTGTCTTTTTCTTTAGGAGTATTCATAAAGTCTCTACTGTGCATTTTCTATGGAGGCAAAAGTCTCCCAGATTGCTGGAACCTTGTGCAGCTTGTGTGTACTAGTTTTTCTTTTATCAGGTTCTGTTTCTAATTTCATTGCGTACAAATTTTCATGGGGACTTCGCGAAGCTTTGATTCAATAAAATGATATAAAATTGACTCTTCATTTCACATCTGGAAAGCGTGGATTTTATAGACATTACCAATAACTGACTTACTGAAGGAATACACAATACAGGAAAGACAGAACGAGGGATAAGATGCTCACCAAGGTATCTCTTCTGTGTCATCTTAAATTCATGGTATGTGATTCAAGAGATGATTATAAAAAATATTTCTTTGAAATACAATGAGTGTGGTGGTGTGTTATGCATTTTAGATTACATATAGACACATACATAAATAGATCAATTTCTTTACAGAATGGAAAGATACTGAAAAACTCTCAAAAAGAAGCTGTGCCTGTATTTTCAATTTTTAATAAAAGAATGGTCTTTATTAAGAGAATGCTAAAATAAAGAGGATTAAAATTGAATTACTATCGTATCACCTTTTTTGAGAAGTTAAATACAAAAACTCACTGCCAGATCAAAGATTCCAACATCTGACTTAGTAAGTGTCTGCTAGCATATATTAGCATAAGGAAAGAGTATCAAATGCCATACTGTATTTATTAAGAAAATGAAATTATCCAGAATGTGTCCAGAGTTTTCTTCTAAATAGTATTAGCCAATTTTTAGACAATTTAGAGCCTGTTGTTTCCCATGTGTGGTGATTATTCACCAGTCTCCTTGATTCTGCAGTTATCAACACCGAAATTAATCTACTTTTGTTAACATTCAAATGTATTACTCAGTCATTCAAAAGCATGAGATCTTTCTTATGTCTCTATGATCAGATGTGATTATCATTAATAATTTAAATAAAAATTTTACACACTCATTTTTCTTAGGTAAATAATTAACAACAAACCCAGCACACAGATTGTTCAGGGATGCCTCTGTGGTGATCTCTTCATTATGAAAAATGACCATTCATTTCAATTCTTTTACATTCCAATCTTTTAGCTGATAATTAATTCATTAAAGATCTTCCTCTTCCTTTAAAACAGGATAGGTTCTTTCAGATGCTCTGGGGGGACAACTTAACAAAAGTTGTATTGAAAACAAAGTACATATTGCCCATGTCATATTCATATAGTTGCTGATCCCTTTACATAACTAAAACTTGTAAGCTCAGGATTTCTTCCTTGTTTGAAATTTCCAAATGTAGCTTATGTATTCAAGTGTATATCTGTCATGTTAAATATTTTATTATTTTTATACCAATTTCCATGTAATGGAGGTAAGACAATGACTAGACCTCTTTTTAAAGTTGATGTCGCACCAATAACTTCTGTCCATTATTCTCATACCAAAAGTGGTTTAAGTAATAGCTTAAACCACAGCAGATTCCTGTGTATATTGTAGAAAATTTGTGGATGAATAGCAAATTATCCAGACAATTTATTGTTTTCTATTTCATAAATTTATTCCAGAACCTTTTCCTTTAGCAATTTCATTTTGTGACTACTTGTCAGATTTTGTTTCCAATAAAAAGAAGACATCTGGTCGGAGAACCTACATGTGTCCCTCTGTGACTGAACTCTATTGTAAATAGAAAATTAGATAGAATACATGAAAAAAAGCAAAACAAAACAAAACTGCATGAAACATAGGACTTTCCATATTTTTAAAAACTTTAAAAATGCATATTGTTGGGACCCTGGGCTTTCACTGTGGTAATTAAAAGGCAATTTGTTGTATCACTGGGTAAAATATGTAGAGATGTAAAGGTTTGGGTTTGTGAATTATTAATAATGTACTAGTGGCAAGATGGAGAATTTTGGGTGTGGGTTTTGCTTCTTCTTTCTTCCTTCTTCTTCACCAATCTAGATAGTTTGACCATTGGTTCAGAAAGGCCGCATTGCGGACAATAAATGAATAGTCACTGGATTATAAGTGAAAACATGTTAGTTGGCAGTCTATAATTGGGTAGATTAGGCTTTAAATAACCTTGGAACTCACGGTTCAAGGCCATTTTCCACCTTCCTAACTTAGAGAGTGCCCTGTGCTGCCTTGTCATAGATAAGAACTTAATATATTAACAACCTGATTAGAACTCTTCAGCATCTCCTGTGTCTTACTCCAAACTCTGAGCAAAGAACTCACGAGACACTAAAGGTAAAAACAGAAACGGAATTCCAACAGCATATTTTTATGCAGTTTCTTTCCAGGTATGATTAATTCTTTCAGTGTGTGGTACTACAGTATTTCTGCTGTCCATTTCTTGTTTTTTTGTAGAACCATCATCTTTATTTCATGAGAGTCTCAAGAAAAAAAAAAAGGAACAGGCATCCAAGAATATAAAACTTAGTTTGGTTTTAGAGCCATCATTCTGTCAAGCTATTTTAAAATGCATCAAAAAATACCAGTTTGTAATAATAACAACAGAAAAATAGAAAGGGGAGGAAGAGTTTTTTCCCGTCATTTTCTATAATATTTCAGTATACAAGGCAAAGTGAGAGATATGATAGAGATTTAATTTTTAGTAAAAGTTAATCCAAAGATTAATTTTTTAAAGAAATGCATAATTATGAAATTAATTATATTTAATTTCTGCTATCAGATGTTTAGTAATGATTGTTAAAAGCTCAGCAAATAGTCGTCCGGCTTTGTTAGTACAAGGAGATAATGTGACATCTCACACATAGATCATTTGATGCTCAGTGAAGCTCATTTGAGCTGCTGAAGTTTTACCATTTATTTAGGAAAAGGAAAGCATTAGCTTCCTCATGATTTTACATTACTGATACATAACAAAGCATCTTTGGGAAAGAAGAGCAGAAGGAAGGAAAACAGGAGTAATTTAAATGCCATTTAGATGTTCTCAGTGTTTGGTGAGACTTTTCATCTCCAGATGAAAGGTCTACTGAAGTATCCTGACTATCTCCTAAGATAAAGGTCAAAGTTCAGGAGACAAGCCCCGGACACGCATCAGAACATAAACATGCTTTTTACTGACTAGGTTGAGTGTCTAAACTTTCTGGGTTCTGTGACTTTTGGTTGGTTGATTTTTATTTATTTATTTTTTAAGTTACTTAGCAGAAAATAATCTGCTTTAATGCCAGAATTCTCATAAATACTACTATTTAACTATATTGCCTCTTGAGTATCTGGAAGCTCCTAATTTTTCTTGGAAATGCAGAAAAATAGTATGATAATTTCTCCCTTTTGAAGAGATCAGTTCAGCTAGTTTGTTTATTAATCTTTCACTGTCTGTGTTTGTACAATACTGTAACTGATTGTGCTGGTTTGGCTGCGAACCAGCAGGGGAAATTAACCCCACACAAAATACCTTGAGAGATTTTAGGTCAAAATTACAATTTTAATAAAAAAGGTAAAAATAAATGCAGTAATACAGAAACATCGGCTTAAACAAACCGACAGAGTCACGGTGCAACCTGACACCCTGTTGACCAGGGTGGTAGCTGTGTAGTCCAGTTAGGCACTGGTCCTGCAGAAAGGCCTGGTAGTCCAGTCCCGGTAGTCCAGGCCACTAGAGCAGTGGAGTGGAGTCCAGTCGAGTGGAGTGGAGTCCAGTCCAGAGGAGTGGAGTAGCTGAGTCCAGTTCCAAGGAGTGGAGTGGAGTGGAGTCGGGAGTCCAGAGTGTTTTCTCCCATCCCAAACACTTGTTTTATGCTGTGTTTCTTGGCTGGCCCTCCCCCAGGGGTGGGGACTTTCACAATGGAAGAGGATTTTCCCGATGTTCTATTGATTGCTTCGGTAATGAGCTCGCATGGTCCTTATGGTTTCTGAGCTTGGATGAGTCTTATGGATTCTGATATTCTATTTCAATGAGCTTGGATGATCTTCATGATTTTCTGACATTCTATTTTTACCAAGTCCAAAATCGGGCCATTAATCAGGATGGGTGGTGTAATGGGCCATTAATCAAGATAATCTACTCAGGGCGGGTGGTGTAATGGGCCATTAGCTGAGATCAGATAATCAGGATGGGTGGTGCTTGCTGTCGGCTGGAGTGCTTATCTCAGTTGAGATAGGGAGTCCCTCAGGGACCAGGTGTGTAACTGAATTTATCCAGCTTTTGTGGGTGGTAATAGAATATATGACTAACCCAGGACACTGAAAAATAATTGCAGAATTACAAGAGCTTGAAATATGATGGTGAATTAAGCTGCTAATGAATTCTGTGCCCAAAATTTTCCTGTGAAAATTTTAGCCAAATAGAACTTAGAATTGATTCTTCAATAAACTGCAGTCACCTACATTGTAATTTTATTTCTTATTTTAGGAAAATATGAACATATCTTTGAATTCCTTGTGAAAGATTGTCTTTTTTCTTTAAAGGGCTTTTTTAATATTATTTTTGCTGACTAAAGGATTATAAAGGTCTTCATAAACATAATAGACTAGATTAAAAGGATAATTAGGCAGTTACATAATCACACCTCATTTTCTGCTCACGTTGAAATGCACCTACTAGGAAAAATCCAGAGTAACTTAGAGCAGATGGCTAACATGAAGCACAGGCAATCTCATTAATATAAATATCTTCTTAGGTTAGTTATATATAGATAAGTATGTATATATATACACATACATATCTGTCTATATGATCAAGTTATACCTTCTTGTTATGTGGAAACTCTCTATGGGAAATAGGCTTGGATGTTGTTACAGCAAACATTCACTTCTGCACACTAATGGTCGTTCCGCCACTGGAATAGAAGGCTGGAAGACTGGGGAAGAGGAAGTTGAATAACCCCATCCAGTCCTGTGGAGAATACTAAAAAGTTCAAGCACGTCCCATGACACATAACTTGAAAGAAAATGAATCAGTTATAGTAAAAAATATTTTTGAAAACTGTGCAGTGCAATAGTACTGTAAACTCTTTCTAAACTGTTAAAAAGACTACTGCATTCAATGCAAAAATTCCCACAAGCCTCGTAGAGTTTCGAATTAAGAATTCATCTCTAGAAAGCCTTACTTATTTCAAAATAAAGCGTGTGTTGTTATTTCAAAATAAATTTAATGTGTTAAAATTTTGTTTAAAGAGTAGGATATATACGTAAAAGAAAACATTATGTTTCTCTTTTTTGTTGTTGTGAACTACTTGATGTCAGTATGTTTTACTGAATATATGAAAATACTTACAAATATTTATATCAATAACAATTTATGACCTTTTTAATGATTGTGATTTAAATTAAATAATCAAAATATTTGGAAAAAAAATGCCAATTGTTTTGACTGTCAGAAATATACTATTTTATGAATTTATGCCAGCTACATAATGCTATTAAAAGCACCATCTTGACTTCAGTCTAAGAAACATTATGTTACCTCTACAATAGTTCAAATTTTTAAATCAGTTTTAATTATATTATTTATACTATATTAACTAGAGAAATCTGCAATTTTTAAGTAAACAAAGGGAGAATGGAGATGTGCATGTGTACCCAGGAAAACAGGAAAACTGCTCTTTGCAAAACAATGCTTTGACTAATGTAATTCTCAAGTTTCATTGATATATTTATTCCTAAACAAATATTCAATGGTTTCTCAGCCTACTTGGTCTTTCTTAGTTTAAAAGCATATGAGTTGTTAATAGTGACTTAGACAGTATTAACTTGGATAAGTCTGCACCACACTGTTCTGGAAAGCATAAGCAAACACACTTTGGATTGCTGAAGTGGACATAACTGGATTTTGTTTCTTAACTTCAACTTCTTTAAAAAATTTTTTTAAACAAGTTGTCTGTAGTCTGTAGTTTTTCTAATTGTCTGTAGTCTGTAGATGTTCATGTGTTTTGGACAGAATCAGAAGCTGTAAATTCCAATAAGTAAACCTCACATTTCTTCTCTCACCTAAAGACCATTTGCTTCATAATAATATTAACTACATATACCTTTCAAATGCATCACTGAAAATAAATTAGAAACCAGAAAAGTGTTTGCCCTCTTTCTGAAGCTTGAGTCTTTATTCAGGAAATATATTCCAGAAAACTTAATGTTGAAGTCCCACCAATGTAAATAAGAATGTATTTTATGAGATCGTAAATTAATAGTATCTTCATCTCAGTTGCTCTTCAATACACAGGAAAAAACTAACGTCTATGTATGATTCCTTCTAAATGAGATTCTTACAAAACAGCAGTAATGTTTTCATTTTTGAAAATTTTACTTGCAACTTCTGACCACTGAACCAAACAGAATCGAAAAAGCCAGTCCTCTTCCTTCATAAAAGCTTTACAAAACAGTAGTGTTAGAAAGGGAACAAATAATTGATAGTTTAACTTTTCTAACAGCTACTAATGTTCAGAATGCTCTGTAAACAAAACCAGAATAAAGATTGACTAGAGAGGCCTCATGAAGACACAGGTTGGAGTCCTTATTCTAATAAGGACTATGAGCTGCTAAAAGTTACCAGTGTTGTCAGTAAGTAGGGTAAAATGTGTGAGTTTGAGGACCAAAAGCAGTGTTGGTGTTCTTTATTCTGCTAACTAAGGAAGCGAGGGTAAAAGAGTTTCCGTCCTGTAAGTCTCCCCACTATGTTCACAGAGGAGCCTGTAATGGCCCTTAGCCTTGACTGAGCACACACCTGGCTTCAGGCATCTAGTAGAGCCATAGTAGTGAGGAATACAAGAACTTGCCGTAATGGTAGTAGAAACAAGGACAAGTGTTTCCAGGTAATCCAGCACGTTTTTGGTCCATTACATGCAGCCTTCAGCTTTATGACTCCTTCAAAGGGAGGCAAGAGAAAAATAAGGGAACTTATGGTGGTGTTGTAAAAGGCACAGAATAAGTCTCTCTTTATGGAGGTCAGGGAAGACTGAGAAGTTGATCCCAGCAGACACTTCCTAGTCTATTCAACTCTAAGCAATTGCTCTCAGGTCAGTATTAGGCCATGAAATGTGGAATCCTGCTTGAGGGAAACATACTTGCATACTTTCATGAGTCCAAGATTATTCCAGAAAATTACATTTGCTGTGATAATAAATTTTTTATAGTCTTCTCTTGTCATCTTTCCTTTGTTCTACCTTCAGATGAACTTATGACATGAACATTAAAGGAAGGTGCAAGTAGAATTCAATATCAGGCAGATGAAATAACATTTGGAAACAGTTTTATTTTTATGATGGACAAAAATCCAAATAGGTATAGATTTTTACATTCTAATTTAAGACCATAAATCTCATGACCTTTAATGAGACTGTTACTATAACTGACTGCTGGGTTTTCAAATACCTTTTTGGAAAATGTGTGAAGTTTTAGAAATGCAGAAACAATCATGTACTTTTCTGCTAATTAAACTGAATGAATTTGGTGTGTCAGCCACATTTATTTGAGAGTATTCTGCATGCATATGTGTTCAATACTGCAAAGCTGTTATCCATTATGATGCTTATTCTTAGCATAATACCAGAATAAATTGAGTCAGTGTGCCTAACATAAACAGGAAAAAAACCACAAAAGCGAATTGATGTCCTCACACATGAACATACATAAAGCATTCCAAGGAGCAACACTTTAAAAGGGTACTCTTTGGAGATGTACTGAAATGCTGCAATGGTTATTTCTTGTTTAAAAATGGACTGGCAAAAAGAAAAGTATTTTTAAACCAAACAGCAGGCCTGTGGAAACTTAAATGTTACTGAGTTAATAAATTTGAAGTAAATCTAAACTGCCACATACTGGAAATCCTTGAATAAGGGTTATCCATTAATGTCTTAAAATTTTCTGTTCATAGATTGAAGCAAATGAACCCTCCCTTCCCTTTTACTGTTTTGTTTGCCTTAAGGATTGTTGATCAATCTATCAATCAACAAGTATTGCAGATACCACCTTAGAATAAAACTTGTAGCTAAGCTTGGTATCCTTAAGCATTAAGCAAGAATTGCACACTGTTGTACTTAGCCAGCTCAATGTCAACATGTCAGTCAGGCATTGATCCATCTAGGTCTCCTCAAACACCTCTACTAAGAGACTTTTAAAATAACATTGCTAATATTTCATTCAACAGAACAAAATATTTAAATTTTTATCACTATTGTTTTATTTCTTGTGATTTTTGGGAGCAAGAGAATCCTCTCTGCAATTCTGATACAGAGAATATACTTTAGAAATACTTATTTATTTATCACTGCCATGAAGTGATGCATGGGAAATCATAATATTGTCCTGTGCTTGTTGTACAAGACAGCTGATAGTTCGTGTGCCACCGTCTACCAACTATATACAAATAACTGCTGAGGATGACAGTTGTGGTACTCCCACTTAGCAGCTTTGGTGGGACCCTCTCAGCTTCAGCAGAATGTCTTAAAGAACATTCATGAGATGTGAGCAGTTAGGAGAATATTTATCCATTGACTACTCCATATATATGGCTCTTTGAGCCCTAAGCAGTGTCCTTAGTTAATGAAATGGGGAATTCCTTTTTGCAGGCTTTACACAAATCCAAGGCTCAGAGCTTGTATTTCATTGTTTATAATTCCTGTTGCATAGCTGGATGCATATACTGATCCACGTCAATTCTGTTGGTTTTTGTTAATTTCATTAAATATATTATTAAGAGTGAGTAGTAGCAATGTAACTATTAAACTCAAATATAAAAAAAAATATAATTTTTTGCATTTAAAGGTTAAAACAATACCTGCTCTGATTCTTTCTTTATATAATTTTAAATCTTTCTGCTGGCTTTTCAGGAGCAGACTTTAAACTGGGATTCATTTTACTTTACTTCAGTTCCAGTGATATAGACTTTTGAATGTGGTTGAGCAACTGGAGCACACATTGTTAGAAGAAAAGCCAAATAATGCCTTCAGAGAGCCTTAGTCATCTCATTGCTAAAGGAAATGTCTGTAGATGTCCAGATGAATGCATCTCTAGGCTCCACTAACAACCTAGTTCAGTTCTGCCTGCGTAGAGATCCAGTGTCATTTGACATGCCTTAAGATGTCTGAGTTATGTTCCATGGGGTTGACAGATACTATACCAGATCTAGAGGAGACCATGCTTTATGTGATGCCATCTGTGAAGACCAGACAAGATACGTAAGAGCATCTTAAATTGCTTCAAGATGCTGGAACGTGGGCAGCTGAACTGATATAGCATAAAGAATGCCATAGTGACACCTTTATGCTCAAGGCATAAAGACTTTTGTCAGTAAGGAATAATTTTAAATATACAGATATATCTTGTGTTTGCTTGGTGAACAAGTGTACTATAGAAGAGATCATTTCATAATCCTGCATGTAACGTTACACATTTTACTAATTTTTGTATTTTAAAATAGCATAATAGGATGATAATTGCCCGTGTTACAAAATACTAATTTCTTAGTTAATATGCACGTACTGCAGCCTTTGTTGCTAATTAAAACAAACAAACAAAAGACCCCCAACATATCAAAGAGAAGATGGACTGTACTGTAATTTGTTTCTGACCGCTGTAATTTCTTTTCTGAAAAAAAACCCCTTGGTTATGGACCATATTATATTATGATTTATGCTCACATAGCACAAGTATAATAATGAAAAACCGTGCTAGTTACCAGAATTAGGTACAATCTTTCAATAGAGAAATAAAAGTTGTTAATAGTGATGGTGAGGAGAAAACACAACTTCCTGAAAACATTTAAGATTCAAATATCACACCTACTTCCATTTCTTATTTTCTCCCCTATGTTCTGAAATAAAGAGCAGAGTCATTATTTAATTTTTGCTATGTTTCTTTACATGTTATAAGGTCTTCATCTTAAATCGGTCACTCCAACCTGAATGAAGTTATTCATGCTATATATTCACATAAGGTGCCTTGAAATTGCAAATCTGAGGAACAATTTTTGTAGGATTCTTGCACTTTCAAGAGACTCTCTACTACAAAGGTTTATTTAATGGGAAATTCATTGAATATGTTGCTTGAAAGAAATACTTACTGACTTCAGGAGTTTGAAAGCACTGAAGAAGTGGTGGATTTATAACACTTAAATCAGGAAGGGATCATTACATAGGCTGAAGACACATAGAACACATACACAGAATTTCCCTGAGGTACCTTTATTCTCAATAAATAAACACCGATCATATAAGATTGGGTTCAAGAGATAAACTCTATCCTCCTATCAACAATATTTGAAGAATAAATCATTCTAACCACTCTTTTTGTTAGATTGACTTTCTCAATTAATTAAAACCCAGGAAAGATTTTGACACTTAAGCTAACTGATAAATGAACTATTGATATATGATGGAGGTATAATCAGCCTCTGGTAAGTGTGAACTGCTTAAAAATCAATCATAGAATAGTTATTAAAGACTTGTTGTAAGCTAAAAGGACATTTATTACATTTATGTTCTGAATCCAGTTTCATCCACTATTTTAACTGCTTGAATAATAAAATAAAATAAAAATTCATACAATCTGCAAGTGAAAGACAAAAGCGATTCCAAAAATGATTGCAACTATGAGTCTGATCTCCCATTGATTTTGAACCATTTGGAAGGAAAAAGGAAAAAAAAAGAAGAAATCTAGATTTTGAAACACAAGTCTCAGACACGTAAGCAAATTACCCATGGGTACTGCTTTAATAATCACAGATCTGATCTATCCCACAGCAAATGCAATGTAATTTGTATCAACGTATTTCTCTTGCAACAATGATTAAGCTGTTTCACATTTCCAGTGTCTGTGGCTAAGAATAGAAATTTTGGTCAGCTGATGTGTACTGTCTTTTGGGAACACGTTTAGCTAGAGATACAAACACTGAAAAATTATGATAGATATCTCTAAATCTCATTCACTGAACAGTTTTGAGAATTAGGCAGACATCTTTTAGTAATTTTCTAGGTGTGCTTAATTCTTACTAGGCAGATGGTTAAATAATTTTTTAAATTTATTCCATTTTAATATTTAAATCACTCTTAGTTTAGCTCTTTGTCTGCTATATCAGAATCATATATCCTCTCAGTACAGTTAATATAATGAGAGTTTCTCATGTCCCTTGCTTGGCCAAATGCATCCAAACAATGAGCACTTGTACTGTTCAGCAGAACCCCTCTGACTCATCCTGAGGAATGCTCCCTCCCACCCTCATCTAATTTACAGAGTGCACCAGGAAGACCAGGAGCAAGAGTGTCACCCCTGCCACCCATGTTCTGAATTTGTCAGACTATTCACTGTGCAGTTAAACTAATCTGCCTTGTGTTCATAAGTGATGTCTGTGTATAAATACTGTCTTGATACCAGTGCTATTTGAGAGATATAAAGTCCTCAGCTTTCCCCAAGCTGATGCCAGGTCTCCTAAGCAACCTGCTATAACTTGTTTACTCTCCCCGTGCCTTCCATTAGCCTTCATGACCTGCTGTCCAAGGACGTTGTGAGGAGTGTACCTCTGAAGTGGCACCTCCTGATGCACAGCTAATGTGCATATATTTCTCTTTGGTAATCTCAGGTCAATTTAGAATTGTTCTGCTTACTGGCAGTATCATTGTGCAAAGAAATGGGCTGCAGCAATACCGTGTGCAAGAAAATAAGGGAACAAGATTGGCAAAACAAACTAGTATCTTATTGTAGCTTCTTTTGAGATCACAATAGCAGTCCCCCTCTGGTCCGTGTCTCTTCTCATCTCTATATTCCCAAGTCACATTACATGCTAGTTCAGTTATTTGCTGCTGTGAACATTTCACAAGAACTTATCCACAGGTGTCAAACGAGCAGCTATCATTATTTTAATGAGCCATCTTCCCTTCTGATAAGTCAGCATCTGTCCTACAGGCTCATCTCTCTCCCTGCCTGCCTGTCTGTTTCTAAGGATTGCAAGCAGCCACTCAATTGTCCTCTTCAGTAACAATGGGTTTCTATGTGCACTTAACCATTAACTGCAGGAAAAGGAGCAAGAGCTCACCTTACTGAGCAGGACCGTGAACACTGGAACCGGCTGGGAAGGGAAGAAGTGATAGAAAAATATGTGGTATTGCTATTGTCATGCTAAGATACTTCCATGTAGAAGTTCAAAAGATTAAAATTAATTCTCCCTCAAGATTTGTACAGTTGTAAGATTATCCTTAAAATTCTACCCTCTCTTCCAATTTAGTGTGCAGTTCTGCATATATGCATGTGTGTATATGTACACAGAAGTGTGATACAGAGATATTCTCGCAGTGCAAGTGCAGTGCAAACTGTCTTGGCAAAAGTCACTATCTACATCTGGATGAGATCTGTACTGTTATGAATCTTTTCTAAAGAAGGAAAGCTGGAATTAGATTTTTTTTTTGCTGTAGGAGTTCAGAGCACTCTGACAAAACTATTTACTACACAGTGAAAAACTTCTGCAATTTTAACAGTAAATTTATTCCTCTGCTCATCTGCTCTCTCATTCCATAAAGCAAGTGATGATAGAACTTATTTATCAAGAGTATACTGAATTTTTGTACTTACCTTTTATTTATTTATATTTTTCAGTTTTATTAACATCAGAATGTTCTTATTTGTGGGAGGTTTTTTAATCCACATCTCTGAAATCTTTGCAAGAAGCAATCCTTCAATAAGCATATAGGTTTCTCCTTTTTAAGATACAGCTAGATAGCAAAGTAAACAATCAATCTGTGGATCATCTGTTTTCTCAGTTCAATATATTTTCCCCGGAATCAGCATGACTCCTGCCATAACAGTAGTTAATGAACCGGTACTTCAAAGTCCTTCTATTTGTTGTTGTTTTGGCCACTGGTAAGTAGGCTATTGCAACTAATGCTTAACTGTGGCCAAATCTATCAGAAGGAAAAGACAGTCCATATAGTTTTATGTAGTCAGCAATGAACTTCACAGAAACTTAAAAGTTTGTTTTCTGAAGAAATCAATTGCAGCTGAGCAACCCTGTATTTTTGCTGTTGTTGTTGTTAGATCTATGCTAAATGATTGTCACAAGTTAAGAATGCACATCTCAGCCAGAAATTCAGTTTCATGTAGCATAAATGCAGTTTTGTTTTAAAAGACATTATAATTTTATAGCTAGATCATATTAACAAATGTAGATAGTAATAAGTAATTTATGCTGCTGCTTGTCCTCATGAAACTCATTACTTGCAGAGTCTTTCATCCTTCTCCCTAATCAGAAATATGAAAAATTCTCCCCAAAGGCCCTCTTTGTATCTATTCCCTTTCCAACCCCCAACACTGAAATTTTCCTGTGGAAAAGTAGTGAGAACAAGCTCACAGGACATGAAGAAAACAACATGAGAACAAGTTCCAGCTTTCAGTTGCCATTTCTTTCAAAGTAGTAATTTCTCATGGTCAAAACATAATTTAAGTGTATGAAGTTCCCTGTGAAATAGCAGTAGAGAACAGGGGAGAGTAGAATTGAAGAAAAAAATAAAAATAAACTTTACGGAATATTTTTGTAGAGCTACCTTTTAATTCAAACATAAAACAAGCAGTGGGTTATCTTAAAATTTTCACCTTCTTTAACTTCAAGAATGGACCTTTGCAAAGGGTCTTACTGCAAAAGTGTATCTCATATTTTTGGGAGAAAGGAGGTCAGGGACTGCTACCTAACAGCACAGGAACAGTGAGCAGAGGGTGACCACAACATGGACACTGATGGGGTAGAGCCCTACAGTGTCTGAACACAACAGACACCAGGGCTGGTAACTGGATCTGCTGATATCCCCAGCATGCCAAGCAATGAGCCAGAGCTGGGGTGCTTCAGGGGGATCAAGAATATAAGGAGACAAGGCCAAAGAAAGACTTGGAGACAAGGCTACAATATAGACAGCAGTGGAGTTTTACTTTTAAAACAATTCCGTTTCCTCTTTCACTATATTCCTGTGTGCTTGCAAAATCAGCAGTAACTCAGGAAACTTGAATCAAGCCTATATGACCACCAGTCTCTGTAGACATTAGAAAAAAGAGTGTTGCCTTCCAGTTTATGTTCCCCCGTGGAAACGGTCTTCAGGTGCTTGTGGGTCTTTCAATTTAGATGTAGTTTAACACATTAGAAAACTGCAGTCAGGAGTATAGGCGTATAGAGGAGGTTAAATATACCCATGAAAAATTCTGAGCAGAGCTAAGAAACAAAGAAGAGAGTATTTAAAATATTAGGAGGAAATATACTTGGCTAACATCAGAACTTGGTAGGCAGGGCATACTGAAAATAAAACAATCTTATGACCAATATGGTGCATTTGTAAGTTTTCTTTCATTGAAATGCCACCTGACTTGGTTTTAGTTTGTGAGATGTTAATATTGAACTATTAAAAGTACATAATAGATAGCAGACATGGAAAGGTGTTTATGTTAGTAAATAATAATAATTAATAATAAATAAAAATGGTAATATGTTTATTGAAAGTGAACTTCTTGATCAAATCTTTGAGTTGGTCTTTAAAAAAAACCCAACAGAATGTTGGAGAATATCCAGAGGTCTAAGGAAAAGTTTGTTTCTTCCAACATTTCAAAATGCCAACTACATGTTACAGACAAACTAGTCTGATGTTAATCCTAAGCAAATAAAAGAGTAGTTGATATGGTAAGTACTATAAATGAATTAATTCAAAAGAAAAGAGCTCTGTGGAAGACAAGTTTTATCAAATCAATTTATTGTCTTTGTTCAAAGCAAGAAATGGACACAATCTTGTAACACACTAATAATACATTTTGACACCTGTAAGATTTTATATTAGTCCTTCATAAGATTCTAACTGAAAATAAAATAGATGGGTTTGGGGTTTTTTTTACCAGATAAATGAAGTGTGACTTGCATTGAGTTCATTAATTTTGTCTGCTCTGGACTTCATGCTGTCAGTATGCATAAATGTACAATTGGTTTTAAAGAAAATATATAAATTTATTTATATAATCTGCAGATGATTCTGACATTACAGAATCCTACATAATAATTATGAAGTAATACAGTCAGCATCAATGCTAGTAATGGGTTAATGCAAAACAAATATTTTTAATACAAACTACCAAAGTATCCATGTATATCTGCTAAGAATATAAAATATATTCCTATGATTGGAAATAGCAACCTGGAAGACAAAAATAATTTAAAGAGAGGATCAACAAATTTTGAATGCAGAAAGAAGAAAAGATTAAGTGAGAAAATACATGGCAGCAATGATGGCATCATAAGAACTACCCATCCTATGCTGGTATGCACTTTGAGGAAAGCATGGATCTGAAAACCAAATAAAGCAAAAAACTATAGAGAAAAAGAAAGAATTATCTGATAATTATACATTAGAGAAAGTTAATAAGCAGGGTAATTTATTTTCTTGACTGAAAGAGAGGATTTACAAAGAATTTGATCACGACCCAAATATATGTACACAGGAAAGCATTTTCTTACAGTACCCTAGTTTTCATAAGGCAAAAACATCACCATGTGTTCTCTGACTTTCTGGGTTTCAGAACTGATATTTGAGTTGTCTTGTAAATCCTGAACCCTTTTTGAGCAAGCAAAATAAGTAGCAATATTACTGACTTGAAGCATGTGTGTGTTTCTACTAAAGTCAATTGAGTTCTCTTGTGTGTTTTTCCAGATGACTGTGGGGAATTCACTACTAGGCTTCAGCATCATTCCCTTCTGCATCATATAATGTGTTCCCATGTGCATGGCTGCATTCATCTTCATGTATGCGGGGGCTGTTGCTGTCTGTTGCTCTCAGGCATGTTGGTAAATGTGCATTTAATGACAGCCTACTGTACCTTTGACTTAGTAAAATGTTTCTTCCAGGGATATTAGTAACAGTTTGAACTCTTGAACACATTCAAGGAGGCATAATCAAGGAGGGTGGTCTGAATCAGCTTGGAAGCTCCTGACAAATGTGCACAATAAATAAAGAAGGTGTGGATGAATATATATTTGGAGATAATAGTATTTTTTTCATTTATTCTTTTCTTTGCGTATTGTGGCAACAATTCAGTTGTTTCAGTTTTGTGTTTCTGATGCCAACAAATTCCATGCATATTGAAAGGAAATAGTATCTCTAATCCAATAAAATGTATTAAGTGAGGGAGAAAACAATGTGAAAAGAGAACATACTTGTCTTCCCTCCTCCAGTTCCCCCTGCCCCCAATTTGCTTTGTCACTGTTAAGCTACAGTCTTTTTTAGAGGAAGCCAGGAATTTCATATGTAGAATCCCTTAAATAACATAATTAAACTGACTGGTAGAGGTATGAGCTCTGAGTTTTATTAGTATTATCCCGTTCTCCCTTGTCTGCAGAGAAACAGTGGAATGTGGAAAGGGACAGAAGAAAAAAATAGAGCACAATTTATACTTATCTCTGATTCTCATTATACATTTACTGGGAGACCATTATTCTAATGAAAAGCATGGGTCTCAAGCCACTGTAAAGGGTTTTACTTCAGTGATTCTAGAAAAATTTAGCTAGGCTTTTTTATTCTTATTTGGTTATAGTTAACTTTGTGAAATACAAGATTCACATGAAAAGAAAGGATGATTCTGTCGTTGAAACATTGTTTTAATAGACAAGAGATTTAAGTTTAGGTTTTGGCTTTACCTCAAGCTTTCAATGTAATTTTGTGGACAAGTCAGTTAATCTCAAAGCTTCCACATGATCTGTAATATAAAGATATTCTCATTTTTCTTTTTATTAGGCTTGAAGCGTAGTATTATTATAATAACAGGTGATATTAGGCTCCTTGAGAATAGGTTTTTATGTACCAAATATGGCAAAATATATAGTTCTACATCTTTGTAAACTCTTTATGTTTTGGTAAGCTGCCCTATAACTTAAAAAAAGAGAGGCAAAAAAATTACTGGAAAAGAATAGTTGTGTAAGAAGCAGAAGAAATCTGATAGATCCTTCTTTTCATATCAAAGGATTTTCTTAAGATACAGCTATGAATACTGATGTGTAGACACAGTTAGGCATTCTTGTTTCTTCTACAGCTGATCTGTTGAAACTTGTTTTAAAGAAAGGGAGAACTGGAATCCATAGGATCATAGGATCATAGAATCATGCCATCACAGAATGATTTGGGATGGAAGGGACCCTAAAAGTCATCTAGTTCCAACCCCACTGCCATGGGCAGGGATACCTTCCACAACATCGGGTTGCTCACAGACCCATCCAGCCTGACCTGGAACACCTCCAGGGGTGGCAGCTTCTATGGACAAAATGGTAGCATTGTGATTTCTATGAACTGCCATTGAAAATGTTAATTATTCTGATAAAAGACTAAACACTGAGGATATTAAGTAATTGTGCCACCAAAATAATTTTTTCACCATAAAGATATAAGTTTAAATTGCATTTGGTAATATTTTACATATTCGATTTTGTCATTACTCTTTCTAACATGTAAACAAATCAGCAAACTAAAATTTCCAAATATGACAGAATAAAGTCTCGTACAAGCGAAAATGAAGTCTGTGGTTAAATATAACTGAAAGATACATTGTCATAATTTTTAAGTGCTGTACATTGACCGGCTTTTTGGCTGTGTATGATATGAATTTGTCTAACTAATGTTTGCCCCAAACAAAAGCAAGAAAGAACAGAACAGAACAGAACAGAAAAGAAAAGAGAAAAGAAAAGAAGAAAAAAGAGAAGAAGAAAAGAAAAGAAAAAAGAAAAGACAAAAGAAAAGAAAAAAGAAAAGAAAAGAAAAGAAAAGAAAAGAAAAGAAAAGAAAAGAAAAGAGAAAAGAAAAAAAAAGAGAAAAGAAAAAAAAACAAGACAACACATAAACTGCTTCCTTACTCATAGTGGAGAAACAAGACAGAGCAATAAGAGACTCATCAAAACGTCCTAGAAGGATACTGGCAGTGGGGCAGATTTTTGAGGAATAAAGAAAATAAATAAATCCACTTGGATTAAGAGAGATGTTTGCAAGGCTCTCTCTCTTTATAAAAAAAATCATAATTAATTTTTTTCCTTTGTTAAAGGATTTTATTTTTAAAAAAAGGGTTGTTTTTTTGTTTATTGTTTTGGTTTACAAAACTGTTTTTTAATCTAAGAAGACACATTTCAATCAATGGGGAACACTGCTCAAACCTCACTTCCTCCAAAAGCTGTGTTGATCTCAGTCTGAACAAGAGTGCTTCATAAAGGCATGAAGTCGGACATCCATAGAGATCATGAAGAGAGGGCAGAGCTCTTCTAAGTCATGTCATTCAACATTTATGCCAAAGCATAATTGTCTGTTTAGAGTATCCAGTAAAAGCAGAATTTTGAATTAGTTGCATTCTGCCAAGGAATCTTAAGATTTTGGAATGGTTAATTCTAAGTAGTAAGCAAGTAATGTCAGGTGGTTTAAAAAAAGGGAAAAACAGTGAGGTGATTCAGCTGTGCTGAAAAGTGAATACGAAGACATATCTGCAGCTATGAAGCATATCTTCATAGCTTTGAAGAAAAATAATTGGGAAAAAAGTGATTATGATTAAAAGGATTAAAGTATATTTAAAATGTGCAGTATATTAAACAATGAATGTGTCTTTCCTACATTTGTAAAAGGAGTTGGATTAATTGTTTCCGTCAAAGATGTGTGTGCTATTGACAAGATGGTACAGAACAGCTTAAAGAGCTTTCAGAGATTAATTATAAATACAAGTTTGAATCCTTTAGAATATACATCTTATCAATATACATAAAATGTATGCGCTAACCAAACACCTTTTAAAAACACATGAAAAGCTTGGGGAGAATAACTAGGTCAGCTGATGGCTAAGTCTTTATTTCTACAAAGCTGAAAAGCACTGTGGGGAAGCGAGGGAAGGCCCACTGTTTCTGGTCCTTGGTCTTGAAATGAGGCATCCCAGAATTACACGTTATTGTAATTTATTTTTTTTCTCAACCAACCTTAAGCTTGGCATTGTATGCATTAAAATCTCAAGACAAATTGTAAAGACAGAGTTGTGAAAATGCACTGTAGTAATTTCATGTTTAGGAAGGAGAAATTATGGTAACTCAAGACAACCTTTCAAGTTACTATGGTTTGGAAATATATAGTGAGCAAAAGTGGTGTGATGTACACTGAAGTAGGCTTTGGGATATTTGTCAATGTATGTAGTGGGAGAATTATGAATGGACAGCACAGAACAGATGCTGTTGCATTTTTATTCAGATAGATATTAGTATCCTGCATAATACTATCTTTCAAGCTTAGGAACATATCAAGCCCCTAACTGCAATTCCTTCTCCTACATGATCTTCTCTAGAGGCATAGTTCACACATTTCAGTTATGTGATGTAACACAGTCAATGTCAATGTCATCTAGAGAGGGCTTCCAGCTCAGATTAGTGTGTAATCAAACAAATAAGAAGCTTTCCTGGGCTGGACAGCTACAGGTACAGAATCCAGGGTTCTGGGCATAAGACCCAGATCTACCATTGTCTGAAGAGATTACTCTTATCCTGAGGCATTACAGACTTTTACTCTTAACAGTTCAAATCAATGATCTTAAAGGTCTTTTCCAACCTAAGTAATTCTATGATTAGTAAGTCCAGAATTGGTGTGTGTCTCTTTGTCTCTGTTTTATATTTATGCTAGTCTGGAGTAATGAGGGAGTTTCTCTTAAGCTGTATGACTATCTTTTCCAATCATACAGCATAAGGAAATTCGATCTCATTTCTTTCATTAGCATTCCCTGCTGGTTCCAGCCTCTGATATCTTACCTGTTATGAAACAAACAAGTTTTTTTTGTCTTCTACAACTCTACCAGTAGGTGCACTTATTAATTTCACTTCTGGAATTAATAGGCATTCTGTTTGGCATCTTATTATTCTATGATTTAGGCTTATATCCTCTGGATTTTTTTCACCCTGCAGCAGATTCTACCTGGCATTATTTTCGGCCCAGCTGTAGCCCTCTTTGACCAATCAAGACAGAATTGATGCAAGGTTACAGTATCTACTATCTTGGTTCTTAAAATCTGCTAGACCTCTGCAGTTTTACAGGTTAATCAGCCTGCCTTGTTGCACACATTTGCAAAATTTATATAAGAGGCAGGTCACTACTGAGATAGTATTTCCAGGAGTAAAGAGAAAGGGTAAATTTATGTTTTGTTTCAGCCATTGACAGGCCATGGCAACAAACAGCTGTTAAGTTCATTAGAGGTAATTTCGTATAACACATTTCATCTGTGAATTAGTATCCATTTAGGCAGCATAATAGAGCTTGATGGAGAGGCTATATTGGCTCTGTTTCCATATCTCTTAGGTTTAAAGGGTTTAAAGCTTGAGTGTAGTAATTTGGAGTTAGTAATTTATCAATGAGAACTAGAATTGAATTAAGGTGCAAAGTTCATCCTAAGACATAACATAAATGTACTCTTCTGTTGCATTTGGTTCCAACAGTAGAATAGTTGATGGTTTGGTATGTAAGCATAAATAGTATACCAGAATTTATATGTGTATTTTATCAAAACATTGTTAGGCCAATAAGAGCCTTTAAATGATAGGCAGGCTTGGGAGTTTTTTATTTTTAATTGGAAAGGATAAGGATTAGATTTCAGTTGAGGTTTTTTTATTGATTTTTTTTTCCCTTAACAACAGTAGCTTATAGTTCCAATTTTATTTTTATTATAAAAGCTACCAGCATTTAACTGCATATCCATTTCAACTGAGAGTGGAAATGTTTTGTGTATAATTGTTATTTCATGCCAAAACCTTTAATTACATTAAGTAACTGTAGCATCCTTTTAAAATCAAGTAAAATCCTTTTCCAAGGATACAAAGTAAATTAATTTTTGAAGTAAAATTTACTTCATAGTAGTATAAAACTTTATGTACCCCAGAAGTTATCCTGCTAGATTTGCAACTCTGACACATAGGACATTTTTTTGTGTGTTGATATTACAGTTATGCAAAAATCTATTCTTAGTCTTCCCATTTTGAGTTATTCCACAAATCTAGATGTGAAATATACCTGTGCTAATGAGTAAGCACTGACAGTGAAAAGTGCATATTGGACTGTAAAGGAAAACCTTAGTAGGTGGATTAATGTTAGGAGTCCTTCCTTTCCCTTTGCTAATAACTAGCATTCTTTTTTTCCCATTCCTTCTTGGAGAGGCTCACTGGGCAAAGACTGACAGTGTTCTTGTAAAGAAGTGTGAACATTCAAGTATCTGGCAATTTTTACCTAAAACAGATTAAATAAATTAATGTAAGTCTTTTAATGTGATTTAAATGCTTTGATTTTTTTAAATGTTATTTTCCATACATTGTTTATATTATTGTTCTTTAAATTAGCTCCTTGGTTTAATGTACTTAAGCTGTTTGCTTGTGAGCTTTGAAGCTAGTTTGCCTGTAACTCAGAATAATCTGCCATATGTTTGAACACACAGGTTTTCAACAATACACAACATGACAGTTGAGACAAATCCTTTTTCTTTTTGTAAAATATCCTCCAAGAACTTTCAAAATATGATCTATGCCACTGTCAAAATACCAAACCCTATTGCTTCTTACCTCAAGCCATGATGAATCACAAAGGAGAAATCTACTCAAGGATCTTAAGTGTCTTTTCCAACCTAAGTGATTTTATGATTCTGTGTTTCAACTACTGCAAGGCATAGGTTCTGATATGTTTTGTTTACTGATATGGGTGAAGACATGGAAATTTATTACATTACTCACATTACATTGTTTACATGAAATACAGCATTTTGCTAACTACAAACACAATCTGGTTAATTCTGGAATTTATTGCTTCATTTTTTCTTGGCCAGGTAGTGGATTTTTGGAAATACCACTTCATATGTTGATGACACAGTTTCTCCATTATTAAAATGCATTTAATAATGACAGAATTTTTTTAAGAACAGCGATGGTGAATGTGCAGAATGTATCTAAATAATATTTGAGTTTAATGGAAATCTTAGATTGGTAAGTGTAAATTAGTATGAAGGGTCATATAAAGTCATGATGTGCTACATTAGTGTTAACCTTTTAATCTATTTTAGCTTCAAGTGTAAGAAAACTAAAGCAGTGAGTTGCTCGCATAGTTGTGCCCATCCTAAATGTATTACATGTGAAAATGCATTGTAAGAAATTGGGGTTTTTTATTTTTTAATAATAGATAAGCAAAAATCTCTGGTTGAGAATAGCTTGACATAAAATCCAATCTAAATAATGCTACCATGAGTTCATTAGCTGAACTTGGCTGAACTGGTGTACAGTGGATTACTGGTATCTTCTGAGAACTAATGTCTTAACCGTAGAATCCTTGAGACCCATTGTAGCATCTTGAATTGTACCTGGAATTCAATAGGCAGATGATACAGTTTACGATTCAGTCAGGTCACAATGCATGCTTGGAAGTTTTTTCTGTCCTTTCAAAGTATTCTTAAGAATAACTAATTACAGCTATCCAGTCTGGAGGAGGTCAAAAAGCCATGCTCTGATCTGACAGCTATGGTCATAATTATTGTGCAAAATGCATGTGAAATAGATGAACTTCTCAGTGCATTTCTTGAAACTTCACAGATGATCGCTGACCTTATTCAATTCCTCCTGCATGTGCAACTCACTAACACTGGTAGCACTGTTAACAGTACTGTTAACAATTTTGCTTTTCATTCCTTCTTTTTAATTCCACTCATCATTTTTTTGTGTTAAACTAAAAATTAACATAATAATGCACAATACCAAGGACAATCAGAAAACTAAATGTGATATGCCAAAACTCTTGCTGAGTGAATTGTATATATGTGTGTGTGTGTGTGTATGTATGTTTGTTCGTATATACATACATGCACATGTCTATATAAATATCAAAGCTCACACATACAAAATGTATATGTATTATGCACAAAAATATTTGAATGCCTAATAGATTAGAGTCCAAAACCCAGCAGAGAAAATGTTCTCTGAAGTCCAGAAGCTGTTTTGTGTATAATTTCTTTCTCTTTATTATGCTCTCTTTTAATAACTATATTATTATTATTGATAATAATAACTTAATTGCAATTACTAAACTGTTCTTAACCCCCATGTTTCACCTTTTTCCGATTCTCCTCCCCATCCCACTGGGGAGCAGGGTAGCGTGGGGAGTGAGTGAGCGCAAGGTGACACGGCAATGTACACTTGCAGCCCAGAAATCCAGCTATTATCCTGGGATGCATCAAAAGAATTGTGATCAGCAGGTCGAGAAGGTGAATTCTTCACCTCTGCTCTGCTCTCATGAGCCACCTGGAGTACTGCATCCACCCTTGAGGCCTCCAGCGTAAGGATGTGCATCTCTTGGAGCAAAGTCCAGAGGAGGGACACAAAGATGTTCAGAAGTCTGGAACACCTCTCCTGTGAACATTCTCTGAGACAGCTGGGGCTGATCGGCCTGGAGAAGAGAAGGCTCCAGAGAGACCTTATTACAGCCTTTCAATACCTAAAGGGGACCTGCAAGAAAGCTGGAGAGGGACTTTTTACAAGGGTGTGTAGTCATAGGACCGAGGGGCGATGGCTTCAAACTGAAAGAAAGTAGGTTTAGATTAGGTATTAGTGAGAAATTCCTTACCATGAGGGTGGAGAGACACTGGAACAGGTTGCCCAAAGAAACTGTGGATGTCCCATTCCTGATACTGTTCAAGGCCAATTTGGATGGAGCTTTGAGCAACCTGGTCTGGTTGAAGTTAGTCTATGCACCCGGCAAGGGGGTTGGAACCAGATGATCTTTAAGGTCCCTTCAAACCATTCTATGATTCTTTGACTTCTGAAGGGGTGGACTCAATGGAGAAAATGGACTCAAGAGAGAATCTGTTACTTAGACATTCCTTCAGTGAGGCCTTTCAGGTGTTTGTGGGTGCACAGATCTTCTCATGAAGTGCTTATAAGGTGACTGTCACAGTAGCCTTCTAGTCTTTGGTCAAAGCATTTAGGTAGTAGAACATAAACTATTATTATTGTTAAAATAGCTTAAAAGAAGAGCCATCTTCATATTTTTCATATATTAATATGTTTAAGTAGTTCACAGTTAAAGTGATGAAGTAATATACTAGTCTCCTGTGCAATATCCTACATGAATCTTATGATTAAAAATTTATGTTTTGCGCTTCCTTCAAATACAAATATGTCCACTTGCTTTCTATGTTTGCATTCTGCGTGGTAGGAATTTTCTTCCTTTGCTGTAAAATTTAGAATTCCTATTAGAAACAACATGTTTTTGGATATTTCAGTTGTATCCTAAATGTAACAACACAGCATTAGAATTGACAAACACTTAAATGAAAGCATTGAAGTACCAAGGTAAATCTGTGATGTGTGATTTGTAACATAAGAACATGGAATAGTTACACATTTGAGTTCATTGTCTAGTTTAAACTTAATTTGCATTTCAGCAACAGTGCAGAAGGTTTGCCACAGAGTTAGGAGTTCTGTCATGTATAAGGGTGAGTTCTTGCTAAATAAACTAATGTATTAATTGATTTCCTAAATATTTTTATAGTCTGAGATGCTTGTGAAATTCATACTAAATTGGGTTTTTTTGTTAATTTCTATTATAACTGAGTTTTAAATCATCAGAAAAGTTACTCTCAGGGAAAAAAATTAACGAATAAACCTCCCCCAACTAATACCCTTTTAGTGCCTTTTATTTTAAACAGAATGATATTGTGCATGATTTATTTTAAAATTTTGTACTTGTGCTAGCCATACGCGTATATCAAACAGTAATAAATTTCCATTAAATTAAACACATAATGGTAAAATCATCATTAGTTGCTCTAAGGAAGGTGAGCATACTACTCTAAAAGCAAGAAAAGTGTTAATGGAATGTCATTTTAAGAAAATTAAATTTGTTACAGACATAGCATATAATGGCAAGCATAACGATTGAAGGTTAGGCTTTTTCAGTGTTTAGGTGTTCTGGTGATGTTTTAGGGATGAGATTCTTCCAGACATGCACAAGAAGAAGAATCTTGAATAAGCACGATTTTGGAAGAAGACTCACAGGGTTGTTTTTGTTGTTTTGTTTTGTGGTTTTTTTTTTCCCCAGCATTGACAAACATGTGCCTTTGAAATAACTTCTGTTGATGCCTTGTCAGTGGTGGTGTTTAAAACAGGAAAGGTCTGTCCAGAAAGAATGGCTAGTATTTTAAAATCTGTTGCAATTACATGTTATGATTGAGAGATTTCATATCATTATAGGATAAATGACTCGCTCTTTTTCACAGTGAGAAAAAAAGATCGTGTCAAGCACACTGGAAAAGCTTCAATGAAATATGAATCTTGGAAATCTGTGTCTGTCAATTGCATAATGCATACTTGACAGATGCCCAAATACAACAGCTGAGAAACCCAAAAATTAGTGGGCATGCACATTACCAATATTTTAAATTGAATACTCCATCATAGCAAAGCTTGTCAGAAATCAAAACCATTAGCAGGTGTATTTCATTAATAAGAGTCAGTCTCATACACAACTCTACCCAATTTAATGTTGTATAGTATGCAATGATTGCAATTATCCAACAAACATTTATTAATAACTGCTATAGTATGGTCACACACAGTCTACAGAGAGGATATACAGGTTTGTTGCCCTGTTTAATAGTAACTCTTGTTTTAGTTTCTGGCTATTAAAATGTGATGATAATTAATATTAGGATTGTCATAATAATTTGAAAATAAAGACATACTCCACCATAACATACCAAAAAAAAACCCAAAAATACAGGTGTGCTGCCTCAATCTTTCATTAGTGAGAAGTTAAAGGTCCTCATCTACTAAAACAAAAAAAACCCAAACCTGTCTAGTTGGGAATTTACTGATGTGGGGTAAAGTTTCTTGACTTTTCATTGAAAGTGTCAGTGTTTTATTGATAAGCCATGAAAGAAATGCATAATCGAGTAATTATTGTTAACATTGCTTCTTGTTGAAAGAAAATATTGCATAGTGTAAAGTGGTACACAGTTTATCTTTGCTTTGGAATAGCAAGATTGGTGGAAACCTTTGTGTTTGTTTTACAGCACTCCTAATGAAACCTGGGGCATGCTTACAGGGATTGATTTATCTGCTAACTTTGTGAATGCCAGTTGCTCAAGTATAGGAAGAAAGCTGACAATAAAACTCTCATAGCCTACAGACATCTCTGGCCAAGAGACTAAGCTATTACATTGCCTAATTGTCACATTCTGCCCTTAAGCATGTGTAGGATAGTTTGATGTATTCCACTTATAAAACCTTTTTATACAAGTTGGATTTTTAAGTGACAATTAAATGAAATGAATTCTACAATTAGGTCTCTTTAACTATGCATTTCGTAAACTACTCATCTCAGGCAGCAATTTCAATACTGAAAAATTGTCATATCTATAATCATTCTTAGAGGTAGGCTAGTAATTACAGCATTAATGCCTTCTCTTTTGTCTTACAGCTGCCAAAAATATGGAAACATTCAGACATGACTGGCAATGGCTTTTCAGCAAAATAAACTCAACCAAATAAATGTATATGACAGCAGATAATGCTTTCGATGGCTAATGAATATTAGCTGTTGAATTGTAAAAATAATGAACCTACCAGGGAGGTGCACAGGACTAGACAGTCTATACAAGTCATAGAGCCATTTAAACTGTTTCAGATGAGATCAGTTACCTATAGTTGGGGTTTTTATTTTCTTTTAATTTTCTTGTTTTCACCCTTTTTTTAAAATTAATTTTATTTTTTTAACTAAGGGCAGGACTTCCTGTTAACTGACTTCTTCCCTCTCCCTCAAATTTATGATGTGGAGGAATACTCTGGGAGCAAAAACTGTGACACGCAGGAACAAACCCTGAGGAGATAAACTCGCCATGTCACTTTTGCTGACATGAATTTGCCCTAGAGCTATTCCAGTTTAAGGACAGAAGTGAACAGTCCCAATAACCTTACAGATTAAAAGGTTTCTCAGAGATACCCTATGCTAACACACTGATTTGGCGCTTTATATGAAACATCATGACATCAGACATGAAATAAGACTGGTTTTGTTTCACCAATGTGAATTCATTGTAATAAATTCAGTTTCATAGTACTATTGTGACTGTCCTTTGACTGGATTTAAAGTGATTGTAGAAAAATCTTAGTTGAGCCTCTATATTGCTGTTCTGTAGATTACTGTGTTTGATTTGTTGAAAAAAACCAAATTTTATGTAGTTCAATCTATCTTACATATGTGGAACAACACGTTTTCACTTTTCAAATATTTAATTTGTTTTAATTTGTTTAAGTTGTTTTGATTTCATTTAATTTGACAATTTTGAAAGTGTACTAGAAAACAGAGGTGAAGCCAGTATATATGTGCATAACTTCCATTTGAACTGTTGTAGTATTAAAAAGAATTCTAAATATGACTCTAAAAAGCTGTACTACTTACTTGATTACATTCTTCATGATTTTTGGCTGTTTAAGCCCGGGGGGGTCTTGGTAGTAGCTTGCTCAAGTCTGAGGCCTAAGAAACATGCTCTTTGCAGTAGGCAGGGCTCTACCTGAGTAGAGTCATGTGAAGTAACAGCACTAAATATATTCTTAGAACTGTATTTGTCTAGGTAGGATTACTTGTATCTAAATAGGCTATAAGATGTCATTTACTACTGAATTTGGGTAATGTCTACATTCTTTTAAGTTTAAAAAATAATTTAAATTGCCTTTGTACTTTATTTTTTTTTAAGGCACCCATATGTTTGCTGTTGTATTTGCATTTCATGCAAAGCATGACAAAGAAATCCATGAAAATCTTTCTTTCTAATCTGGGGTGCAGACATATAAACAGCGTTACAGTATTTTTAAAGTAGGTTGATTAGAAGTACATTTCTGTTCTCTATATTAATCTTCCCATTTCCATTGAATATTAGATTTGTCAAGAAAGACGAATAAGTTATTATATTCAAATACACTGCTATATTTTATAACATTGTTATAATAGAATATTATTAATGCAATGTATTTTAATAATTGGTATTGTGATGAAGAGAACATTCATGACTTATAATTCTATAAGATATTACTGCACACTTTAATATATTTTTCTTTTAATAAATAGTGTAACTAGAGAAGTAAGTAAAGATATATTCTACAACCAGTGGTCATTTTTAAGTATGTTTCCAGAGATACTGGGTCTGATGGATATCACATTAATTATGTTGAATGAATAACCCATGAGTAAACTATTTGATTGATTTCTGAATGATCTAAACAGTCTGAGAAATTATTCAGAATTTGGCTCTGGTGATCACATCTCGATGCTGTTTGATAGATTTATAAAGGTTGCAGGGGTTCTTAAAGATGTGATATTTTTAATCCATTTCTTAATGACTGATATGAACTTTAATTTTTTGTCTTTTCAAGTATAGTTTAACTAGAATTTTATTTTTATCCCGAAGTTAAAGAAATAAGTATAAAAAAAATCTACCAATTACAGATCTTAACTACTGTTTGAATAGAAATATAATTCACAGCTACACTATCCTATGTAGACCAAGTTTGATTCAGATAGTCAGGGAACGGAAGGCTCTGCAAATTAGTCCATATGCACTGAAACTAGCTTAAGATTTGAAGGCACACATTCAGAAAGCAAAAGCAAGTACATGAAATAAAAAAAATCTAGTAGACTCGAGACTGGACTGGGCAGGCACTTTTTGAGATGCAGACAGGGACAGTATAAATTAGCATGGTTTTTAATGAGCCAGATTAAAATAAATCTTATTCTAGTCAGTTGTTCTTAATTTTGAAATGGTGTGGGGTTCACTGAAGCTAGTTGGAAGTGCATGCTTATGATTCTGTAGACCTGAGAAATTAAGGGATTACTTATTTTGTAATAGAAGTGGGTATTTTTAAAACATTTGACAAGTCCATGAATATTCCATATGGATTAAAGGTAAAATATAGCCAAATAGTCGTTGCTAGCATGCTTTAAAACTGTCCTGAGACAGTAAGGGAATTTATGCAATTTCTTTTATGTCCAGTCATAAAGGATATGCAAAAGATATGAATAGGTTTTATGTTTCTGTATATGACCTGCAGTTTGTTTCTCTTCTTCTCTGTCTAAAATGAGAGAGAAAAAGGAAAATGGCCTCAAAAAACCTGCTGTGATACGATAGCCTAAGGAAAAGATGGGAAGCATAAGCGCAATCAGTGTTGTTACAAAATACTCCTGGACACTCCTCCTCACATATACCGGTGTTGCATTATATTGAATGTAGATAGAAATATAGTTGTTCAGAAATCTAGACATTCCTTTTGTCATCCCTGGAGCTCAGCTTCCAAAGGAGACTGTTGCTGCAACGTTAAGTACTGAAATGCCTAAACATTGAATATCTACAATTTAAAAAGATTCTTAGGTTCCTGAAATGTTTAATGCAAAGGCTGAATACCAGAAAATGGGAATGCATAAAAGCCATCACACTGGAAGTCCTCATAAACTAGCTAATTTAGGGCAGGTGAAGAGAATATATACTTTTCTTTAAATCTTGCCTTTTTTTATGTGCATTTCTGGAAGTACCTCCACCTGTGTCAGAGTAGCAGGCAAGACTGTCTCATATCTGTATCTCTTTAAAGAAGTTAAACATCGATGCCTCTTGTAATACCTTTGCATATGCCCTGTGCAAAATGCCTGATCACAAAGATCTGGCTTCTCTGTGCTATTTGCAGTTAGTTCTGTGATCAGAACACTAATGCTCTGCTCTTGACTCCTCCTCTAGGGAAAGGTCTTACTTTGGGGTCTACAGACTAGTCTGTGAAGGAGAGGGAGAACAAAAGTGTTTCAGCTACTTTATCTTTTGAGAAAAACTAAGCAAAAAGCAGAGGGAGGCAAAGAAATTACTTTCCTTTAATGGAAAAAAAAATCTGAATTCCAGGTTTTGTTTTTATGTTTGTGTCACGCTTCAGATAAAAAATATAAAAAAATCTTTAAATCACAAAGAGTAACATGAAAAAATTAATGTTGGGGTTTTTTTCAGTTCTATGAGGTAAGCATTAATTATGTCACAGGCTGCTCTGTAGCTCTCTGTAACTGTTCATAATATTGAAGCTTTGACTGGAGGTTCTGTACCTACAAGTTTGCAAATTAAGGACAGTATTTAACATGGATGTGTGTGTACCTACCTTTCTATTTAATTTGGTCTAGCATATGACTCATTGCCTGATTTCAGCCTCTCTAGATAGTAATTTTACAAATACTGTGGTAGACAAAAGCAATGTTAATGGCTAGTTTTTTGTGTTACCATGCATGCATATGAAAAATTCATTAGACCTTTTTCCTGTTGATCATAGGATGAAGAACACAGCTTGGGTATGTGCTGGGTTAATGAGTGGTAGCTATCATGAAATACGTAGTCTTTAATTGCTTGCGAGTTAAGTTCACAGTGTTGTAGTGATCCTGCAGTGTAGAAACTGAAACCATCAAATTCATCTTCGAGAGGATTCACCAAATTGTCAATTTTAATTGCCGTTTACAGGATTAGCAAAAAATGTATTGACACTTCAAAACAACAGGGCAAAATGACCTACAATTTATTTCTGTATTTCAGACATACCTTTCTCACTGATTTACAGGTGCTGTGAAATTTGTGAGAGTCACCAAAAGATATACGACACTTGATAGATCTGTAACAAATAGCAGGAAGAGATTGTATGCTGCTTGCCACTTAATGCTGTGCAAGCTCTCTAAAAGCTTGTCTTGCAATGGGACATGGGTTGAATCATTCATAGTGGTTCCTGAAGGACAGTGTGTGCATGCATGTGTGTTGTGATCTTCCACCTCACCAAGTACAGTACTTAACTGAACCAGAATTTTAATCTGGGCATTTTAAAGATCCTGCTTCCAGTGATCTTTGACATGATTTCCATTGCAGTCATAATGTGTTTTAAGCTCTGACATGCTACCTATGCTGTGGAATATCAGCACATAATATAGTAGCACAATTTTATTGAAATGTATACTAACCACAATATTCATAAAATACTTGCTTATGCTTTTTTGAATGCCATTGCCATCACTCACATATATATTTTCTGTTTATATAAAGTGCCTATATCACAAATTAAATGCTGGAAGAAAATGTCTCAATAAAAAAGGGATCTGCATCCTTGTATGTATTTGTGCACACACACTGAATGAGTAACTGTGTCAGCTAGTTTACTTAGTTTATCCATATAGATATGGCCATTCGTCATGACAAGATAGTTAACACATGACACAATCATCTCTCTTAGGCATAATGCAAGCCATCCATTAAGAAAATAGGGCACTGCTACAGAAGGAAGCCAAAGCAGCTCTCTTTTAGGCATCTCACTAGTAAATCCAGCACTGCTCTTTTATAATCTGGAGTTGCATTATTCCAAGTAGCAAGAGATAAAAAAGACCTGCTATGTCGGTGGCAATGGCACTGGTTTTATGAAGTTTTGAAGTGACAATTGTTAGAGAATTACACGCTACTGAGAGCAGCAGCTAATGGAATTATAGCTAGAGCCCCTGAAATATATAGGAGTTTTCCCCTCCATAGTACAGTAGAAAACTCTCCTGTGTGATGTTGGCTTCATCAGTTTCTGAATGTGCAGTCTTCATTGTCTATGTTTTTAAAAATCTCATTTTGTTTGGAAGTGTATGCATAAGTTATGGGTGGTGATAAAACCACAAGATATTTTATGTGCATCACTTCTGAATTAAAATCCTATCTGATCTGTATCTTCTTGTTGTATTTAAGTCTGAAACCATCCTCTTTAATTGTTCAGCCTAAGTTAAAGTAAGTTCAGGATTCTACTCTTCTATGTTTTTATCATGCGTCCACATAGTATAGGAAGTTAAATATTTAATATTAATTATTTTAATGATGGAGATCAGAAAATCAAGTCTATACATTTATTATAATAATTTTATAAATTTGAAAAATGAAACTGTCAGCAATTGTCATTTGTATGACTGTTAAATGCTCTTAAGGCCCTATTATAAAAGACAGTTCATGTATTTTAATTTTTAGCCTTTTGCTGTGATATTTTTTCATGTTCTATCCACTTGCTTGGCTTAAAGTCACAATTAGTGAAACTCTTAATATTATCAATGACTAAGTGAATTTGAATAATAAAAAAGTCAGTGAATAAAGATTATGTTTTAAAAATTATTCTGAAATTCTCAGCAGAATTCCTCATTTATAAAATACACCAAAGTTAGCCCATTCCCATTAATGTTAATACTGCTGGTTTTTTCACTGGGAAGTGGTGTTAATCATCCATCAAAACTTCAGTTTCTTGTAGCACATACTTTCAATTGTAACTAGCCTCAGCAGAACCTTACTTTTTTTTGTGAGGAGCACATCTGATGCTAGGCACATGACCTGAGTCTCTTTGTAGACCTGGAAGGATAGTCTTTCCAGCTGCTCACATTTTTTTCCACCTTACAAAGGATACAGAGACAAATTGTGCATCACATTCATTTTCAAACTCAAACTCAGTCTGGTTTTTTATAACTGAGTTATGAAGTGTCGATATGCTTGGTATTTGCCACCTGATAAAAGGTGGCATTGGAGAACAAGGGGATTATTTAAATGATGTAGGAGAACTGCTTTGTTATATTATGTTTGACTGTTTAAGTAATCCACAAAGGCCCGGTGCAGTTCATCATCTGGAATAAACTCTATTAACAACTGGACATCAAGGAAACTGAAAGTCTGTGCTTTGTGAGAGGGTGAACTCTGTGTTTTTGCTAGCAGTGCTCAGCTGATAGGACAGTGGTACGCAATACATAGCCATGGATTTATTGAGCTATCAAGAGAGGAAGAGGAATCTCTCTCATTTCCACTATGGCATCTACTGCTTGGTTTACTTCTTGCTTGTCTGCATGTGGCTGCTTGGCTGCTTGTGGCTGCTTGTCAGGCAGAGGAATGAATAGTCATCATGAGCACTTTACATCTGCAAGAAGACAGGGAAATACATCTCTAACCTGTTGCACTGAACAGCTCAGGCCAGTAATGTTAGCCTCCTGTAGAACAGTCTTTCCCCTTTGTCTCAGGCTTCCCACATGACAACTCCCACTGCAAATGCCGCAGCAGACACAAAGTTCCTTCTCATCCAGCTTAAACCTCACTAGTAGCTTGTCTGCCATGAACAGCTACCTCATGATGAACTTTTGTTATTTGCCTATTCATTAATGGATAGGATCAAAGAAAGTGGAGAATCTATTTAAAAGAAATTCATGTAAATTATTATCACGAAACAAACGAATAAAAATAAACTACAGAAACAGCATGTGTGTCATAAGCAATGTAGAAACAATTTAATGTTCGTGTTATATTTTAGAAATGGGAGGATTTCCACTTTTGTAGTGAAGTTGAGGTTAGGTTAAATGCAGTTTGGAAATTCTGAGTCCTAATAATCCTTTTCATTCAACTTTTGGTTGGTAGAAAAGGGGAATTATAAAATGCTAGAAAATGTTTAACCAGAGTATTAAAAAAGTTTTATGATGACAGTTTTTTTCATAATGGAGGGCATGTATCTCCATTGCATTACCAACTAGGTAATTAAAATATGAGTGTACTGTGAATACTTGATGCCTGTGATGAATGCAGGACACTTTCCTGTTTTATGTATTTATTTGCCATAAGAACATAAGAGGCTTGGAAGACAATAAATCTTTTTTTTTTNAAGCAAGCAGTCTCACAAATATAAGGGATTAAATTTGTGCAGGGACACAGATTTGTTTATGTGGGAGAGAGCAATCCAGCCAGCATCTTTCTCTGTTGCACAGCAAGACTATTTAGAGGCAGAATAGGCAAAAACATGGGCAGCAGGGAAGTGTAATTTGTCAGGGAAGTGTGATGGCTGCTAACTTTTGACAGTGGTTTGTAGTGGCACCATTAGTCCTATCGCTGTCAGGTGCCTGGCATGACTGGTATGGTAAACCTTAAAAAATCAGCTTTCCATCAGTAGTTTTTTCTGGATTTTAGAAAGTATTTGGAACTTGAACCGGTTTATAAAGTGATCATTTTTGTGATGAAATGAGTTTCAGAAAGGGTGAGAATAATTTTAGGTGTGAAAGAATTTTCCACTGTGATACACTGCAGTAAATTGTTGTATTTTTACATGATGAGAAGAAAGTGTAAGAGGTCTTAGTTACATTTCAAAGACACCTTAAGAAGCAATGAGTAGATTTGGAAAAGAATCTGAAAAAAAAAAAAATCTTCCTTTGATTGGTGGATGTTGTGCAGAACACAAGAACACAGAACAAAATATTCAATGTCTTAGATCCTGTGAGACAACTCAACTATAAGGGAAAAACAATCATTTATTAGTAGTTTAGTTTTTATTTGTATTTATCATTTTTTAATCATGATTTGGAGATTTTGGATTTTCTGGGAAAAATAAAAAGTGAGACTATGTGAGAGAAACAGCCCTGCAGAGGCCAAGGTCAGTGCAGAAGGAGGGGAAGGAGATGCTCCAGGTGCTGGAGGAAAGATTCCTCTGCAGCCCTTGGTGCAGCCCATGGTGGGGCAGCTGTGTCCCTGCAGCCTGTGGAGGACCTCAGACTGGAGCAGGTGGATGACTGAAGGAGGCTATGACTCTGTGGGAAGCCTGCACTGGAGCAGGCTCCTGGCAGGACCTGTGGACCCATTGAGAGAGGAGCCCACACTGGACAAGTTTTCCGGTAGGACTTGTGACCCTGTGGGGGACCCATGCTGGAGGTTTTGAAGGACTGCACCCATGGAAGGGACCCATTGTGGAGCAGGGCAAGAGTGTGAGGAGTCCTCCCCCTGAGGAGGAAGGAGTGGTAAAGTGTGATGAACTGATTGCAACCCCCATTCCCCATCCCCCTGTGCTGCTGAGGGGGAGAAAGTAGAGAAATTGTGAGTAAAACTGAGCCCAGAAAAATGGGAGTTAATGGGGAACATGTTTTAAGATATGTGTTTTATTTCTCATTATCCTCCTCTGATTTGATTCTTAATAAATTAATTTCACCAAGTTGAGGGTTTTTTTGCCTGTGATGGTAATTGTTGAGTGATCTCTCTAGTCATTTCCTTATACATTAGGTATCTCAAGACCTGTTAAAATGAGATCTGACATTCTGAATTAAAACAAAACCAAAAAAACACACCAAAAAAGCAAAGAAAAAACCCTCCAAACCACAAAACTAGTCTTAAAAGACCAAATTGAATAAATTATCATATGTGAAACTAAATGAAGTCAGTTCCACAAACTTGCCCTTTATGAAAAGCATGCTTTGGGGAATTTTGCATAACTTGAGCAGAACAGTTGCTAACAACTTTTTTGACTGGAAGGGATAAAATGGATATTTTCTCAGTAATGGCACCGTTTCTGTCTGGGCTATCTTTCATTTTACCTCTCAGAATACATAAATTGGAAAGTAAACATCCCCACTAGTAGCACAGACCGGTAACTTTTCAATGGGAAACTTTGGCATCAGAATACTTTTATGTATTACATCTTCACAAAAATTCTTAAGTGAATATAATTGATAAAAGCTTTCCTTAAAGGCAGTTTCCTTAAGACAGTTTATAGGTGTAAGGTAAAACGATATCAAGGTGGAACTTTTTAACCTTGTCGAATAAAAGCATTACAATGCAGCATTTTTCTGTCTATTGGGGAAAAAAGCACCACCATCCCAACCACCCAGCTTTTGACTCAGTTGAAAACCACAGCACCAACACACTTCAAACTTTACATATAACTAAATTTTCTGCAAGTATTATATTATGATATTTTATTTTTTCCCCCAAGTTTGAAATCAGTCTATTGACAATTGTTGCTGCTCACTCTCAATCTTTATTTGGAAATTCCATTTTTTGATTATCAGTCAAGGCTGTGTTGGACTGCTGAGGCCATTTAGTTGTTCATCCGTGGAATCCAAATTGCTGGGAGCTGTAAGTATTGGAGAGAGATGCTGAAAGTAAAATTGACAGAAAGTAGAGCACAGTATTGGTAGGAGGTGAGAAAAAGCTTACACTGTTTTTAAGACTGGACACAGGATTGTGTAGAAAGAGGAGAGGAAATAGGGACTTTGAAGTAGTTATTTAGAAGACTGTAGAGGATAAAAGGTGAGAAAGTGAGAAGAGATAAAGGATCAATTGAACACCTAAAGAACCAACCGAACACCCTAACAGTTTAAGTGGTTCCTAGGGCATAGGATATGGAACAAACTCATTTCATCAATAACAGTAATAAATTCTGGAAAAAATGGGGGAAGACTGAGAGAAGCTAAAGCATTTGTTGTCAATATAACTGATTTCTGTAAGTAATTGCTTTCAGAATAATGAGATTTTTTAATAATTGTTCATTAATTGAACTGATATTATTTAACATTTTATTTTTACAACAAAAAAGGCAAGAATAAGAAGTTTTAAAAAGATCTCAAATCTAAAAAATGTAAGTATTTCAGGAGGCTATGGAATTTTTATGTGTGTTGGTTTATCACCACTGACAATAGAGAGGTCTATGCTTGTAGCTTAGGTTAGGTCATTATCTAGTGAAGGATCATACATAAGAAAAAATCCAACTGAGAATATTTTGAACTGAACCAAAACAGATACCTTGCTTTGTATATTTTATTAGTAACCTGAAAAAATCATGCTGAAAACAAAGTCTTCCTTCTCTAACCATACTTCTTTTTTTTTCTGTCAGCTTGTTGTAATGGGCTGACCCTGGCTGGACACCAGACACCCACCAAAGCCACTCTATCTGCCCTGTGCAACTGGACAGGGCAGAGAAAATACAGTGACGGGTTCATGGGTTGAGATAAGAACTTAGGGAGGTCATTCACTAAATACCGTCATGGGCAAAACAAATTCTACTTGGGGTATTAATTGAATTTATTACTAACAAAATCAGAGCAGGATAATGAGAAGTAAAATAAATCTAAAAAACACCTTTCCCCCACCTTCCCTCCTTCCCGAGATCTACCTTCTCCCCTGAAGCAGTGTAGGGAGACAGGAAATGGGGGTTATGGTCAGTGCATCACAAATTCCTGACAGTGCTCAGGGAGAAGAGTCTTTCCTCTGCTCCAGCATGGGGTCCCTTTCACAGGAGACAGTTCTCCATGAACTTTTCCAACATAAGTCCATCTCACCGGCAACAGTTCTTCACAAACTGCAACAACGTGTGTCACTCTTCCACAGGATGCAGTCCTTCAAGGACAGGCTGCTCCAATGTGGGTCCCCAAGAGGGTCACAAGTCCTACCAGGAAACCTGCTCCAGCATGGGCTCCTCTCTCCACAGGTCTGCAGGTCCCTGCCAGGAGCCTGCTCCAGCACAGGCCTCCCATGGGTTCACAGCCTCCTCTCAGGCATCCACCTGCTGTAGTGTGGGGCTCCTCCATAGGCTTCAGGTGGATCTGTGTTCCCCCATTGACCTGTATGGGCTGTAGGAGCACAACTGCTTCTCCATGGTCTGCTCCACAGGTTGCAGGGGGCCTGAGCTCCAGTGCCTGGAGCACCTCCTCCTCCTCCTTTGCCACTGACCTTGGTGTCTGCAGAGTTGTTCCTCTCACATGTTCTCACCCCGCTCTACTCTGGCTGCAATTGCATCTGCGCAATAACTTTTTTTTTCCTTCTTAAATATGTTATCACAGCAGTATTTCCATCATTTCTGATTGGCTTGGCCTTGCCCAGCAGCACATCTGTCTTGGAGCCGGCTGGCATTGGCTCTGCTGGACATGGAAGATGTTTCTAGCAGCTTCTCACAGAAACCACCCCTGTAGCTCCCCCCACTACCAAAACCTGGCCACGCAGACCCAATGCAGCCACTAAGCAAGGCAAATTGCACTGAACTCCATTTAATTTCTTTTTCTTTTACATAGAAAAGGAATCTCTGAAACAGTAGCAATACACCTCTGAGCTAACCTGGTAAAACTAAAAATTCCTATTTTATATTCGGATTAATTTTTTATCTGGCACTTCTATCTGTTGAAACTCTGGGCAGAGCCTATAGTTGCAGATATGATTGCTGGTAGCAGAGTGAGAAGCATACTTTTTGTTCATAAAAAGAACTTTAGCCTTGCTGTTGTGGTAAGAAAACTGTTTAAAGTATTTGTAAAACTCCCTCTTGCCTTTTTGCAAGTGATTACTAATGAGAGCCATGACTTTTGACAGTCCATTTTAGTTGGTGCAATTCCACAGGCTATTGATTTCTAAGCATTCAATAAGTAATTTTTAGAGAACGAATCGTGTGAAGACTTTTTTTTCACTCTTGCATATGGAATATTTCTTCTGGTGTTGCAAGTTATAAATAGCAAATAAATGGTTTTTTCACTGAAAAACTAAATATATTTTGTTTCTTTACTATGTGTTTTCGATATGTACGCAATAATATGTACTAAATTAAATTGAACAGGTTTTGAATAAGTTTGTATGATCAATCCTGTGTGTGTGAAAACTGAAAAAAAAGGTGAAATACAGCAGGATTTAATATTCCAGTAACGATGAAATGATATGGCATTTTGTGGTTAAAGAGTTCTTTATTTGGGGCCAGGGTCTTCAGTGGAATGAAGAATAAATCTATTTGAATTGAGTATTTAAAATACGAAAGTACTCTGTAAAGTACTCTGCCATACACAGTGATATGAATCTGTTGTTTTCTGCACCTCTATGAATATAATTCCCAGAATGGAGTAATTTCTAATTCTAAGCCTCTGTTTACTCAGAGAAAGTTTGTCTTTTAAGGGCAGAATGTTGCTCTTAACATTGAGAATTAGTCTGTACAAACTTGATGAGGTGGATTTTTTCCTTTTTTATATTTATTATGCAGTTTGTACTGTGGTTTGCCATTTCGTAAAGAAACATTTAAGATTATTGGTTATTTGCAGTGTTGATAATTTTTGTGAGCCTTTTGGTTTTCTCGTGCTACAGTATCACCCTTCAGTATCATTGCTGTAATCTTGAGAAAGTTTTGGTTTCCTTATTTCTGGTTCCTTTACTAAGTCATTTAAAGGAGTCTGGACAACTCCCAAATATTTGAAATTTCCACACCGAGTTCAGGCTTTGCACTAGCCAGCTGAGGAAGATTATGGGAAAAGTCCATCTGGATTCTGTCCAGTTCGCTGATTACAGGATTTTGAGGTACACAAATGCTAAAATGGCTTTTGAAAGACTCAGGGAATTTTCAGTCAAATTTGTGTTGGAATTGCTGCTGAATGCAATCAACAAGCATCTCACTGCATTTATGGTTCAGTTTGCCTGCACCTAAACAAAAGCAATATATGCAAAGAGGAAATGTGATTTTCATGTCACTAATTGGTCCTGAATAACTGTATATGCCTTTCATAAACTGGTAATTGGTAATAAATGGTATTTGCTTTAACTAATTCCTACTTTAACAAGCTGCTATCTGAATTTAAAGTATTGATTATGCAGACAGAGCATTTGTAATGAAACAGAGATAGCTCCTAAATAGGATAAGTAGCAGGCTTTTTATCTGGGCTTTCTTAGAAAATAAATAATAGATTAACTTATTGTCTTCTACTAAGCTTATTGCTTGCTATTTTTCAGGATAATTTTTAAAATATGCTGGGTCTTTGATGGCTTGCTTTTGAGCAGTCATTTACTGACTTGCTAAGTGACAGCTGTACTGAGTTAGAGGGTAGAAGGTGTTGTTTATAAATGGCTAGCAGGAAAGCAAGCAAAATTTGTGGCAAACTCCGTCTGGCAATTCAAGAACAAAATAGACTAAGCTTATTACAGTCCAGTCTTACTTCAGAGGACTAGCATAAATTCAGTCAGGGTACTTCTCTTTTTCTGACCTGGAAAAGACAGCATTTTGAATAGCCAAAAAGATTCAGGACTAGTATCCTTTCTGTTCAAGTGCAAGCTGACTTAGACCTGCCCTCTGAACTAACAAACAATGTGAACCCATTAAGATCTGGTCATTCCTGTTACTTTCGTTTCTCAGAATTGTTGTTGTCACTTCTAAATTTCCCAGAGGAGAGGAAGAAATGTGTCTGTTTAAACCTATCAACCTCATTTATTAGGGGTTAATTTATTTCTGGTAAATTATTTGACATTCTAATTCTCCAACAGTAAAACTAAAGAAATCTGTGTATGGCTACAGTCAAAGTGAAATGGGGGGAAAAAAAAAAAAGCTGAAATATTGCCCACTACCCATTCTAATGAGCTTAGGTCTGTCTAGAGTTTTATGGGAAAGCATTTGTTGATCAGCCAAAGAGGTGAAAATAAACTTGGCTTTCTGATCAACATGGTTGGAGTCCAGATTAGATAGGAATACATAACCAGATTATGTCACTCACAGAATGAATGTGTTTGTTTTCTCCATTATGAGAAAATATCTGGCATAAAGTACTTGACAATATAACAAGATTAGCTATAACAGAATTAAGCAAATGTTTCTTTCTAAATCACCACATTGTAACTGCTTCTGTTGAGGAATCATTTGAATAACATTTTGCAAACTCAGTTTACCATAGACAGTAACCCTTCCAGCATAAAAATAGCAATATCTATTAATTTAAACCAACTGATGATTTTTCAGTATCCAACTTAATGTTAGGAAAGTGAATTTACTTATTTTAAATGAAGTTTAAGTAAAGTGAAGTCACTTAATTTTAAAAGATAACTCATTCTGTGAAATTAGTACCTGTATATGGCACAGAAGAGGTGGTGGGAGGGTGAGATACAGAAGTAGCTGCGTTGGTTCTCTGTGAAATTATCTTCATGCCACCTTCAATTATGCAGGATTCCAGCAACTTTAAAAGAGTGCTGTAAGCCTAGCAATTCCTGTGACAGAAAGATGGACCAGCCCTTCCTTCTTAAACTTGTTGAGCCTTGTACAATGACTGTAGGAGACTATGTGGAACACTTGGACAAAACATAATTCAAAAGTAAATTGCTAGCCTGTCTCAAAAATTTTGTGGGTTTTTTTTTTGTTATTACTTTTATTTTATAACTGCATTTCATTTTAATAGCTGATTTTTAAGAATTATTATGTTTATGCACTTTTCAATTTTTTTCCCAGCACCAGGAATGCAGACTGCATTATCTTGCAAGTTTTTCAATATCATTTTTTTGAATATAGTACCTATTGAATTCAAACCTTGAGTAATGAAACTGTTGTATTATTACTGTAAATAATCAACATTTCTTATGTGCTCCTTAATATTTATATTTCAATAGAATATATATCGTATGAGATTGGTTTGAATAAATTTATATGCTGGACTAAAATATGTCTTCTATTGCTCTTCTATTGATTACATAAACTGTTTTGTATATATCTAGTTGAAGAAAAAAATCAGCTTCATCTGTGAAATCCTTCATTTTCAGCACTACAAGTCATATATAATCTTATGGCTTTCATTTGAAATCATCTCATCATATATCTGTGAAAGAAGAAGGTATCGTCTGTGTTGAGAACTATATACAAACTCTAGCTTTAGCTTCCTCAAGGACTAGTGCTTCCTGACACTTTGTCTTATTTTCCACTGCAATACTGAACTGAGTAGCTTTGAACTGGGAATAAATGGCTATATAATGAAAAAAAAATTACATTTTTCTCCTGTTTATTTATTATTTTTTTTTTTAAATACTGATATCATTATCTTTGCAAGCTAAAGTCACTTTGTATTAGCAAACCTTTTGGCTAAAAAGTAGGTATGTAATATTTTGCTGTGGAAATAATCACAATTCACTATAAATTAAGTCAATTAGAGTTTTATTTTTGTTTCCCAGGTGGTGTAAAATGAATGTGAATTTGAGGAAGTGAACTAGACTAGGCACCCAAAATCATTGGAAAGATAGGATTACTTTTTCCGTTGCAGAATTTCCATGCAGTAAGATTTTTGTACCTTGTACTTCTAGTGATGAGAACAGGGGAAGGATGCATTGATTACTTGTATCAGATTCTGGAAGCTGTGGTGAAGCCAATACCTGGTCACGTCTTATCAACATGGAGTTTCTCTTGTGGTTTACAGACTGTTGGGAGCCAGCCACCCCTTGCCACCCCACTGCGACATGGATTCATGTAGCTCCGAGGAATTCTACCAGGCTGTTCACCATGCAGAGCAAACCTTCAGAAAGATGGAGAGCTACTTGAAGCAGCAGCAGCTCTGTGACGTTATCCTGATTGCTGGGGACCGCAAGATACCTGCACATAGGTAGGAGATAAGCACAAAATATTGAAATTGCAAAAGTAAGTGGTTTGGGTATGCATATTTCTTAGAACAGTGTTTCCTGTTGCCCCTTATGCTTCTTCCCTCTTGCTTTAAACAGCAATGTAAGTGGCTGCAAAAGGTGGATTTGAAGGTTGGGGCTTTGAAGGTGAAGTTTTTTTGTACAGATTTCAAAAGTTCAACTCAACTAGCAAACTGATGGTGAGTGTGACAAACAATTCTCCCTGCTGTGATGCTGTTCATCTGTGAAGAGAATGAAATTTCTGAAATGAGATGCTGTACAGCTACACTCAACACAGCATAATTTCTAACTTAAGATCCTTCTGCTCTGATAAGTCTGTTGTACAGAATCTCTCAGACACTTGTAATAGAATACTGAACACTTTCTTCCCATGACCTGTATCTTTCAATGTACTGGAAAATATTTTATTTACTTCTAATGATAATTATTGGTATAAAAATTATAATGACATTATAATCTCTAAATTTCTCTAATATTATGTGATATTAAAGCAGCCAGTATTTTTGAAACTATGCTTGGTTTTGGATAAAAATTAGACCTTAAAATAATTATTCTTTACTGAGATTTTGGTCTCATCAATAGGCTTTCATTTAATGCATGCAAATAAAAATCCAATCCTAGAGTTTAGATTAAAATGCAGAGAATAATTCAGAATTTCCAGATGAGCAAGTATTTTTGCATCTGTACTCCGCATAAGGCTGCAAACCAAGATTGATCTATTCCCTGCTTGTGTCCTGACTTCTCTGCTGAGATACTAAATTCAGAGATGGACTATGGTTCCCCAGCAGGAAATCAGAAAAAGAGCCAATGCGTTTCTGAACTCATAAATTAGCTTTCTGGTGCAGAAGAATACTATAAGGTCATCTTGGCAACTTGGACCTTACGTTCCTTTTGCCCTAAGTGAATATGGACACAGAGACTGTTCATGTTAAACAAAAAAACTAGGTTCAGTTCCCCTACTATTTTTAATACAGCTGTTCATATTTGTGTGCGCACCTTTCAGTAGTAAATTTAATTTCACATTTGCCATTTTAAATCTACAGCACATATAAATCCTTCCTGAGCTGGAAAAATGCCCTAATAAGAAGATTGACCATGAAATAATAGCCATAATCCTATTTAGATTTTCTAATAAAGCTTCAGACACCTTTACATTTAATTTTCTACTTTTCTGTGGTCTGCAGTAGAAAGTCCAAATCTCAAAGAACTGGAAAAAATTTTTAAATAGTGTTTTCTCTATGTTGTTTTAGACAGATGTGGCTGCACAAACACAGAGAATTGCTTCTTTTGCTGTGGTTGTTACAATCCTAGAAATTAGCTTCAAGTCTCCCTGCTGAAAGCAGAGGTTAGATTAGACCACTGAGGTTATACCCAGTTAGTTTTTAAATATCATCTCTTATGGAGGTTCTTCTCTTATTAGCCTGTTCCAGTTGTTACTATCCTCACTGATTTTAGTGATCCAGCGCATGGCTTCCAGGCAAATTTGCTCCATGATCTTGGTGAGGCTAACCAGTCTCTAGGTGCCTACATCTTTCTTTTTGAGAATGGAAATGGAAATTGACTTTGCCAGTCTCTAGAAACCTTCTGCAATTATCACGATCCATTACAGATGGGACAGAGTGGCTGTTCAGTGACACTGTAGATCTTCCTCCAGTATTGCACTTAGAACTTACCCTTTCTGGTCCCAAAGATTGGTGTATGTCCAATTCACTTAGCCTGCAGCCAAGGTACCTCTTCCTCTATTGTGAGTGATACCCTCCATAGGGACCTGGCGGGCCTGAAAATCGACCATGCTAAAAAAACAGACTGAGCCAAATAAAGCTTTTTTGAGCAGTGCACAAAATCTTTCAAAAGTTTTCCATTTGCTTCCAAGGTATTTACAGAAACCCTTCTTTACTATCAAATCTCTTGCTGACCTTTCATTTTACTAACTTCTCTTAGGATCCATTCTCTTAAATTTCGTTGTCTCATGGTCACTGCAGCCAGGTTTGCCAACATATTTCACAGTTCCTTTTGTTTTACGCCCAGACCTGTCAGGAGCAGATGCAGTAAAGTGTCTCCTCTAATTAAAGTTGTTTGCAATTTAGGTCAGATAATAAATACTTTGCATTCCTGAAAACATCTAAAAAGCCTGCTTGCAGAGGACAATGCATGATCAGTATTTGTAGAGCTTTTAAGTGATAGGTAGGCATTTGGTAGAACATCCTCTGTATAAGTTTGTAAAATCTGATCCTGGATAAAAAGAATCCTCTTTTAAAATCCAATTTAAACATACTACAAGCCATAGCATATACTGAATATGTAACAAATTAAGAAATACAAAATACTCAAAATTATTGCCAAAAAATAATGATTCTCACATATTTTATCTACTTTTTAACAGAATAACTTTAGAAAATGCAATAGATTTAATATACTACAATAGAATACAATGAGAATAACTTTCAGAAAACCAGGGCAAAACTTTCTACATTCTTCAATAACAAGTATGAACATTTTTCTCTGGTTTAGAACAAATCAAAACAAAATGATAGTGTGAAAACCAAGCATAGAAAAATGTTTTATGTAGTCTCAATGTATCTATTTCTGTAAAACTAAAACTTCAGTTGAGAAAAGTATATTGCATCAAATGAAGTAATGGAAAACCAAAAATAGTTACACTGCCATTTGGTTCTTGTGCATCTCTCCAGATCCCTCCACAGTTCTTAACATCTGTATCATTTCTGATTTCATTCCTGATACTACTTGCTCTTTTTTCCCCCTTCTCCAGTCTTGATTATGCTATTTGATGATTTGTTTTGATAACTTTTTCGCTAGAGAAGCTACTGCTGTGCCATAAGATTTCTAAAACCTGATATTTTTGTAGGAAGAATGTCACGTAAACTCTGATCATAGCTTAAATTGCTCCCAAGTTAATTTTTGTCATTAGTGCTGAGGGTTTTCCATTTTGGGTTTGTTTTTTTTTTGGGGCGGGGGCGGAGTTGTGGTTTGTTGTTTTGGTTTTTTTTTCCTACCTGTTTATTTCTCACCCAAAAAAAAGGGAGAAAGTCGACATATTATAGCAGTTTTTCATTGTTTGGGTGTCTCAAACAGCTTTAAAGTTATCATGTGCTTAAGTTTTTTGTTAGTCCTGAAAATTGCATTTTTCTAATCTAATATTCCATTAAACAGGTTGTAGGTGTAATATTTTGCATGGAGGAATAATAAAAGGAAATACAAAACAACCAAGTATTGTAATGATGTGTTGCGACGGGGCTAGATGGTACGGGCCGCGACCTTCCCAAAAGCATCCTGCGTTCTGCGGTGCCGTGACGCGGTGTGCGGTGGTCGGTGGAATAGGAATGCTGCGGTCATCACCAAGCGTCCCTGTCAGGGGTCGCTGGTCAGTGCAGCTGCACAGCCAACACCCGATCCCACGTGCGCAGGTGGACGCGCAGGCACTGACTCACACACAGAAGCATACAGCCGGAGGCAAAGAGTTGGAGGGGCTCTTCTTATGCTATTCCACGAAACAGGTTTATTCCAGGAAGGGTTCAGGGAAGAAGAAGCACAGAACAATGGAGTGTCCAGGGTTATATAGAGTACACCAAGGACCAATGGGTTGAGGGCCAGGGGGTGGAGAGAAGGTGGGGTTACAGTACAATAACCAATAGGGAAGGGCAAGGAGAGGAGCAAGGGACAGGGACAAATGGGGCGTTGATTAAGGGAGAAGGTTCTGGAACATAACCATGAAAGGGTACAGAGACTGACAGGCCAATAGGCCAACCAAATAGGGGAACATTAACATAGTGTTGCTAGGCCAGATGGGGGACACCTTCCTCCTCACCATGGCTATGGGGGAGATCTCAGACCTCGGAGCCTTCCCACCAGCAGTCTTCTACTGCACCTGGGTTTTCTGGCTCCTCGGCCACTCCTGTGGCTGGCCCTACCAGGCTTAGCCACCGCAACAATGATGAACCAGAAAGGGTACTGAAAATGTAGGAAGACATCTTAGTAGGCATTTCAGAGGGGAAAGTAACTGACATTTAAATAAATTTCAAAAATTAAGTAAACCTCTTTTTTTTTTTATATTGCTATAACATGTATAAATAACAATTAAATATTAAAATGTAAATATCTTAGAAAGAATGCTAAAATAATATTTTCCTTTCCCTTCATTTAAGCTGTTGAATGGTTAAGAATCCATCATAATTTATTATGAATGTGGAGTTTGTAGTTTCTCTGCTCATTCTGCAGATGCATGCTATATTTTTCTCATTTTCTGTACTTGCCATTTAGAATATAACCTTTTCAGACAAGAAACATATTGTAACTCTACAGTGCCTGGAACAGGATGAAGTTGGGCATTGCTGCTGCAAAACAAACAAAGGAGTAAAACCAACCCACTGTAATTGACACTTCCTTCTATCCAGTTTATGCTGCTGAAGAAATATCAAAAATGCTGTGAAGAAAAGAGCTAAAGTCACTGCAAATTATAGATAGAGCTTTAATATTTGCGCTGAAGAGTTCATTAAAACTTCCATCTAGGACTGCATAAATATTATAGGCATCTCTAAAATCAGACTTGTAGTTTGAGACATTTTGATTAGTAGTGCTGCACAAAACGATACAGGAACTCAATGCTGAAGGGAAACAAAAAAAGAAGAACAAATGTGATATAAGCATAGAATTTAGCTACTCCTATCCAATTAAAACAAAATGCTCCCATATAACAGAGACTGGATTCAATAAAACAGCAAATCCAATAAAAACAGAAAATGCAAAAAGATGTAGAAGGAATGTTACATCCTCACCTTGCAATTCTGTCATTGCACTTGTTGAGACACCAAGCAATCTACATTTGTTGTTGTTGTAATATAGTCAAGTATAGTTGAGTGTATAATGAGAAATCTCAGTTCGTTATTTTTTGTTTTCTCTTAATATCAAAGAAACATAGGCTTTTTTTTTCTTTCCAATACTCAAGGATCACAGGGGACTCTTACCATGGCAGAAAAGGTAGTACAGAATTATTGGAAAATTACCAACTACATATAAAACAAAGAAATACTTTGCTAAGATTACTCAAATCTTTCTTCAAGTGTTTGAATGAAAAGGGAAGATAAGTTTAATAAAACTCCTTCAACAAAGTGCAATCAGCTTTGTCTATATCAGTACTCTAAGTAGTGGTAACAACTTCTTCAATGTATTTTGAGAGCTACTATAGAGAGACGAAGTTAAAAAAAAAATAGTATCAATAAAATGAGGAAAAATTATTGGAAAAAGTTAAGCTGAAAGGCAGGATGAAAGCAAAAAGAACCAGGCAGAAAAGAATGGAGAACCAGGCAGAGAAGGAAGCAAAGTCTAGAAGCAGGGAGTGAAAGAAGAGCCTTAAGGGTTCTTTCCAACTAGAGCTATTTTATTATTGTATTAAACCAGAGTACTAATGCTGTTACTTTATGGAGTGGAAGTGGGTGCAGTAACTGAAATGGACTTTGGAGGGTAAAAGAAACAAGGATGCGGTGTTTTAAGAAGAAAGTAAAGAGAATTGTTCAGCTGACTAATCTCTCCTGAGATGCCTTGAGTGCCTCGTTTGGCTTCCATCATCTGGTCCAGAAGGGTGCAAGGTTTTTATAGGTCAGCTCCAGACCTATGTTGATGAATAAAAAACTGGTTCTGACAGCGATGTTTAGGGGATTGATTCCTGTCTCAAATTGTTTTATTTAAAAAAATGAAAATGAGAGAGAGGCTAAATGATACAGAATATGAAAATAAAGCAAACAAGTTCAGGTGGATGACAGAATGATAAAGGACATATGACAATTACTTGCATCAGGAAGATGTGACAGCCCACCATTAAAAAAGGGATAGAAAATCACACGCAAGGATTTGAACAAACCAAGCTTTATGGAGGAATGGGTTGCGAAGATAAATTAGTAATGATGCTCTATTGCATCATTTTATACAAATGAGTTCTAGAATAAAAGAAAAGGATGATAAATGGACTTTGAAAAACCTAGATACCTAAGTAGTCACTTATTCTAATGACTTCACAGATCTATCTCTATACTTTCATCAAACCTAGTGTCCGTGTTTCTGACATTTCTGCTGGTAGTTCAAAGGCAAAAAACTGAACAGTTCCTTCTCCTGGAAGCTTTTTTCCTCTTTTTCTCGTGGAGTTACAGTGAATAAATTAACTCATTAAGCCCACTGTTACGGTGGCTGAACCTGGTAGGGCCAGCCACAGGAGTGGCCGAGGAGCCAGAAAACCCAGGTGCAGTAGAAGACTGCTGGTGGGAAGGCTCCGAGGTCTGAGATCTCCCCCATAGTCATGGTGAGGAGGAAGGTGTCCCCCATCTGGCCTAACAACACTATGTTAATGTTCCCCTATTCGGTTGGCCTATTGGCCTGTCAGTCGCTGTACCCTTTTATGGTTATGTTCCAGAACCTTCTCCCTTAATCAACGCCCCATTTATCACTGTCCCTTGCTCCTCCCCTTGCCCTTCCCTACTGGTTATTGTACTGTAACCCCACCTTCTCTCCGCCCCCTGGCCCTCAACCCATTGGTCCCTGGTGTACTCTCTGCCCCTACTGCCCCTAGTATATAACCCTGGACCCTTCATTGTTCTGTGCTTCTTCTTCCCTGAACCCTTCCTGGAATAAACCTGTTTCGTGGAATAGCATAAGAAGAGCCCCTCCAACTCTTTGCCTCCGGCTGTATGCTTCTGTGTGTGAGTGAGTGCCTGCGCGTCCACCTGTGCGGGTGGGATCGGGTGTTGGCTGTGCAGTTGCACTGACCAGCAACCCCTGAGAGGGACGCTTGATGATGACCGCGGCATTCCTATTCCACCGACCGCCGCACACCGCATCACGGCACTGCCAGACGCAGGATGCTTTTGGGAAGGTCGTGGCCCGTACCATCTAGCCCCGTCGCGACAGCCCACAAATTGAGTATCACAGTTGATTGTGTTGTCTTTCTACAATCAAATATGTATGCTGTATCTGAATATGTGGGTTTTCTTTTGGAGAAAAACACTGAGTTCTGCTTTATATTTTCATCATAATGGATCTTCATCATCTCTTATCTTCCTCACTGTGACATTTTGCCTGTTCTGCCCATTTCCAAATATTGAGAAATTACTTAGATTCATATGTCTTCTCTGGTTTTTTTTTTTCATCTTTCTACTGGTTAAAAACAGGATAAAGTTCAAAATACTGGCTGCAGTAGCAGGTATCTTTAGAACTTACACAAGAACCCAAACGCACTGGCGAAGTGTTTTGGACAACGGAATTTGTCAGTAAATCTGTCAACTGAGATATGTGCATTACTTGCAGTTTCTGAAGAAAACAAGCTCTGGTAGACATTGTGTATTTGGTGGAAATGATGATGTCAGATTTGTGTAACATTCCTAAAAACATTGTGACAACATAAGAGATATAATGAGGTGTAACACTGTGTTTCAGTTTGTACAGTAGAAGAGGTAGAGGCATTTGCTGTATTTGCACTTAATTTTCTGAGAGACAGGGAAAGAATTAAGACAAATTAAAGAAAGTAAAGAATGTAAATTCAAAAGGCATGGTCCTCAAGGTAGAGAGAGGACATCACTTAGTGTAGATTATTGGTGTCACTTATACTTGTAGCTATGTGTTATACAAAAAATTAAAATGAAAGAAAGCTATGTTTGAGTAAAGACAAAAAAGCCAACTTTCTTGTTTCAGCCTTAATCAAGTCTCTTCAAAATTCCATCTACCTGTCTACTTGGCTTCTTTGGGGATATTATTATTATTATTATTATTATTATTATTATTATTATTATTATTATTATTACTATTATTATGTAGCTGTTCTAGAAAAAAATTGCACAGTAATCAGGAAAGATAATCACTACCTGTTGTAGTCCAAAACAGTTGATCTGTTCCACAGCTTGCTCCTTCGCTGTATTTAATTGACAAAGTATCTCAGTCTTGATTGTACTGTCAAAATTGTTCTGGAAGTGCCAACTAGTTTCTACTTTCTGTTTTTTCCCTGAAATTATTTCAAGTGCATGCATGGATATACCTTAGAATGTGTTCTGCAAGCCTTAAAATTTATGAAATCGTGTAGCCTTCTGTAAGCATACCATAAATATTTGACTGCTGCAAGAAGAGCTGTGGAGCAGCAATCAGTACAGAGCTATCAGTAGAGCTTTACTATTAGTAGACACAGAGAGTGTCAGCTGATGTCCCCTACAGAGCAACAAATCACATTTAAAAGCAATGGATCATAGAATCATAGAATCACAGAGTCTGGGTTTTGACTGGTGACTCATAGAGTCAATGGTTTGAGTGGAAGGGAGTGCAAAGATCATCACGTTCCAGTCCCCCTCAATGGGCAGGGACACCTTTCACTACACCAGTTGTTCAGAGCTCCATCCAGCCTGGCCTTGAATGCCTCCAGGGATGAGGCATCCACATCTTCTCTGAGCAACCTATTCCAGTGCTTCACCACCCTCACAGTAATTAATTTCTTCCTATAATATCAAATTTAAACCTACCCTCTTTCACTTTGAAGCCATTTCCCCTTGTCCTGTGACTACGTGACCATATGNCAGTGCTTCACCACCCTCACAGTAATTAATTTCTTCCTAATATCAAATTTAAACCTACCCTCTTTCACTTTGAAGCCATTTCCCCTTGTCCTGTGACTACGTGACCATATGAAGAGTCCCTCTCCATCTTGTAGCTTCTTCAGGTACTGGAAGGCCGCAATTAGGTCACTTCTAAGTTTTCTCTTTTCTTGGCTGAAAAAAACCAAATTCTTTCAACCTTTCCTTGTAGGAAAGGTGCTGTATCCCTCTAATCATCTTGGTGGCCTTAGACTCACTCCAACAGTTCAAAGTCCTTCCTGTATTGTGAATTATTCCACTATTCATTGAAAATGAAATTTTATTTCTTTCAGAATTCAGAGCTTAAAATTGCAGCATTTTAAAAGAAATAATAATTATGAATGCATCTGTATGAGTCTATAGATGCATATATGCATACTTTCACAATGGTACCTGTCAAAAAGGAAATGAAAATGTCATGTGTAAAAATTCTAAATATTGCCATTTTTTTTCCATAATCTCTGTAAATGAAAGCTGTTCCTATGAAGCACTCCAGGTGGGGTCTCTCCAGAGCAGAATAGAGGGGCAGAATCCCCTCCCTTGCCCTGCTGGTCACTACTCTTTTGATGCAGCCCAGGACATGATTGGCTTTCTGGCTTCAAGTGCGCATTTCTGGGTCATGTCCAGCCTCTCATCCACCAGCATCACCAAGTCCATGTCAGCAAGGCTGCTCTCTACCCATTCATCCCTCATCCTGGATTGGTACCAGGGGTTTCCCCAACCCAGGTGCAGCAACTTGCACATGAGATCTTACTAAACCTCATGAGATTCCCATGGGCCCATTTCTCAAGAATATTCAGCTCCTATGTGTACTGGCATAATGTACATGGAGAAAATTCATGTCTTGCCTATGAGTTTTCAGTCCAATTAACATCTATTATTCTACTCAGTTGGCAGTAAAATATTGTTAGAGTTTTCTTAAAGGTTTTAAGTGATCAAAGTTTGTTTGCTTCTTTTAGCTAATAAATGCACCATCACTGTTCAGATAATTCTTTACCAAAGGTGTATCTGAAAACAGTTGTGAAAATGGCAAGGAAATACTCCATAATAAACTAAAATAAAATCTGATATCCTGGGATAAAAAAGTCACAACCCTGATCAGTTATATTGGTTACTTATAATAGAAACCAGAAATATATGAGGCTGAAATTAGTTGTAAAGGTAAAGAAGTCCCTTAATCTCCCTTAATCTTTCTGGGTTCACAAACTCATTTTAAGCCATGAGTTAGCTGCTATGAGTCTCAGGGATGAAAGAGTTATAATATATTCCCACTGCCAGATCAGTAGCTGAAAAAGGTGACATCCTGAGACACCTGACCTTTCTTGATTAATAGGTTAACATGCCTTTAAACCAAGATTTAGGGCTGTTTTGAGCCTTCTAATCTACAAAAAGCAGCAGATCTTTACAAATTAATTGATCTCTTTGATTTCTCACTTTTGATCTTCTGTCTCAACACTGGAACACAATAAGGATTTACAAAAGGTGTCACCTTTCAGAATTAAGTGTAATTAGCAAGTTCCTCTCACGTCAGTTTGACCTGTGGAGTGCTTCCCAAGGTAGAAGTTGGTGTCTTGAAATCAGTTAACTTTTTTGTGGTTAGTCAGCTGATGAATAGCTGCTTCATTATTTCTGTTAACTATTGATTAACATAAGGCACTTAAAAAAAATTCTCTTTCTGATCACTGTACAAAAGCTTGTCTTGCTTCTTTAGGTGAGCTGCTATATCACAGAACCTTTCTGCTCGCTTAAGCCATCTTCTCTGATAGGTGGTGCAAACCAGTAGGGATAAACCTCTAAGCAAAATGGGCAATGCTGAGAACCTGACATCTGTATTATTTATTTTTCTTTTTGTTTTTCCACTTTGAACTGGATCTTGTCTGTTCCTGTAGACTGAATGCTCCTTTGCAGCCGAAATCCATTAGATAACTTCTTTGACTCTCCTCACCCAAACTGTGGAAAATCACATATTTTTGTAGAAGTTTGTGAAAGAGATGTAATCCTTGTTATTTATTTTTTTGTCCTCCTTCTGTTGTTTTTTGTTGGTTTATTTTTTATATTTGACAATATGTACACAATAAGATAATATATTAAATAACATCTGAACATAAATTATGTAAATTAGAAATACAAGGTACTATTGTTTGAAAATATTTCCATTGATCATTAACTGGTGCATTAAAATTTCTGTTCATTCATTTGTCCATTGCTTTTGATGGAGCCAAGGGTTTTGGCTTTGCTTTTAGCAAGTCACCAAGTTGAATACTCATAGCTGAATTTAAATTATGTTTAGTAAATTGGAAGCAACGGCTAAATGCAAAATGGACTCAAATGGAACCTCAGTCACATACCTAAATTACATCTCTGCTGTGAGAGATTGTGTCTCATAGAACATCATCAATATTTCATGCTTTTTTTCCTTTCTGTGATTTTTGTGATGTTTTTATTAAAGCATCTATTAACAATAAAGTCACTTATTTATAAGTGGTCAGAAAAAGTATTAGAAGAAGGGTTACAAAGATAATAAATAATATATAAATGAGATAGAATAGAATAAATAAACAAACATAGAAGCAAATGTTCCTCAATGACAAAAAAGTAGTAAATTAGGAGTTTCTGGTGGCAGCACACAACTATATTTCTAAATTCATCTTTTTAGGGTAATCTATCATTTTTTAGTAATTACGTAAATATAAATGTGAACTGTTTATAAATTAGGATGTTTACTTATAAAATTCATGATTGCTAGAGTTGAGCACAACACAAAAAGTGATAAAACTACTACACCTATTTAGTCATTTTCCATCATTAGAGGCAAAGTAAAGGTCATATGTCTTCAAGCTGCTGTACTGGCTGGTAAAATATAGTAGCTTAAAGCACTGTAAAGTTATGAAGCCAATTCAAGCTGTCATATTTTACTTCGCTATTGGGATGAGCTAAGAGAACAAAGGCAATCAATTACCATGCTGGTTGATAAGAATTAACTTGTTTATCTTCACTATTTTTTTTTATTAATAATTTGCCTTGAACAGAATACTTAACAGTATACAAAAGGCTAAATGTTTTTTCTTTTGGTTTCCAAGTTCTCCAATTGTGATTGTTGTGTCTTTTATTAATGTATTTGTATATCATGTTTTCAAATTAATCCAGAAATGTGACCATCTTTATGGAAATACATGGTACACTATTTATAGCTGTACCATATTTCTATCTCAAGATTATCTGTGAATATTCAGTCCTAACAAGATCAAAATTTGACTGTAGATGGTATTTGGAAGAACTCCTTAACTTAAAGCCTCAGTAATTACAATCATACCTGATACTTGCTTGGTATTGATTTATCTAGATCATATCCCTAAACAACAAGCCATGCACATTTTGTAGGTATTTTCAAAGTATTTTCTTTGGACATGTTTATTAACAAAAACTTTGTATTATACAGTGATTCTATTTTTTTTTTTAATGAATAGCATGTTGAACTACTAACAGTTTAGTGGAAGGTTTATAGATTGTCTAATATATAGACAATAGAATATAGACAATAATAGAATGTTATTCTATTCTATTATTCTATTATTAAATTTTATAACAAATAAGCCTTTAAGAACGAAGAGTACCTCTGGAATATGAAATGCATTTCATTAATAAGTTGTCTTTGATACTGAGAGATTATCTTGTTAACAGTTGGGACATCTGCATGATTGGAAGATTATCAGAAAGACTGAGCTCTAATTTCTATGTCTGTTTTATAGTCATATGCTAAAGTACCACTTGGTTCATATCACATAAGGCAAAACCAAATTAGAATTAAATGTCATGCTGTGTTTTGCTGCCTATGTGCATTAATAATATATTGCTACGAATGATTTGTAATTATTACAAAAATACATTTTTAGAGAGGTTTACATATATGTGAAATTTCTAATACATATATCCAAGCAAATTACACCAGTTTCTAACTGTTTTGCAGACTTGTCCTGAGTTCTGTCTCTGACTACTTTGCTGCCATGTTTACAAGTGATGTTTGTGAAGCCAAGCAAGAAGAGATCAAAATGGAAGGCATAGACCCCAATGCACTGTGGGATCTTGTTCAGTTTGCATATACAGGTATTGTACTGCATACATTATACTTCCTATAGTGACAGATGTTGATATTTTTATTTGCTACATTCCAATGAATTATATTTTTGTTTAAATATTTTTCTTTTTCATCTTAATCATCAAAATGTTTGTTTACCATTTCTAGGGCTGAATTCAAATTGTTATCTCTTATCTCCAAACTGTTAAATATTTCAGACTCGGCAAGTTCGATAGGACACTCAAGAAAATGATATATTTTTCTTGGTTTTCAAATGCTTAAAAGAGTGAGTCATATGCATATAATTCAAGTTACATAAGATCACTGAAGGAACAGCTGTATTTTTTGAAGAATAGCTGTATATTGCTGTCTTAATCAAATCTCAGTTTAAATAGTTGTATAAATCTTTAAAAATTTTAAGTAGGAAAATATTTTAAAAGGTTGGATTATGAGCTGGATGTTGTCACTTTTATTTCCTTTCATAGGCTGGTAGTCTGTTTTGTAGTGTAAACTTATGAATAACTCACAATTCAGAGTTAATAACTCAAAGCTTTCTTCTGAATAGTTTTTAAATTTTAATGCATTATAGATTTGGGCTTTATCCTTCTTAAGCAACTTGTTATGCACAATGTAACTGAAGTGCATTAATATGAAAGAAAGAATACTAATGTTACAAAATAAAGTAATTAAAAGAGTGGAAATGCCAATAAAAAGATTTGTCTTCCATTGCCTTGAATCACATAAGTATAAAATATATAATGTTTTCTATTTGTTTCCTAAAAGACATCCTTATATTGTTTAAATCAACCATATTTTATCATGATGATTCTATTCTATATTTGATTTAGCTTCAATTTTAAATGGATACCCCAAACCCTGCAGTTTTAATCTTCTCTAAATACACATATAATAATTTAATCACAAGTTGCTGTTTGCTTTGATATATTTAATCAGGATATGTGCTGGGTTTTTTATGACATAATAGCTTTACCATCTTAATAGAAAGCAGAAATGGCAAATAAATGTAATTTAAGCTAAAAATGCTCTTTTTGAGAATAATGTTTGAGAAATACCTGTTCTAAAAATGTAAGACCATAATTTATGTAGTACTCTACATGTTCAAAGGGTAGTGCCTACTCCCTTCAGCTCTCAGGAATGTGCATCATCCAGAGGATTTCAAGCTAGGGATCCATGACATGAAGTCTTTCTTATGAAGCATAAGAAGGATACAATCTGATTCCTTGATAAAATGAATGGCACAGGAAGACTGGGGCGAAATCAAGAATACCTTGGCACAGAACAACAAAAACCCCTACTATTGGTAATGTTACCCTCCTGGTAATGTTAAATCATTCTGTAAGAGGCAGTTGAAAGACGAGGTAAGAAGAAGATGAGGGCCCTGGGAACAAAATTTGGAAATACTCAAGTATTGTATGGTTCTTTTGCATCAGTTTTCACTAAAATATCACATGGAAATGTACAACAGAGTTATTATTGACAACAAAAGATAGCACGTAAGTGTAGATTAAGGAAAGAAGGCGATTCAGAAGAAAGGAAAAAAAAAGGTAACCATTTTCAATATGAATGAAGCTATCTAAGATCTTTATGGTTATCTCAGAACTTTGGAGACTGGATGAGGTGATGAAAGAGTAGAAAAGGCAAACTCCTGCTTTCTACAAAAGTTTAAGATTTTCAGCTGCTTTATGCTCCTTGATATGTCTATGCCATGTGATGGACTCTCTTCATTATATGAGATGTAAAAATTGAAAGTTTCTTTTTGATGTAAGGTAAATAAGGGCCAGCCTTCACAAATGGATGAAAAGAGAACTCCACAGCTAGTATAGTTCCTGTGTTTTCTGAATTGCCTCACATGAACTTGCATCTATAATATTCTTTCACTTATAGAGTCACACAACGTCCAAACTACATTAGAAATGGCAACATTATTACATATTATAACATATTGCTAGCCTTGAAGAATTAGAAACTTGAGATGATACTCAAGGTCTCTATTTTCTTTCTCTTGCAGTGGTAATACACTATTATCCATTCTTCTCTAACTCATTTTTGAGACCAAATAAGATTTTAAAAATGTTTTCTTAAGTTTACACTTGCAAGCTTCACAAAAACTTGCTGATAATAGAAAACTGATTAGATTCAAGAAACACGAGACAATTTTACATGCTGAAAGAGTACATGTATTGAATTGCATGGACCATTCTGGTTTTGATTACTCTGTCTTGCATTTCTCTTCCATCAGGTTCTTTGTCCTGACTTATTCTGATTTATCCTTATTTATTCTTAGCTTGTGTCCTTACCTCTTGAAGTTCATGTTGGATGTTCTTTATTCCTTTTCTCTGCATCAGATGTTTTAGCAGACACCTAAATTTCCTAGCTACAATTATGCTAATAAATTAAACAATGCTAGGGAAGGTTTGCAGGCACTGGAATACAATTGTCTCTATTGATCCTGGCAGTTTTAGCCAAATCCAACTAGAAATCTCTCTAACAAATGTTGGGTATAGCTTGGGTACACAGCTCATCATTAATGTGGCCATCCTTGTACAGAGGGTAAGAGCATTCAAAAGTGCTGTGGAGAATTCAGTGATTACTCACATAATTAGTGAATTCCTAGAAAATAGTCCAAAACTATTCAGTTTATTGAAATTAAATACAATCTAGGCTTCTCAGTTAATCATTCTGTTTCCCCTTGACCTTGCCAGAGCAAAACCTTATTTTTTTCCCTTCCATTTCATTTCCATTATCTCTCATGATTTATCTAGCTTCATAGTTTCTTATCTCCTTTCTTGCACTCTGATTCCTTATTTACCATCAGTCTAGTTCATGTCTGCTTTCCCTTTGAGGCAGTTCACTTTCCTTGTGCTGTGTGGATGTGGACAAGTGGAACACTGGAAATTTAAGAAAATAGCCACTGTTCTGATATCGAGGAGCACATCAGCCAACAAAAATACCCTTTCAGACTTTTGATCTGTAATCTGGAGCATAAGTCTGTCTAGACTTAGACAGAATATCTGGAGAATTTGGCTGCCAAATTCCAATTACTGACTGCACAATGTGTCAAAAAGCTTTCAGCAACTCATGTCTGTGACCAGTTTAGCTCTTTATTGTTTTACCTCAGGAACAGAAAACCATTTTGACAAATGGGCAGTTATTCACTCCTATTTTCTTTTTCCTATCACTACCTTCTTAGCTCAAGGAGCTTAAAAAAAAATAAATTCACATATAGTTGCTGCTGTTATAGAGAAGGTTTTCCCTGGGGACAACTGAACATGTCAGAAGAAATACAGCTGAACGTGGGCTTATTTGCAAAAATGTGGAACTTAAAGAGTATTACAGAGCAAGTATGTTTAGATGTGATTTAAAGGAGGGAACCATTTCCACATTTTATTATTTGTAATTCAGTCAGGTTTATTTTTTTTTTAGAATCTAGTGAAATTATGTCATTTTTACTGTGACTCATACATATCAAGTAGGAGCTTAAGAAGGATGAAATATATGTATCTATGAAAAGTATTATTATAGATAAAGGTATCCTAAGCTGATACCAGACCCTTCAGCAATATCATCTAATACTATTGCAAAATATAAGAATTAAAGTTCAGCAAATGGGGGGTTTTGTACATCACAGACCTAAGGAAAAATAGTCCTGGAGTGCATCAGGCACAGCATCGCCAGTCAGTCAAGGGAGGGGATTGTCCCTCTCTGCTCTGCACTGGGGTGGCCTCACCTCGAGTGCTGGGGGCAGTTTTGGGTGCCACAATATAAGAAAGACATTAAATTATTAGAGAGCGTCCAAAGGAGGGCCACGAGGGTTGCAGATGTCCTTGAGGGGAAGCCATATGAGGAGCGGCTGAGGTCACTTGGTCTGTTCACCCTGGAGAAGAGGAGATTGAGGGAAGACCTGACTGCAGTCTACAACTTCCTCATGACGAAAAAAGGAGAGGCAGGCACTGATCTCTTCTCTGTGGTGACCAGCGACAGGACCCAACGGAATGGCCTGAAGTCGTGTCAGGGGAGGTTTAGGCTGGATATTAGGAAAAGGTTTTTCACCCAGAGGGTGGTTGGGCACTGGAACAGGCTCCCCAGGGAAGTGGTCACAGCACCAAGCCCAACAGAGTTCAAGATGTGTTTGGACAATGCTCTCAGGCACATGGTGTGACTCTTGGGGATGGTGCTGTGCAAGGCCAGGAGCTGGACTCAATGATCCCTGAGGGTCCCTTCCAACTTGGCTTATTCTGTGACTCTGTGATGCTGTAAGCAAATAGACTTCTAAATAATTGGCAAGGTAGAATTACATGGTGACCATGAGAGCATCAAGTCTTGTACAGCCTTGATAAGAGCAGCTCCTGAGTGAAGGCACCTGCCCATCGAAGGGTAGTAACAGGAAGACAGGAAATTAGACTGCCAAAAGTACTGATTTAAAGATAATAAAAGGTGTTGGAGTTTCTGTGACTAATTATATAAAGTTAATATGATAGGTGCACCTATAAAACAGAATTTGATTAAAGCTGAAAAAATTGAGATGCGCTAAAAAATGTACTGTAAACTCTGTGCTAAGTCAGCCTTGGGGTTCTTTTGGAAGTGTTTTGGGGTTTTTTTGATATATATATATAGAGAGAACTTATTTTTTATAAATAAATTAATTAATAAGATAGTGACTGCATATTGTTTTATCTGAAATAAGCACAAAGTTTTCTAACAATATAAGCTACTTTATAGTGTAATTACAACTTGTATAATTCAAATTATGTTTATGATTTAAATTTATTAGAAAAACATTCCATTAAAATTATGTGCTTCTTGTAGTATACATAGACTCACAAGGGTAAATCAAAACAGCTTTACCACTGGTTTTTGTGAAGGATATATTTGACCAGTAAAAAATACGCAGCTTCATTAATCTATCCACATTTTGCTGGATTTTGTTGGTTTATTCAAATAGACAAAGTGTGTTTTGTCTGTGACATAGCAGAACTGTAACTTAATAGGGAACAAAATTTCCTCTTTTGCATATCTGCTCCTTGTGAGCCAGCTGAGGAAATCTGCAGCCAACACTTAGGTGCAATGGCTATGCAAAAAGTATGTTTCATTTTTCATGGAATAAGATGAATGATAGCAAAAAAATCTGTGATTGAGATCTTAGTGCCCTGGGATAGATGGATGTGTATTCTTTGATCTTTTAAGAATTCAATATAAGCAGTAATACAGAACAGTGTTTCTTTACCTCATTTTTTTAGGTAATGCTTCTTTCTTGATCTTAAAACTTGAGTTTTCATTATTTTCAATTGTGCTGTAGTAGTTCAGAGAAGACTGAAACAATAGATTGATATTCTGTTGTTTTGCTGGTATTGGTGACTCTGAGAGCCTTCCTTTGAAGTTACAACGAGCTGTGAAGTTACTATAGATTTCCTATATCAGGAAATCTATTTAGCATAGGGATATTTGATTAGCATGCATTCCCCACAGTGATCAGAAGAGTAGGCTGGTGCTTTCATACCGTTAATGAAACTGAAAAATCAAAACTCATGTAACTAATAGAGAACTAAAAATCCTTGATTTATTTATACATATCTGAAAAAAAAAGCAGAGAATGGGTCATATATGGAGGAGGTTCAAGCCCTGCTGTATAGCTTTTAATTACATTTTATTTGGGAGATTCTTTAATTAAAGTACTGTCAAGTGTCTTTGTCAGTATTATAGCTAATAACACACACAGGGCAGACAGCGGGGATGTAGCAGGTAGGAACATGCCTTTAAGCACAAGGACGCTTAGGTTCCTGCAGCACAAAAACTATATTAATTAAATATCTCAGGGAGGTTTCTTTCTTGGTTTTGGTTTGGGGACTTTTTTTTTTTTAATTGCTGAAACTCAGTTGTCTGTATGAACAAACAATGAGAACAACTCTTAGCATACTTTTGGCTTGTGCCTATTAATAGTGTCAGAGTCCAGGGATTATCACAGCCCCAGGATCATGCTACAACATGCTGTTTGAATGCTGCTGTGGTTTGGAGGAATGACAGTGTTTGGAGTAAAACTGAGGCCATTTCATTCCCGTTAGCCTCAGCGCTAGAGGGAAGTCCCAAACAAACTTAACTCAATAGATATAATGTAAGGCTGTATATATATTATTAAAGGCTTATGCTCAGACAAATAATTCCTGGATTTTAGGTGCTGGTGGCCTGGTTACAGTGTTTCAGGCTACTCCTCTCTAGTAGACAGTGATCAGGTTGAGAACTGGAGTTACCCCTGATACTGTGTATGCTGTAAAGGTCCTTACCTCTACCTCTGGGACATGTTGAGTTTGTTCAAGAGTTATTTGTTCTGTAGTATCATGTTAGAGACCCCTGTGAACGTGGACCATATCTAACTAGCACTTTGTGCAGGAGACTTTACCTGCTGCTGTCCCACTACATTTTCTCTGCCATGTATTTGATAGTTGACTTTGCACTTTCAGAGAACAAGCCCTTAAATGTCCATTCATTAATTTAGATGGGAGATCATTTGTTCCAGGAACTTTGGGATGAGTGATAAAATGACAAATTAAGGTAATTGAATTGATCTGAAAGACTTTGTTAGGCATTGTGTAATGGAGAGTACAGAAAAAAGGTCATAAATCATACTAGATGCTTGTAGACCTTGAATAAACTTAACTTCTGGATATGGAGGATCTCCTGTTAAATTCTCTAGATGCAGATAGTTGTCATGATATGTCATACTTTTCAGGAGTCAATAAACAGAAAGTTGCAAAGAGAAGCCTTTTTTATCAGGGTTGCTCCAATTTAGGAAGTAGGAAGTGGTAGCGATTGCATGATCTATAGAGCCATCATTCAGATTATCTGTCCGTGGAAGTTCTGCACTGGCTACACTTCCAACTTCCTTTGCTCCAGTTACATTTCAGATTGACATTTTCATATATAGTGTTCCTCATAAAATTCTTATTTATGCACCTGGATTAAATTCTCAGATATACTGTCCATGTGTACAATGCAAGAATCTTTCAAAGTTCCTCAACATAACTGTAGGACTAGACTGTAATCTTCTTTCCTCTGTGGATATTAGCCTGCTTGGAATCTGCCTCCTTCACTGAATTTTTTTCTGATCCTAAAACAAACTGTGGGCTTTCACATAATTCAGGTCTATAGGAAAGATCTTCATAGGCCTGTTTATCTTAAAGAACTGCGGAGACAGTTTTATGTAATTTTATGTAATTTTTTTTTTTTTGAGCAAGCCCTGCTCTGAGAATCTTGTTTCCCTCTGGAGCAGATGTTTAGATGTTTTCCATTCCTGTCACTGAAACACAAAGTCCTTGCTCATTTCTGGAGTTAGACACTCAAATGAATTGTTATTCCTCCTTTTATCCAGGATACTTCATTAGGGGACAGAATTGGCAATTATGTATTAGAAACCAGCTGTTCTCTAATTCTTTTGGCAAAGTATATGAGAATTGCTTAGAAAAGAGCTCTGAGCTCGATAATCATAAATTTTGCATATTCGGAATAATCTAGAATATTGTGGAGAGATAGTGACTGTGTTTGCTTGTACTGTGATGCAATCTGCTATCCCTGAGAAGTCAGTAAGAATAAATTTAGGCAGACTCAGGGAAGCAGTGAGTATGGAAGGAGAGAACAGGTAACTGAGTGCACTGCAGGGTGCATTTCTAAAGCTGTCCCTTGCTAGGTTCAAAGTTCTTCATCTCCAGAGAGAGATTAAAACAACTACTGAACATTAATATTGGACATGGCTGGAAAGTGAGTGTTCCTTGAGTGGAGTGCCATCCCTCTGTGTTGCCATCTGGCACATGCTAGGCTGTTGCTTAAATGGCATCAGTGAAGTGATCAGACAGGTAGCATGGTCTGCCTCTTCAACATGTTTCTTTCTGGAGGTCCTGCAGTGGAGATGTGTAGCTATATCCATTCTCTTGAGCTCAGCTGTGTAGCCATGTATCCCCAGTTCCAAAACAAAAAAAGAGAATCAGGAAAATTGTAATGGTAGTTTGTGAAAGAGGTCCTCACCTTTCAGGTGTTTGTTTCTGTTTCTGCATTCTGTAAAACACCTTCACTGCCTGTCTATTCTGTGCCTACCTGACAGCAGCTGTGCTGAAACATACCCACAGAACAGGATAGGACTGGAGTACTCACTTCTCCCAGCAGTGCAATCCAGCTCAAAGCAAAGCAGATTTCTTTAGTCTGTAAGGTGGACTCATGAGGAAAAATCTTTTCTTGGCAATTGATGCCCCCATTTCTGTAACTTTTTGTTCTCTAAGCATGGATTTGAACTGCTCTGTGCTACCATAGCACAAGCTGCCAAATCATCGCCTGAGCATTTAAGAAGCTTATTCTGGCAGAGGTGAGTGTTCCTGCTTCTGAGCTAGCTTCAGATGTGGAGAATAAAATACTGTTCCTTCAAACCTGGAAGCTGAGCTCCTTTGTCCTTGAGACATTTTTGCATTTTTTTAAATTTTTTTTTCCCATCAGAGGCCAAGGCTTGACTGTGTTCAGTGTAATAGAAAGGTTGCATCTCTCTGAGATGTACTCAATATTTGGTACAAGTGTGGTGGAATGAAACTTCCCCCTCTTTCTCAAGATGAAGTTTGCTTTTGTTTACAAATGTAAATTCCTTTGCTTTTGATGTGTGCAGCTTGATAAGCAGGTCCTACAGTCTGGAAGCAAACATAAGTATTGGAGTCCATTGACTAAAAACAATTAAGGGAAACTAAGGCCTTATATATTAAATGTGCTTTTAGGAATAATTCTTGTCATCTCCTAGCCTATTTTGTGTCTAAGTGCAAGATATGTGCTGTTTGAAATTTAGTTAGTAAGTGCTGTTTATATTTGTGTATTTTGTGAGGTAACTTTTCTCTTGGGGTTTTTTTCTTTGTTGGTTTTAACCTGTGAGTTTGTATTCCTCTATTTATATACAAAACTAGGCTTAAAATTTCCAAATACAATGCCTGTATCTTAGCTGAATTATTGGTGATGTAAATACTAACATAATGGTCATCTGTGCAAGTACAAACTAGTAATATTTAGCACATAATCCAAGAATGATATTAATATTTCAGCAATTTTTCTATAACCAATGTAAAAACATATCTTCTGTCTCAGAGTGCTAACGTGTCTTTCTTCCCAGTTGTTAAAAAGATTTTATGAAGATTAGGCTCACAGCTAAAATGATTTATGGTTTTTAGTCCTGCTATTTGTATGTTACTTGTATGTATATCTTCCAGGTGACTAAGTTCAAGTGTATAAAGTGAGCTAAGGCACATGAATGGCATAAGGAGAAAATAACATTTTAATCTCTCTCTCTAAAAAGCTGATGTATATGAGTCAGTGGACAAATGTGCTTTAAAACCTGACATTTCAGTTATACAACAGAGGTGTTTTGGTTTGTAGTTTTTGGGTTTTTTTTCAAAACAGAGATGAAAAGGTAACACATAATGGATTATTTTGGCTAATATACTTTTCTGATCTTTAGCCAGACATTTGCAAGAAGTTTCCTGCTCAGGGGGATTTTAATTTGTTAATAGCATTTCCTTATCACTCTGCAATGTTGTAATTTTCCATGCTATTTAAATACAGTGGACTTCGGCAGTACTGACAAATGATCATGTGATTAGGCCAGATTAGTCCACTTACTCAAAAGATATAATATGATTAGGATGTAAATAATTGTACAGTATTTTAAAAGAGTGAATCTAGCTAATTTATAAGAATTCTTATATTGCTGTGATGAAGGCTTTTTTGTTTTTAGCAAGCTGCATATTTATGTCTCTATAATCATTTATGAAATTATTTTATACATAATAATACTTAAATGAGGGGACACTACAAGAAAGATGGAGTGAGAATATTTACAGGAGCACATAGTGACAGAAAAAAGGCTTCAAACTGGAGTAGAGTAGGTTTAGATTAGATAAAAGTAAGAAATGTTTTACTGTGGGGATAGTAAGACACTGGGACAGGTTGCCCAGAGAAGCTGTAGATGTCCCACCCCTGGAAGGGTTCAAAGCCAGGCTGGATGAAGGAAGCCTGGTCTAGTGAAAGGTGTCCCTGCCCATGGCAGGAGGGTTGGAAGTAGATGGTCTTTACGGTCCCTTCCAACCCAAACCGTTCTATGATTCTAAATAAACACAATCAGCCATAGAGTGCCTTCTTCCTCAATTAAAAATGATGAATGTGGTCTGCAGCAAATAATAAATAGAAAATAAAAAATAGTTTGATCAGGAGAAACCTCTGCTAAGTGAATATGTTGTGTCCTGTTTTCTTTTCTGAAAATAACTTCACCTTTATGAAAAGTACAGAAGATGATACAACTTGGAAATTATCATTTAAGGCATAGGTCAAAATCAAAACCTTAACATCACCTTTAGAAGTCAGCTGGAGATTAAAGATGTTCTGTTACATGGAAAATACTTTTTATAGCATTCTTCATTGACTGCTATTCATGGATAGACATAAGAGGTGATTTTACACAATATGTCACTATATGTCAGGAACTGACAATAATAGAGAAAATTGATCATCAGAATTGAACCCAAAGAGTGTTTCATCACCTGAAACCTGATGGCTCTGATGATTCTAGTACTATGTTGGGGAGCAGATGAACTGAATTCATGTCAACAAATATAAATACCAATAGTGTCTCAGTAAGTCAAATGAAGGTGCTCCTTTTGTAGCTGAAAACAAGAAATAGCCATTCAGGGAGTGATTTATCTCATTCTGAAGTACATGACTAAAACAGAGGAGGTTAAACTGCCCTAACACCTCCTGTTTCTCTCCAAGTACTGTAAAAGGAGATCTTGGATGGTTAGGTCAGGTAGCCACTTCAAAGTACCTAAGACTTGGAATGATTAATGACAAGCAATGACAAAAATGTCTATTATAGCAATGTGAGGCATAGCCCTTTTTTTATAAGCTTTTTTCACTTTTCAATGGAACTTGATGCTGTTTCAAAAAAAGCAATATCTTCTTGTGGTCATAATTGTAAGCAATTCATCTACTATGCATAATCTCAATAAATATTATCTTCATACCATGTACTGCCTCTATTTTTTAAAAAAAAAATGAGACCTAATAGAGAAGATGTGTTCCTAAAACTGATTAGCCTATAGAAATAAATAGAAATACAGAAATATTCAGCAACATTTCAAAACTGCAACACAACTTATCAAGACACGTGAAATAAAAGGGGTAAAAAGATAAATACCTGATTACAAGGAACTAGTTTTAGCCTTTGTTTCTAATTCCGTGACATTTTCTATGACTTCCTTGGTACACCCTTATTCACAGCGCTCTTAGGAATGTTGACGAGTCTTGCTATGAATGGATAAGTGTGTAATTACAAAGGAGAAAAAAAACTACTGTGCACATGAGGTAAAATGATATTATGATGTGTTACAAATCTGGGCTAAAATTTGTTACTTATGCACAGGACGAATGAGCTGTACCTACTCAGTACTGTGGCCCCACCAAAGGTTCAATCTATTGGTCAATAGCTGTGGGAGGCTGATTCCTGTGATACACACTGACCTTATTAACATCATACAGAGATGGACAAAGATGCAGTGATTCCCTGTAAACACAAATTGTTCTAAAGCATGGTCAATAGTGTAGAAGAGAGGATAAAAGCAAAAAAGAAAAAGACTAAAAAAACCCCAAACCAAAACTGTCCCCAAATTTGGGAGAAGGTTTAGCAAAAGAACAAGAATATCAGGGAATTCTTATATTATCTCCACATTTGGTAATGAGGTAATAAAATTTATGTATTCATTATAAGAATGCATGATAAAGACACATATTTTAATTTCTGCATAAGCAATGCACATAAATTTTTTCACAAATAGAGCTATAATTTAGAATAACAATTAGAATACATTAAAGTTCTTTTGATTGTTTTTTCCTCATATTTTTCATCTTAATTAATGTAATATAAAAGGAGATTTTAAGCTCTGGTTAATTTGTTTTTCTCAGACTGGAGCACTTGTGCAAGCTTCTTATTGCATCAAAATGTGAGGAGGAGGTGAATTGAAGAAGCAGTAATATTAATGCCGCCTTGAATATCCTATTAAACATTTTTAAATAGATGCTTGGATCTTCTAATTGCCAATATGAAACTGTTTGAAGATTTGATATTGTATATACAAAGCGTCTTAATAGCTTTTTTTTTTCAAACTCTGACCATGCTAAACACTTGATATCCCAGAGGAATTTGCATAAAAATGTCATAGCAGTCTTCTGAAAAAGTGAATACAGCCCTTGTGAACAAGTTTATGAAGGTGTCTTGATGTTTAAAAAAGAAGATAGGTAAGACTTGGAAAACATTTAGATGGATTAAAAACTTATTATCATTGAAGCTGAAAGAATGAACAACAATAAACTCTTAAACTCATACTGAGAGTACTTTTCTAGCTCTTATGGTAGATATTATTTAGATATATTAAGTAGTAAACTAGTATTTCTGAATTTAGTTAAAAATAAGTCAAGCTATAATATATTCATATCCCCAGCTATCCCAAAGCCACTGTATGTTTACTTTCTCTATTAAAATGTAAAGCAGAAATGTGTTCACACTCCTCCATAAAAATGTGAAGGATCTTCTTCAAAATGTCCATGTTAGTTACATAAAGAAATGTATAATTTACAAAAGAGATAATAATTTTTATTGATTTAAACTTAGTTTAATCCTACTATTTCCCAACTAGTACCGTGCCAGGACTAGTGTACCTTAAAGTGAACAAAAAATATATTCAATTTGAAAACAAATATATTGATGTGATTTCAGCTGATTCCTTTGGGTTCTTCTCCTAAGGGTAGCTACCTTTAGCGATAAAAAGCCAAGCTATGAGACTGTTACCTTTACTCATAAAGGCTGGTGATTCTTTTTATACTTACATCATTTTACAAATGCAATCTGAATCAGTTTTGTAGGGCCAGAAACTTTTTTGAGCTTGTTGTTGAAAAATAAATAGCATGTAAGAAAAGGAGATTTAGAATTCCTTTTGTTGTTGTTGTTTCCATTTCTCAGTTCATCTAATTTTCAAAGCTGTTTTGCACATTTTTAATTTTTTTACTTCTGGTACCAGGATGGTCTGTTTTTACCTGAAAACAACTATCTTTTGAAAGCTTCCACTTGACACAGTGAAACTATTTTCCAGATAATAGATTGTGTGTTGAGCCAGTCATTACCTGCAAGCATGCAGCAAATGTGGGAGTGTCATTGATAAATATATGTCAGACAAGAACTTGCTGCTGAGTGTGCCTTCTGACCATATTGCATAAAGACATGGTAGACAGAAATTATGAGAAAATGTCAGATAACATAAAGAGAAATTCATGTGACATTAATAGAAGAGTAAAAATAAGCAGAGGAAGCCCACTGAAATTAGGCTGTGCACTTGATCTGATGCTCTAACCTTTGCAAAAGGATGTGTTATAACTAAATCTAGTAAAGTATAACTTCACAGTTTCCATCTTCTATTAAAAGCTCCAGGTACAGCAAAAGGAGAAAAGATCAGATGTGCAGTGTTAATGTTATTGTATTTTGAGTTTGGTATTGCAATATAAAGCAGCTTTTCTTCTCAATGGTGTACTGTTGTGAAGTTGAGGATTTTAGAACTCCTTAGTGTCATATGATAGAATTATTAAGATTTGTAGATTTTTGTGTGTGTGTGTGGCAACAGATACAAAGTTTGTGTGCGGAAAAGAGTGAGTTTGTCTAAGTGTTGAACTGTTCTACTTTGAAGAGAAAGATCAATATACACTTAATCCTCTTGTAGTCTGAAATGATTTTTCCAAGCACAGCAAAATAAAATCAGAAGTGTTTTTTTACAACTTAGATTAAATTTATGCTTTTTATTTTCTTATTCTTTTTTTTCCAGTTCTCCAAAACATCCTTGTAAACTTTAGTTTGAAGATTTTAAAGTTATTAATGTAAGAGATTTATAAGATACTAATGTAAAAATAAAATTAAAAATTATGGTTGGGGGGAGCATGATAACAAGAATTACTTATTCCACTATAAAAGAAATTATTTTTAAAGTTTATTTTATTCTATTTTACCTTTTATTTAGTAAAAAGTGTGTCAGTCTGCAAGGTAAAGATAATGACTTGTGAGATTACAGAATTAAGTGCAATATAAGTATTAATAAATGGTTCTTTTCCCTAATATAACTTATTTTAGAAGAACTATATGCTATGGGAAGCCTGCCATATGTTACTCAGATAACATTAATCCCAAAGTCACATTACAAATAAGCAACACAATGTTTGAAGGTAGTTAAGCCTTGTTTTGAAGATATATTTATGGGTTTATTCATATGATACTAGGCAGTTATTTAATTCTTTTCAGGGAAGTAAATGGCTGTGAGGTTTGCTCTGTGCCACTGAAGATAATGCAAGTTTTATCACAAATTTCAATTGAAAAAAAAAAAAAGAAACCCAACAAAAAAACCATCCACAGCCTGGTTGATATCCAGATATTCCAAGTCTTCTCTTCCATTCCACATTGTACAGTCTCTCTTTGTATGCCTATTATATAGTTGAATCAATAATAGTTTAAAAAGAAGTATTTCTAATACTGTAATTTTCAGGTCGCTGAGGTGTTCAGTCAGGGAGACTAATCCTTCTTTTCTTAACTTTTTCTGTAGAGTTATTTATATAGAGCTACGATTATTTCTAAAAACATTTTTTGATACTGTATGTTTTGTAAATACTAAGTAAATAAGTTTGCATGTATTGTCAATCCTGTTTTTTAGGCTGCCTGGAATTAAAAGAAGACACCATTGAAAACCTTCTAGCAGCTGCCTGCCTCCTCCAGCTCCCACAAGTAGTAGAGGTTTGCTGCCATTTTCTAATGAAGCTTTTGCACCCTTCCAACTGTTTGGGAATACGAGCATTTGCTGATGCTCAAGGATGCACAGAGCTTATGAAGGTGGCTCACAACTACACCATGGTAAGGCAGTTTTGGAATATCTAAATTATAATCTTGTGAATTCTATACATCCTCTATAAGTAAAAATATCTTCTTAGTTTTTAGCTTGAAATTATTCTGTATTTCTACAGAATGGAATTTTCTAAATGGAACTTTAGTTCATAAATAGTCCTTTTGAAACCATAGAAATGGTGTTTCCTATGAACTTCAGTGAAGTTATGAGAACAGGCCTTCTCTGATGGATGCACTGTCTGCTGAGTCAGAACTGTGTATGACTTATTTAGATGCATGATCACACACAGGTGATAATAGTAAAAGTGTTTGTAAATCGTTAGAATACTTTTTAATCACTTTCTAAAGTGATTTCACAGCTAAAGTTTAGCTTTAGGGAAGCTTTGTAATTGTGATTGTTCTGCATGGGAACATTTTGAAGGGAAGTTTTGTTGAGTTGTGGGTTTGTTTTTTTTTTTGTCAAGAATTATCCCTCATTATCAGTGAAGTAGTTTAAGACAGGAAGTTCTAGAAATAAGTAATTTTATCTGCTAGTATTTAATATTTTTCTAGTTACATCTGACAGAACAGGTATGGCATTAATATCAAAAGTTAACCAGAATCAATGAAGCAAAAATATGCTACTTATTCAGAAATTAAATCATATTGGTAGCTATTTGATTTATCATAGTTTGACAAAATTAAAAACACCTGGCTCATGAAATTAAATTTACATAAAGAGTAGATTATATATCATTTATGAGAAATAATGTTCCCTTTAGGTCTATACTTAAATTATTATTGAAGTAATAGAGCACACTTCAATGAATATGATTCTCTTGTTCAGCAGTTATGTCCTTATTTTATTTATTCTTTTCCTTAATTCACATGTTTAGCTGTAATTTTTTACCACTACGGTTCAGGTAGTTATACTAATTTTACACTTCTGGAGCTAGTTCTGTGGTTTCTCTGTATTTAGGCATTTAAATTGTAATTTTCCAGGTCCAAACTAGGTAGTTAAACCTTCATCTGTCAGTGGAGAGAAATAAGCTCTCAGAACAACATTTATGCGATTTTCTTTTGAATGAAATTGCATTAGGATTGAACAGATAAGTTTTGAAAAAATTCAGCCTTTTTATCAATATATTTTTTAGATTTATTTATTACTTGAATATTTTTCAGTTTGTTTTGTTGTATGAACATGAACAAATAGAGAAAAACATTGATTTTTAAAAAATTTTAAAATTTTATTATGATTCTGTAGAAGAACTTATTGAAGCATTTTTGAGGGAATTATGTTATTCATTATAGTACATTTGAAGACTTGTGACTACTACATACCTAATGTATCACAAAGTTCACAAAGATAGATCTGTGGTTTTAATGCCCAGATCTAAAATCTGAATTATGTGTAATGGGAAAATCACCAACAAAGATGGCAGATCAAAAAGGAAGTCAGTTGTAATTAATAAGCTAGCTCTGATTAACTTGCAATGGCATTTGCAAGCGTGCACAAGTCATACTTTCTCTTTGCTAGAAAAACAAATAATCACAATGAAATGACAATATCTTTTTCTGACCCAGTGAAAACGTAACCCTAAAAGATAAACTTTATACTGGGTGCTATTTTCAAAGGTATCGTTTTCCTTTATTTAGGTGTGAGTCAGCTCACATCTTTTGACTTACTGTTTTGTGTTAAAGGGTGTGGAAGACCAGTTGTGAGTTGGGAAGGAGTGCCTTATTGTCTATCTTGAGTACACCACTCTCAATCAAAGAGAATCTACATGAGAGAAAAGTGATTGGTGCTTCTACATGGATGCATAACCAAGAAAAATTTACAGTTCAAGGAAGATACCCTCGGGAGTGTGATAGAGGAACAGCAGAGACCTGGGAATGTTAAGAAAGGAGAGGAAAGTGATGAGCACAGGCAAAGAGCAGATGCATAATGTCTGAGGTGACAGAAAGTAGTATTTTTTAGTTCAGACTCCAGGAAAGTAGTAAGGACTGTGATGAGGGCAAACATAAATTAGGGCAAGAGAGAGTTTGTTAACAAACTCCTCCTGTCTTGTGCAGAGGTTTGAGGGGAAGCTCTCACTGAAAGGATGAAAAAATCACTGTTTCTTTAAGAAAAAAGTTCTCTTGCTTTCAAGAGAACTTCAAGGCCCTTTCTTTAAAGTTTTTCAGGGTACTTTCTTTAAGAGTTGTAAGTGATGTATATCAAATTCTGGCTCTGAGAGTTCTCTTCCACGATGTCATTGCAAAAGCTTGTTGTGAATAAGAGGTAATAGTACTCCTTTAACTCTGGAATATTGTGCTGTTGTTTGCTTGTAAAAAACTACCATTCTTTGAAAGCTATAGAAAATAAAGAAGTTTCTCATATGCAGGCTGAATAACATATTCATGAATGTAGCTTTCAAAGTTTTAGTATTTCAGCTTTTCTCCACCAATTACTTTTAAGTAGAAAGTAATTCACAATTGTCTTCACAAAAGCATTTTAATGAAAATAAATATATTTTTATGGAAATAGTTTGCTTCATTGAATCTCCATAAATGTTTAAATCTTCATTTTTCAAAAGAAATCTGCTTGCCTGGTCTCATACTTGATGTAAGTTCTAAATTACACTGTTCTATACCTACATGACTTGCTTTGTGCTTTCACATAACATGTTAAGAGGGCAAGACATTTGACCTTGGAAATTTCTTTATATTGAAGAAGAAATAGCTCCTAAAGAAGAGATCAATGAATTTAAGAATCCTGTTGACTTCAGGAGAGATATCATTTCAAACACATTTTCTGTCACATTGAATAACTTCTATTTCCCTAACCACGAAATCTGTGGAAGCAAGGAATACAAGTTTTTATTTGCATAGTGCTCACAGGTGTCCTATCTAATACAAGTAAAATTAATTAACTATATAGTTATATATCCCTTTCCGGGAGCAGATATATAATATCCATGGTATTTACTGGAATATTTAGTCTTCAGTGTCAAATATCAAATTATTTTGAAATGCAAAATCTAAGCGAGGAAAAGCAGATGTGTGCATAGAAGAGGGGAGAAAGTGAGGAAATGAGGATAAGAAAAGCAGTGAAGGAGAATGTCATGGTTTGGACAAACTTAGGAGGAAAACTCAAAGAGTCTCCTCTGCAAAAGATAGTGTCCTAAAACTCCCTTCCCCAGCCACCTTAAGAATTTCTCAAAGGAAAGTGAAAAAAACCAATTTATTTAACAAACCCAGCTGCTGAGGAGGGGAGTGCATGCAGGCACCAGGGGAAGGGAAAGGAAAATAAAAAATGAATAATGTGAGATAATAAACCTCTCGTGATGAAGACAACTGTGCTGGTTTGACTGTAAACCAGCAGGGGAAATTAACCCCACACAAAATACCTTGAGAGATTTTAGGTCAAAATTACAATTTTAATTAAAAAAAAAAAGTTAAAATAAGTACAGTAATACAGAAACACGGCTTAAACAAACTGACAGAGTTACAGTACAACCTGACACCCGATTGACCAGGGTGGTAGCTGTGTAGTCCAGGCACTGGACTGGTCAGAAAGGCCTGGTGGTCCAGTCCCAGTAGTGGAGTGGAGTAGCTGAGTCCAATTCCGAGAAGTGGAGTGGAGTAGATACCTGAGTCCAATTCTGAGGAGTGGAGTCCAGTCGAGTCGAGTCAAGTCGAGTCGAGTGGAGTCAAGTCGAGAGTCCCGTTGAGAGTGAAGTACCATCAGTGCTTTCTCCTATCCAAACCCTTGTTTTCTGCTGTGTTTCTTGGCTGGCACCTCCCCCAGGGGCGGGGACTTTCACAATGAACGAGGATTTTCCCAATGTTCTATTGGTTGCTTTGGTAATGAGCTTGGATGATCCCCAGGATCCTCCGATGATCAAGCGTCCTCTGATGATCCAAGATAGGGCTATTAGTCAAGCTGGGTGGTGCTAATGGGCCATTAGCTGAGATCAGATAATCAGGTTGGGTGGTGCTTGCTGTCTGCCAGAGTGCTTATCTCAGTTGAGATAAGGAGACCCAGGTGGGTAATTATGAAATTTATCCAGCTTTTGTGGGTGGTAATAGAATATATGACTAACCTAGGACAACAGCCTGGATGAATTCAGAGTCCTTTGTTTCCTGGTTGTAGTTTTCTGCTCTGTCTCCCTCTGGGCCTAGGATGGTGCAGGCCTCTCTCTGGGCCCAGGGTGTAGGCCCCAGAGTTCAGTGGTCTGTTGAAAAGTTCCAAAGGAAGAAGAAAAAAACCCACGATGCTAGGAAAAAGCTGTCTTCTTTCCTTGCCTCAGGCAGAAGAGGGAAAAAGCCAAAAGCAAGTTTTAACTCCCTCCGATATCCCTCAGCTGAGTAAAAGCAGGGTGAAAGCTCACAGGAAAAAAAAGGTAAAAAAGTAAAAAAAAGTCCCTCTGCCTTCAGCTATAGAGAAGGTGACTGCCAAGAGTTCTCTCCTGAGAACCACAACACAGCTAGTGATAAGTAAAAAACGTAAATATCCTGGAAGCATTCAAAACACAGCACCTGGCTTCTTGAGCCAGCTTAAAGACACAGGGTTAATATTTTTTTTTTCATTAAGCAAGCGATTAGTATATATAGCATCATAAAGTCACCCCAAGACAGAGAACTAGATAACATTTGAAAAATCTTAGAAATTATGTTTGCCATATAGCAAATTATGAGGTTGGTAGAAGAAAAGAGAAAGATTCATTGTAGATTCATTGTAGATGATTGTTCATGAGTAGATTTCATAAAAATTGAGTGAACAATGAAAGTTGGAGGTTTATATATTTGCATTCCCTGAACTTTTTAGAAATGGAACTTGGATGGCAACATTTGAAATGAAAGCTTGACAAGAAAGAAGCTACTAAGAGCAAAAATGTAAATTGTCATTAGTTTCTTTTTTAGGCACATCAGATTTAATGTTGTTTGTTTTATTTCTGAGGCATGAAAATGCCCTTCCAATGTTTTATGGTGTGGTTTTAATTTTTTTTAATTATTTTTAATGAATCTGCTAATTTAAATGGCAGCACTTGATTTAAGACTTCTGTACTTCTTAATTGCAATCTGGGTTGTTACTAGCTTGTCAATTTCTGAAAGCTTTCAATCTGCAGAGCCATATGTCTGATAAGTTTAAATTTCTAATTTATTGCCAGAGTTAAGTTACATGATAGTAGAGTGAAATGCATGTGTGATGTCTTTTTAAAGAAAAAAAAATAATAAAAGCAGCTAAATGAAACATATCAATAAGCTAAGGCAAATGATTTCTTCTAGCAAGCATTTTTAGTGACAATTCTTCAGTCTTGTAGTTATAAGGGGCTTTATATGTAGGGAAGGTAACCTCTAAAGTCTGCAATTTATCAGGTTGTCATATTTGTCAGAAATTAAAGTCATACTATATGGACTTATCCCCCTCTTTAGAAAACAGAGTAAAGTATAATTTGAAATTGTGATGGCTGCCTTGTTGGGATGCAATTATTTTTAGAGTAAATGATATTTTAAAATATACTCTATTTTGAATATATTTTATTTATGCTTGTTGGTGAAAGTTTCAAATAAACCATACTAGATTAATGGACTACGTGTCCTTAATGTATCTTTAGCCCTTCTCATAACAACTATTCCTCTACATTGGTAAATATTGAAAGAGGAAAAGTAAGTCATATTTTTCCTTAAAAAGATAATTGCAGTCTGGTTTTAAAGCATGGGAAATTATAAAATAAATTACTCATACTTGGTATGGTTGTGAATACAAATGTAATTTGCTTTTTCTCTCCCAATAAAGACCACAGTTCTGCTTGTGTTACAATGTATAGATAATGCTTAAAAATTGATAGTGTTACATTCCAAGATATAGTACCAGCTCCTTCATCTCATTATCATGCCATTTGACTGAAACCTGATTGCTCAAAACAGAAAATTGAAATACCTCATAGATACAACTATTTAATCTGTCAGTGCTTTGCCTCTCAGGAAACTTTACTTAAACCTCAGTGATAATTTTGCATCTTGAAACTAAAGTTCGAGAGTTGAAATGATAGAGCTTGTTCCACGTTTTTATTTCACCATATTTCAAAATGAATTGCTAAACATAAACTTGGCAAATCTTCAAATTACTTCGATGTACTGAGCAGAAGAATGGCCATAAGTAAAAATTCCTTGACCAGAAGAACATAAATGAATAGAGTGATTGATGTGTCTGTAACCCAGTCATAATGTTAGCAATATAAAGGACGCTAACATATGTTACAGTTACAAGCCTGGGAGGTGCAGAATGTTTGCAAGTGCCTTTGAATGAAGTAGAAGGTAGAAGGTGTTTAGCTTCTCATAGATGCAATTCTGTGCTTCACGCTGCAAGGGTCATTAGTCCCAGCACAACAAAACATTATTCAAACTTAATTATGAGTACGTAACTAATCTCAGTGACATGTACTGGCTCTATATGGACTCTTTAATTTACTGAGAATTCTGATTATACTGCAGATGGAGAAACCATTTCATTTATGTGAAATGTATACCTTATGCAGATTTTTCAGTGATCTTTTATGGCGAAGAGCTTCAGTGATCATTTTATTAGTTATGTTTATTATCTAAGTTACAAAATTTCACAGTTAAAACCTGGTGGGGTGGAGTGGGGAAGAAGTGATATGTAAATCCTTTCCTATCCAGTTCCATTTACAGCAGTTCATCCTGAAGCATATTGAAATATTGTAACATTACTTCATATTCAAATTAAGAAAAATATTATTGAGATATTGATCTATGGTGGTAACAGTCACTAATAAGTTGTAGTTGTACATTCAGACATCAGGGGTTTATTTCAGTGTTAATACAGCTTTATTTAAAGTCAGATAACAAGTGAGGCAAGAAAACTCTCTAGTATTGTAATTCAACAGTTCTTTAGTGTCGTGGTAAGGAATAGTATTCTCCAATGTAGTGTTCCCACTAAATCACTCCAAGCCACGCACTGCTCACTCACTCCCCTTTTTCCCTCCCCCACCCCCCTGCAGCAGGACTGGAGAGGAGAATTGGAGGCACAAAAGGTAAAGATCACAGGTTGAGATAAGAACAGTTTACTGGAAACAGCAATGAGATAAGAAAAAGAACAGTAACAGCAACAATACTATACTAAGGACAAAGCGTACAAGAAAGAGGCGAACGATTTCCAAGTTCACCATGGGGAAAACCCCCGACAATACCCGACTATCACACTACCCGACCCAGAAGGGAGCCCTTCCGAAGTCCTCGGAAAATGATGTGAGGTGGTATAGAATAGGCTCCAGGTCCTAGCCATCCCTCCTCCTGGATACTGCAACAATTAACCCTGTCCCTGATGGAACCAGGACATTTATCATATGCTGCTTAACTTCGTATATGTACAGGGTCATAATTTGGCTTTCTACAATTTAATACAGCTGACCATGTGCTGCTCAATAGGTACTGATCAGACAGAAGTTTTGTTAACTTCGTATTGTACTTTGTTTTGACCCCTTTGACCTCCTTATCACCACATTGGTGCCATATGGATAAATAGACCATGAGATGGATGGAAAGATGACTGCACAGACAAGCTCAGAGACTTGTGATCTGTAGTAAAACACCCAGCTGGTGACCCGTAAAGTGATGTTCCTCAGGGATTATGTCTGTGTCCAACCCTGTCTAACAACTTTATTAATTATTAGACAATAACATGGAGTTCTCTCTCAGCAAGTTTGCAGATGTCATCAAACTGTCAGGAGGAGATGATCAATATGTTTGAGGACAAGACTGCTATTTAGAGGGCATGCTGAAGCAATGGGCTGAAAGCATAGAATTACAGAATCATTAAGGTTGGAAATGACCTCCAAGATCAAGTCCTGCCTTCAAATGAATACCACCATACCCGCTAAACCATATCACAAAGGGCCACATCTGCTTGTTTTTTGAATACTTCCAGGGATAGTTGACTTCACCAGTTCATTGGGGAGCCTGTTCCAATGCTTTAACACTCTTTCAGTGAAGAAATTTTTCCTAATATCCAACCTGAACCTCCCTTGGTGCAACTTGAGGCTGTTTCCCTCCCCTTGTCCTATCTCTAGTTGCCTGGGAGAAGATGCCACACTCCACCTCAACACAAGCTCCATTCAGGTAGTTGCAGAGAGCAATAAGGTCTCCCCTGAACCTTCTTTTCACGAGGCTAAACCACCCCAGTAATCTCAGTCACCCCAATATGATTTATGTTCCAGACCCTTCACTAGCTGTGTTGCTTTGCGGCCACTCATCCCCAGGTCTGTTGTGTTGCATGGGGTTGTTGTGACCCAAGAGCAGGATGTAGCACTTGGCCTTGTTGAACCTCATACCACTGGCCTTGGCCCATTGATCCAGCCTTTCCAGGTCCATCTGCAGAGCTTTCCTGCCCTTTAGCAGATGACACTCCTGCCCAACACTTTGTTGCCTGCAGACTTGCTGAGGATGCACTCAATTCCCTTGTCCAGATCATTGGTAAAGGTATTAAAATGGACTGGTCCCAAAAGTGAGAAACATCATGAAGTTCAGCAAAGGGAAATGCAAAGTCCTGCAATCTAGGGACAAATGACCCCATGCACTGGAACAGGCTGGGGAGCACTGTCTAGGAAGCAGCTCTGCAGAAAACGACACCAGGTTGAATGTAAGCCGGCAATGTACCCTTGCTGCAAGAAGGCCATCAGCGTGTATTAGGGGTGTCTTAGTGAGAGTGAACAAGTTGAAGAAGGTGATCCTTCCCTGTTTTGCACCAATGAGACCATACACAAAGTGCTGTGTCTCCTTTGGTATTCCTCAGTACAAGAGAGACGTGGATATAATGGAGTTAGTCCAGTGGAGGTCACCATGCTGACTGGATGCTGGAACACACAGTACATGAAGGAAGTCTGAGGAAGCTGGGCCTGATGAACCTGGTGAACTGAGGGAGGCCTTACTGCCCTCTGAATCTACATGATTGGGGGATACAGATAAGAAGGTGCCAGACTGTTGTTGGGGTGCAGATTGATAGGGAACAGACACAAATTAGAATATACAAAATCCCAGCTGGATATTGGTTTTTTTGGACAATGCGAGCAGTTAAACACTAGGAAAGCAACAACCAGTGGAATTTTTGGGATCTGTTCTTGGAGGTATTCAAGACATGACTGAAAGTGTTGCTAAGTAACCTGACCTAGTTAAGACATGCACTGAACAGGGACTAGATGAGGTCACTTTGAACCAAAATTATTCTATGAGGCTATTAAATATATTTCCTGTATGTTTTCAGTGGTCTTAGATATGAGCTGTGTGTACAGGGATGACACGAAGCAAAAGTTCAGATATTTTTTATTTCTTTTAATTTTACTTTTAAAGCAATGTGCAACAGATGGGTTTCCCGGAGCTAGCATTTAATTGACTTTTATTAGCAGTAAGCTATTGGTAGCATGTTAGCAACAAGTTAACAGTAACACATGGAAATTTTAAAACATTTTGCAATTTTCAGTTTCTTATACTCAGAGTACTAGCTTGGAGTAAAGACTTTAATTACAGCTCTATATAAAATGTTTCCTAGATCTACATAAAATGCTAATTAAAGAAAACAGATCTCTTCACTTGACTGGTTAAATTCTGAGTTTTAAACTTGTTATTTTGACACTCCAACTGTTTGTTGGGGGTTTTTCTTTCTCTCTCTAGCATCCCTTGGACAAGTAAAATTAAGTTGAAAACATTCCAAAGAAACATGAATAATTGAAATAAATAATATTACCAGAGATACATAGATTAAAAAAAATCCAAACCAACATTTTGGAACTGACTGTATCAGTTATGCCTGACTCGGAAGTACATTTTTTGGGATTTAGAATTTTCCCTATTTTTCCCCTTTAAAGCCATACACTGTGCATAGTGATGCACAAAAGTGAACAACTGCCACAGTGCAAACACAAACAAGAGTCACAAAATGCTTGTAACTTTCAAACAAACCACAAAATTTCATCTTTACTTACAAAACTATACTTAGACTAGTTTATTTGTCTTGATAGTATGACTTTCTTAAAGTATTTCAGTAGCTTTTTTTCTTAAATAAACTACTATGACTATTGTTATGACTCCTACTCTCAATTTGTTTCTTCTATTTTCTTTTCTTTTTTGAGAAGAAATTGTACTTTATAGATCACTTTTCACACTTTCAGTATTTTTAAGATTCTTGTTTGAAAGTAATAATCAGCACTTGGCACAGTGTGCTGCTTTTTTTTTAAGTTCTCCTTAGTACAGCTGTGACATAGCATGTTACAGTACCACTCCATCAAGACACAGTAGGAAAAGAGGAAGGTAAGAGCATTTCAAGAACTAGCATATGGACAGCAAGATAATTAATAGAAAATAGAAAAGACAACTGCTGGTAGTAAAATGCTGTGAAATCTACAGGAAAATAGTTAAGGAAATAGTCTATAGTGCATTAGTCACAATTTGATGGCTTCTTAATCATCAGGAACTTCAATTTGGTTGCCTAGATGCTACATTAAAAAGGTTAGTATGGCAGAATGTTGTATTATTCCCAGAGTGCTGCTCTGAAAAACAGCTCTCTCAGCTGAACAACCTTTTTACATTATACACAAGTCTCAACAGTTCCTATAGCTTTAATTTGTTTTTCAAGTTTATTCTAGATCCAGAGAACTGAATATTCAGCAGCAATGTTAATATCCCATTGAACTAATACTTTCTATGCTTTAGAGTGCTAGTAGACGTATAATTGCATACTAAGGGTACTCTGATATGTCTCTGCTTCATATGGTGATTGTCTGTGCGGTCAGCAGATCTACATCTCAATCTCTCAAGTGAAGAATATATCAATTTATAAACCCTGCTTCATCCCACTGAACTGTAGGCAGCAATAAATTACTGCTCTTAGAGGTAGCTCAGGACAGGCATAGGTGAGTGCCTAAAATCAGCATGAATCTGTGTCAGTACGTACAGAACTACAAACATCAAACTAAAAAAGCACTCCAAAGACAGTGAATTTTGGAAGATTTTGTTGGCATTCATGGAAAACAATGAAGGTGAGAAACAAGATAGCTGAATTTTGTAAATGTGAATTCAAACCTTTAAGTCTGCATACTAGTGTAAAATCAAATACCTGACATTTTTGCATCTCTTTTGTAAGATTAAAGGACATGTTCCAGCACTGGGGATAAGCATTCTTTCTTTGTTGTCTTGAAAATATTCAAGGGTGTGTAAATACAAAACCCCACAAGAGTACTTAGAGTGTGTGTGTCAAAAACTACTTGATGGCTAATTCTCTGAAAATGTAGTATGTATTGAAGTTCCAGTTCAGAGGTACCAAGAAAGTGTGACATAACCTGTAAGTGCATTTTCTGTCTGCTATTCCCAATACTTTAAGATTGAGAAGAGGTCCTTTAGGGTAGAAAGAAGACTCACTATTGCTTTCTGTGGGCTGGTGAGAGGGGGAAAAAGAGCTAACATTGGATGGGATGATTGAACTGATACTAGTATGAGGAACCCTGGTAGGAGAAAAAGAAGGAAAGATAAAGGAATGAGGCGTGATAGAAAAGTGAATCTTAATCTTTAGACTATGGTTGAAGTAAACAGAACAGCATAGGACCAGTAGAAATCTTAATCTGTAGAAACTCCATCACCAAGATTCTTATCCCTAGTCTTTGCTCTGCTTTCCAAAATCATCAGTGGCTCATATTCTTAAAATGGCTTGAAAATATTCAGTCTGATCTTATCTGGCAATAATGTTTTCAGTATAATGCAGAGCAGACAGCTCATTTCTTTGTTCACTAAGTCAGAAAGAATTTGCAGTCATACAAAAATAAAGACAATGAAATCTCAAGGAATATCTTTTTTGATACTTCCAACTATGCAACCATGGAAAAAAAAAAGAGATAACATTTCAGAGTAGAGGTTAGCCCTGCTCTTTCCTGAAGCAGTATTAGAAACTGAAGCTTTAAAGTGGTCTGTCAATGTACAGGAACCCTTCAATACGATAATGACAGATGTTAGAGAATCATAATACAGAGATACTGAGTAAAAACATCTCCTGCAAGTATTTCTTCCTACCTGGAACCAGGGACACAGAAGAGCATATGTTCTCACTTACACCATCTATATTAAACAAATATATTCATTATTAATAGACAGGATTTTGGTCTTTCCATTTCATTGGCATGTTATTCCATCTTGAGACTTTTTATTTGCTGGTTCATAAAATATTTCATTTTATTCATATTTAGAAAACTTCTTGTGGTATTGCAAACTTTCAGAAAGTTTTTCTGTCATGGGAACATCACAACCTTGCCTTAATAAGGACTTGGGTGACTGGCTATAATGAGCCATAGCTGACAATAAAATGCAAACAGAGACAGAGTGTGATAAGCCTTGGTAAAGGCTATGGGTCAGCAAGCAAGAGAAGAGCAAAACCTGAAGCTGCCAGAAAGTCACATCATAACATCATGGACTGATTTTATTGATGGCCTGTGTGACACCTCCTCAATAGTAGGGATTGGGACCAGAAGGGCAGGGAAAGGGGCATATTGTTGTGCAGGCATCCAACACTGAGCTGCAGAAAGTATTGCATTTCGCCAGGGTCCACTGGACCAACTCACATTTAGGGCCAGCTTCAGTAGCTGGAACTCTGTGTGGGTTGTATGTGTGGGAGTGTGAAGTTTTTCCTGACACAGCTTACCCGCTGCTTTGGTTCAGTTATTAAATTGAACTTTGCAGCATCATGCTGTCTGGTGCTCTTTCTCCCTGCCCCCTCCTCCCTGACAACTGTTCATAGTGGATTTTTTTTCCTGGCACCAAGAAAAAAACATATCATCTCATATTGACTAGAAAACATCCTTACCAGAAATACTTTCTTCTTTTTCTTTATGGAAACATATAATGTAAAAACTGTTACATTTTTTAACTCATTTAGACTTAAAGGTTTTTAAGACATTGTAATACATGATAGGTACAAAGGAGGGCAATATTTTAAAAAATATTCTAAACCATATACTTTGGTCTAAAAATAAGAAGAGTGCAATTAAATCTTTATAGAAAAGCTCATCAGCTACATTGGATCTGCTTTTTTCTTGCAACCTGTTCTGAAAAAGGAACACTAAAACTATACAGCACCAATAAGGTGTGATTTTTATATGATAAATGTGTAAAATGCAGGAGGCTAGACCTGGAAATATAGCCATAGTTAGCAAATTACATAATTTCATTTTTTGCCTCTCCTTGTCTTTCACAATAGCATTAGTTTCTTTCACTTTTCGCTTGTCCTTCCCCTCTCTTTCCTCCCTCTGTTCCTTCTGCTCTTCCTCCCCCCTACTTCCACCTTCCCTGTGTCCATTTCCCCTCTCTCTCTCCCTCTTTCTCTTCCTGCTTTCCTGCCTTCATGACCTCCCTTCTTGCTGCTGGCTTTCCTTTCTTTTTTCCTTTACTCCTTCCTTCCTCTTCGATTTCCACTCTTTACTGTCTTTCCTTACACGATGGGTTTCACCCCTTGGTCATTTAAAGTAGACAGACACCTTAATATTTGTCAGCAGTAATTCTGTGCTACACGGAGAATATGTAATGGCAACCTTCAAAATTAAGCTGGAAGGCAGCAAATATAGAGAAATCAAAAAGCATTAGTGGAAATGGCAATGTATGTTAGCTTCACTGTTCATGTATGCTGTTCATTCATAAGTATATCTATATATATATTATATAAGTATATAATCATGTGCTTATATAAGACATAAGCTACATTATATATAATTATAGTTATCAGGTTCAATGTAATGTAATTATAATTGTAAAGGCCTTGATGCTGTGTAAGCACTGCTCAGCAATAACAAAAACATCCCTGTGTTATCAATGTTTCTTTCAGCATAAATGCAAAAATAGTCCCATATTAACTACTATGAAGAAATATAGCTCTATCCCTTCCAAAATCAGTACAACCAAGAAGTTTGTTAGTTTCTAAATGTAAATGAGAAGGTGGTTGACATCAGTGCTTAAAACACTCATAAAAATGTTTCTGAGATTTTCTGAAAATGTAACCAATGTTGACATGGCATGACAGCAGTAATTATTGTTGCAAGTGTTGAAATTTTCTAGGGAATGGCAAACTTCTATCAGTTCAGCATTCCCCTACCTAGAGAGGACTTTTTTCGATTAACAATTATAGCTGAACACTCCCATGTCTGGAGACGTCTTTTTCATGATCAGGCTTGTCTTACTACTTTATTATCCCCTTTATATGTGACCCCACTTTTGTGACATCTAGTATACTTGCAGCCTAGCAGCAAAGAGCAACTGTTCTATAGAATAAGATTAATCACTGAAAAATTAAAAGAAAGAAAAGAAGGAAGGAAAGAAGGGAAGATGAAAGAAACCTCTTTGTTTGAGTGATTCCTTTAAATAACTTCTAATCTTTCAGAACTGCATTTCCAAAAGCCTGTCTGAAGCTGACTGCTTCTGAATTACTTCAGAAATTAAAACATGCTTCAAAAGAAGATGAGTCAGTTGCTTCTTAGAAGGAAATAGCCTTTCTTGATTTTGAGATCATTACTACATCTAGTACTTTAAAAAGTATTTAGAGTAGCAAAAAATAATGTAATTTAAATGGACATAATTTCATTAAAGTCTTTAAAGCTAATGCTTGTTTATACCAGCTGGCAAAGACATGTACTTCTAGAATCACCCTATTAAGATTGTTTTAACTTTTTTTAAGGGTATTGCATATTCCTTCATGACTCTCCTTGTATTTTATCTTTGCTTGTAACCCCTGGAATTATTTGCTCAAAATGCCACTGAAGATTAGACTTAATATCAAATAGCTGCATTTCATTCTTCCCTATGTCAGTGTTTTGGAACACTGGAATTTTCAACTTCAGTATGAATCCATAGTTACTAAACTCTCAGTTTCTTGACATTAGCTTGACTGAAAATTTTAGTGCTTAAGAGAAAGTGTAAGTTATGGCGGTTGCATATTTAAACCTTTTTTCCAAAAGTTTGTGTTTCTTGTCAATATTTCTGTTTCATTCATAGAACTCCCCCTGGTGGATTATGTAAAATATAAACATAAAATTCTAAAGAATATGGCTCTAGAGCCTAATTTTACAACTTTTAGTACTAAGAATATTTCAGTTAGCATTTTATATATGTATTTTATCTTGCTAGTGGCTATTTATATTACTTTATATTACCTTGATAATAATTTTCAGAGAGTCTCTGAGGTTTTTTGCTTATCTGTAATGTTGGTGTCCTCTACCATGGAGAGGAGAGTTTATTAAAAAAAAAACAAACCCAAACAAAACCCAGTTCTAATAAATTGAACAGTCTAAAGTATATCAAAGATACAAGGATTGGCAGGGCAATCAAAAATACAAGGATGAGCAGGGCAATCATGAGAAATAGCAACCATGGAGAATTGCCTGGATTGGTTACTTAACACTAACATTATTTTTTAATGTGCCCACAAGTGAGTTAGTTACATACCCTAGAGCAAAAAGATGAAGAATGAAAGATCTAAATTTGAAATGAAATTCTAAGTAAGAAGGACCAAAAGAAGAATGCTAGAGCACAGGAAACTGTAATGGACAAGAAGTATCATAGTGATATATAATTATGTACTCAGGTTAAAACAGAGCAGCTAACTAGAAAAGTTTTTATTCAGTGTGTGAAAGTGGATTTTTTATGGGTAGCAACAAGTTGATTATTTTGCATATCTTCCACAGGTATGAGAAGATATGGCTTATTCATTAAAGAAAGTGAAAAGTGGTAGTGGTAAATGGAGTGTCATGCAACTAAATAATAAAGATTAGCACTTATAAAAGAGGTTTTGATGAACTAAAAAGGGAAGAATATTAAAATAGTGAAAAGTGTCAGTTAGGGACCAGCAGAACTAGATTTTTAAATAGAGGCAAAAAATGCCTTACAAGGAATGGGTAGCACTTAAAAATCTTGTTTGCAAAATTAAAAAGTTATTATAATGAATTAGTCAACTTGACCAAATAGCTATTAAAAACCAAGATACTGAGGACATTTAGATCTTTAAAATCAAAGCTATAAAATAAACAGGTAGAAAACTACCTAGATTTTGCATTCGCAGAAGGAGGGAAAATGCTTGTAGAGAGGATTCTAGCTACATAAATAATTGCCTCAAAAACAAACCCACAAAAACAATTTAAAAATGAGCTAAGAAAATACAAGTAATGGGAAAAAAAATCAGTGCAGAAAAAGTAAATACAGACATACATTGGAAAGCACCAAAAGCAGATTTTAATTATTTCTTTTAAACAAATAAAAAATATAGAGGATTTTAATTTCTAAATCAAGAAAATAACAGTGTTAATTACACTGAGATGGTGATGGTATCTACCAATAATTGTACAAATGTCATGAAACTTAAACATGAATTTGCTTTTAATAATTATACTAATTTCAAACATGTAGACCAGAGCAGGATGTACTTCAATGACAATTGAAGTTTCTGAAAGGAAATTTATCACAATTAAGAGGAAGGTAAAACTCAGAGTTCGACATATATGCTAGTGATACAAGTATATGTATGTGTCTTTGTACATATATATACACAAATATCATATATATATCTATATGGAATAGATAAAGAATCCCCTTCTATGTCCATGAGGTGCTGTGGAAAAAAAAAAGAACTTATCTCTAGATGCAACAGTGGATTTTGGAATATTTTGTATAATTCTCAGGTTACCGTTTTTAAGTAGCACTTGACATTTGGAGGGTGTGAAAAAGGGAGACATACAGGATTACAGGACAAGAAGAAATGTCTTGCAATAAATATCTTAGAGTGCTCAGGCTGTTTCAGCTTATTAAAAAGAAGAGAAGATGAGGTTCTTGATGACAGTGTATCTCCACAGGGAGAAACTACTGTGAACTAAAGAGCTCTTTAATCTAGTTGAGAAATCTTAGCAAGAGCCAATTCAGTTTAGATGGATTGGGAATAAAGTACTTTTCCATCAACAAGATTGCTTAAACACTGGAACAAACTGGGATAACTGCAGAGAAAAGCACTGAAATCTCCATCTCTAGGTATTGTCATCTCAAGATTGAATATGTTTGAATAAAATTGAGACAAAGCAGAAATTACTCTTAGTCACAGGGCAATTGGTGAACCATATGAGCAAAATATACTTCATATACCAAAAAAAAATAGATTAATGATCTAACTAGGTAATTTTGCCTTTAATTCTAAATATCTGTGTCATGCTAATCTATTTTTTCCTTGTTAGTGCTTGATATGTCCTGCTAAAAAGGTACAAAAGAGGAGCAGGCTGCCATTTTGTTAAGTCAAGAATACTGAAAACTGAGTAAAGGGGAATTGTGTGGGACAAAGGCCAAGTTCTCTTTAACAGGTTGCTCAGCAGGGGGAACATTTTGAATTTTAGAGTGTTATTAGAGAAATTTTGCTAAACAAGTAATTCCACAGTATCAGAGAGGACAGGAAATTCCTTAGGTCAGGAGGAGGCAGATAGTCAGCTGAAACTTAGAGGTCATGAACTTCTTTTCACAGAATCACAGAATATTCTGAGTTGAAAGGGACCCACAAGAATCATCAAGTCCAGCTCCCGTCCCTGCTCAGCACCATCCCCAAGAGTCACACCATGTGCCCGAGAGTGTTTTCCAAATGCTTCTGGAACTTTCTCAGGCTTGGTGCAGTGACCACTTCCATGGGGAGCCTGTTTCAGTGCCCAACCATCTTTTGGGTGAAGAACCTTTTTCTAATATCCAACCTAAACTTCCCCAATGCAGCTTCAGGACACTCCCTCGGGTCCTGTCACTGATTATCACAGAGAAGAGACTTCTTGCAGGAGATACATAGAATTTGTTGCAGCACAGGAGTCTGTTGTAGTTCAGTCAACAGGAGGATAGTTTGCTGTGTTGTGTTTACTAAGGGAAAGATACAAGGAATTTGCCCCGGTGCTCCGTTGATTCTGTAGCCTTTCCTGATATCTAACCTTTCTTTTGAAACCTTCATTGTCAAGTGTCATGAAGGTATGACACGTACATATAACTCATGTAGCCTTAAATAAACTTAAATAGACTAAATGTCTTATTTAGTTTGAAGAATACTTTAACATATGAAATAACAAAACTTCTGAACAGAAGTTTCTAAAATCACATAGGGATACTAGCTATCCAGGGAATGAAGGATTGACTTACATAAATATAATGTCATTATTTCTGGTACTAGAAAAGTTAGCTAATTAGATGTTACACATTAGAAACTATCCAAGTTTAAATTCAGATGACTAGTAGTTTACATGAGATGCAATACTTCTCATTGCTGCTATTATACTACAGTGCTAATAGAGAACAGTTTCCTTTTCACTCAACGCAGAGTAGCAAGATTTGTTTACAGCTAAAATGTTCTTAGGGTATACTTATAAAAGACAGTGCTGCCAGGTGGGTTGTTCTGAGAATGGCAATGCCTGAAACTTCCTTTTTTCTTGCATGCTTGGGAATTTATCTTTCCATCTGAAAATACAGACATATAAAATGTGTACAATATGCAGGATCATTTAAACAGAACTTCAATCCTTTTACAGAATTCAGATGGTAAATTTGGCTTATTATTAAACTAATATAAACAATGATGATTCTTTTTTGTATTTCTCTTTTATTAATGTATTTATAATAGTGTATCTGGAGCTGAAGAGCACTGTAGAAAATGAGACAACATTAGCCCAGCAAAATGTACTGCTATTTCTAATATGTTTAAATAAATGACTTGGCATTAAAAAAATCCATACAGGCCACATCTAATTTTAAGTTTTCCTTGCAAACATAATTGTCAGTAATGAATAGCCTTATCCCAATAAAACAAATATTAGTTCATCAATGAATTCATACTTACACCAGTGCACACTTAATATTTACCTTTTAAAATATTTACCTTTTAAAATATTTACCTTTTAAATTCAGAATTTAATAAATTCAGAAAAGCCAGAGTTAGCTTGCATGACTTGGTCATGTTAATGTTAGTTGTCTGATCTAAGCTTGTTGTCCAGGCTTCCTCTGTCATCAATAGAAAGTTCTCCAAAGGACATTTCAGTGACATCTATCCACAATCTCAGAGCAACAATGGCTATTCAGAGATTAAATATGAAACAGTTCTTTTTCATCCTTAAAAAAGAAATTGGAATTTCTTACTCATTGATTCACATTTTTAACACTACCCCATTGTGCCAGTTTGAATGTGAACCAGCAAGGGAAATTAACCCCACACAAATTCCTCGAGAGAGATTTGGGTCAGAATTACAATTTTAATAAAAAGGGTAAAATAAATGCAGGAATACAGAAACAGCGGCCTAAACAAACTGACAGAGTCACGGTACAACCTGGCACCCCGTTGACCAGGGTGGTAGCTGTGTAGTCCAGTTAGGCACTGGTCCTGTAGAAAGGCCTGGTCTGCTGAGTATCCAGTGATGGTGATCTGGAGTCCTCTGGGTTTCCAGCCGTCTGGTGGTCCAGTCCTAGTAGACCCATCCTGGTAGTCCGGTCGAGTCCAGTCCAGCAGAGTGGAGTGGAGTCCAGTGAATGGAGTAGTCCTGATAGACCAGTCGAGTCCAGTCCAGAGGAGCGGAGTGGAGTGGAGTTCTCCCATCTCAAAGCCTGCTTTTATGCCGTGTTTCTTGGCTGGTACCTCCCCCAGCGGCAGGGACTTCCACAATGGAAAAGGATTTTCCTGACATTCTATTGGTCGCTTCGGCAATGAGCTCACATGAGGAACAAACGGTTTCTGACATTCTATTGGTTGGTTTTATCTGGTTCAGTAATGGGCCATTATCCGAGATAATCCACTCAGGGTGGTTCTGGAGTTCTATTCATCCATGCTTATCAAGTTCAGTAATGGGCCATTAGCTGAGATGATCTACTCAGGATGGCTGGTGCTTGCTGTCAGCCGGAGTGGTTATCTCAGTTGAGATACGGAGTACCACCCCACCTCACATGAGCATAGCCTCAGGGACCAGGTGTGTAACTGTGAACGATCCATCTTATCAAGGAAATATGTGGGTGGTAATAGAATATATTCTTTTATGGTTAACCCAGGACACCCATAATCTTCTATCTAGGTATCTAGAAAATTTTATATAAAATAATGTTCAAAAATATTGGAATATGTAATCAAGATTGGAATATGTATTCAGATGTTAGAGATATATCTGAATGTGCAGCCTTGCATGTACACATTATGATGCAACCTTTAATTACAGAATCATATATAATATTTTCCATGAAATCTCTTTTCTTTTTCTACACACGAGATAAATACTAGCAATCTTGTGTAGCAAAGCACTCTCATCCCTAATACACAATTAGTAGGTATGTCATGCTTATGGAAACTGATTATTGCCTTTCTTTAGATACATTACTTTTTATTACATTTCTTTCTGTGTAATATTAAATAATCTAGACTACACTTGTTACACAAAGTTCACTAGAATAGTATGTCTCAATAATATAAATTTTTTACATATTAAAAATATAAAATTGTTTTTATAATTACCTTGCTTGAGATCTTGGATAAGAAATCATTATACGGAAAATGTAAGAATCTTTATTTTGGGATACTTCAGGTATTAGTAATTCTTTTAACAATGTCCCAAACTTTTCAAACAGTAGAGTTTGCAAAGTTGTAGCTTTTTTTTCTCTCAAAATGCTCAGCATTTGTCTTTCTGATTTATACAAGGAGATAATCAGAATGCTTAATCTCTAAGATAAAGTGTGAAGATGTCACGGTTTGGGCAAACTTAGGAGGAAGACTCGAAGAGCCTCCTCCGCAAAAGATAGCATCCTAGAACTCCCTTCCCCCCCACCTTAAGAATTTCTCGGAGGAAAGTGAAAAAACCAGTTTATTTAACAAACCGAGCTGCTGGGAGGGTGCATGCAGGCACCAGGGGAAGGGAAAGGAAAATAAAAAATGAATAATATTAGATAATAAACCTCTCGTGGTGAAGAGAACCTGGATGAATTCAGAATCCTTTGTTTCCTGGGTGTAGTTTTCTGCTCTGTCTCCCTCCAGGCCCAGGATGGTGCAGGCCTCTCTCTGGGCCCAGGGTGTAGGCCCCAGAGTTCAGTGGTCTGTTGAAAAGTTCCAAAGGAAGAAGAAAAAAACCCACGATGCTAGGAAAAAGCTGTCTTCTTTCCTTGCCTCAGGCAGAAGAGGGAAAAAGCCAAAAGCAAGTTTTAACTCCCTCCGATATCCCTCAGCTGAGTAAAAGCAGGGTGAAAGCTCACAGGAAAAAAAAGGTAAAAAAGTAGAAAAAGTGTCCCTTCACCTTCAGCTATAGAGAAGGCGACTGGCGAGAGTTCTCTCCTGAGAACCACAACACAGCTAGTGATAAGTAAAAAAAATGTAAATATCCTGGAAGCATTCAAAACACAGCACCTGGCTTTTCGAGCCAGCTTAAACACACCGAGTTAATACTTTTGCATTAAGCAGGCAATTGGGATATATAGCATCATAAAGTCACCCCAAGACAGAAGAAAAATAAAAGTTAGTGAAATATTCATACATTAGTGGATTGCACACCAGAAATTCAGTTAGATAACTTATTAATTTTGATTCTAATAATTGCTTATCTTGGAGTGAACTTTGCTTGACGAAATGTGTTTCACTATAGGAATAAACCAGAATATGTTGTTGTTTATTGTTGTCATCCATACAGAACACTTAATGTGACTGATCTTTTAAGGTTTGGGAGTTTCATTATCCAGTATAGTGGCAACACATTACCATAGTACCAGAAAATGAGCATACATGTCAAGTGAAAATAAAGTAGTTATCCAATTCTTTTAAGCACTTAGGCAGGATGTAATGGTCGGTAATTTATTTTGCATAATTTGAGCATTTAGGCAAAATCTTCAAATTCCAAGACACATTGAGTATATTTGGAGTTGTGCTACTTTTCATCTGGCTTGGTTGCAGTCCTAGAATTTGTTAGATGTGGGCACGAATGCCCACTTAACATTGAGTCTCCCAAGTTCATCAGTGGATACTGTAATGAATACATAAAAGGTGACTTCTATATCCTCGTTTATGGAGAAGAGTGAGCACTGCTTGTTCCCTTCAAAGAGTAATTCTCTTGCTAATGGTTCGTTCAGCTCCTGCATCTAGATCAGTGATATGTGACCAGATGTAGCCCCATCACTACAACTGTTTGAATTTCACTGTTTAGACCACTTCACACATGTAGAAATCCTAAGCATCAAAGATAGGCTTCTGACTTGTGCTCCAGAGACCAGATACTCAAGAAGTTGTTAAAGGATTTAAATTCTTTTCAGTGGTTTCTGATTTCTGTGGAAAAGGTCATCCTTTCAGACAAAGACATTAAATTCTAGTGGTGCATTCAGTTCCACATAAACAAGGATAGTTACTCCATTTTCATTAGTTGAGTAAGCAGTGATTTCTTATTTGCTATAGTGATTTAATATTTATTCAGCACATGTATTTGTTTTGTTAGGGAGCAGGTTGTAATTTCACTCATTCATTTCTTTCATAATAGGAAAACTCTTGTGGATTGATTTAAGAAAAGTGAGGTATAAACACTGTCATGTATAATACATTTTCTTTATTGATTAAGCTTAGAACAAAAAATATCCTTTTCATTTCCATTTAATTTCCATTATACATCCATTATATATCTCTATGCAACATACTCTTGTTAATAAGAAGAAAAGAAACATAAAATTGCACATTTTTCAGGTTTATTTTATTCTAGGTATTGGCTAACATTTGTATTTATTTAGAGAATATCTTCTTTTTTTCAGTATGACAAATGTTGCATGCTTTATAATTATGCAAATTTTATCTGACAGGTTTTCTAGCATGCTGAGATCAGAGGTGCCTAGGTTGGCTTTAGGAAGGAGACTTACGGGTTTATTTAGCTACTGAATGCAAGAGATGAAACACTGTTCATTACTTCATGTTAATGTAGATTTAATAGATAAATGTAAACAAGAACTTATTTCCCAGTTGTTCATTTTCATAACTTTCTTTCTTATCTTTTAGGCTGTGATCTGTTCTACATGGTGCTGCTTCATTGCAGCAATTGTTCAGCAATCAGTTAATTAAGCCTATATATTTTTGAGAAATTAATCATGAAAATATTTATCAAACTCAACTCATCTTTCTGAACCTGCTCTCATCAGCACATTTCCATCAATGTCTGTTATGTTTTATTTTTTTACATCTGTGTTAGAATTCTGTAGTCTTCCCTGGGGCAATGAGTTGCCTAGACAAGGCTGCTCAAGAAATTACAAAATAGATCCTACTGATATTAAAAATCAAAATATTTTTCACCTATTTTAATTATATTAATTTGAGGTCCTGTTAGTTCTGACATGTTATTTTAAACTTCTTATGATTTAAATTGACCTTATAAATACAAAGTTTCACAGGCATACTGTACCTTCTGGCATAAATAGTGCTGTTCTTATGTACTGATGTTTGATAGAATTGCAGAGAATCTTTTCCACTTGTGAAACTAAGGTACATCTGGGCCTTTTATGTATCACTTTCTGTTGCAATTAAGGACTTGAATTGTGATTTTTGTTTATACTAGTTAAAAAAAAAAAAAAAAGAAGTGTTGTAAATTGGCAGTGTGTGTTTGCTTAAATCTGCAGTTTCACAAAACCAAATTGTGCCAGTTACATTGATTGTTCAGTATAGCCTAGTGCAAAGTCTTAAATAGGTCTAGACCTGTCAGATTTTTTTAATTGTTGCAAGAGCAATGTTTTGTGCTTAACAGCAATACACTTTTTCAGAAGGTGAAGTACTGTGCACTGCTAACATTAATTAAAGAAACATCCCTCACTTCAAGCTCTTTCAGCAGAGTTCTATCTAGCCAGTATAGCTGCTGTTTGCAGTAGGGTGAAACAAAGTACAGCAAAGCCTTATGATGCTGCTATCACAGCCAAGCAGGTAAGGAAATTGCTTTTCCTCAAAATACAAAGGTTAATGACAATGAATAGTTTCACTTGTGTTTCATTAAAGACTTTCCTAAACGTAGTATAGTCTAATTCTCTTCTTCTGTATCCTACATAGAACTAGGTTTTTAAGACTTTTAGTTAAAAGTTTGAAACTGTTGCTCAGGAAGTTATATCCTTTTCATTTTCTTAAACTTTCAGTATGTGCCAAGAAGGTGCTGATACCTCATCTCCCCAAATATTTAATTTATACAGAAGGCCTCTTAATTGGCATGCAGTAATATTGTAGTTTGCTATGAATAAATTTAAGCTGAGTCAAAGCTATTTTCTTTTATTATATCTCAGGTGGTTTATGTTGTTTATTCTTGATTTTGCTGTTGCTTGCAGGGGTGGGGGATGTTTGTTCTTTTTTTGCTTTCATCTAGGGTGCTTTGAATTTTCTGGAATGCTTCTAAAGGTTAATCAGTGTTCCTGTTTCACATGTTGGTAAAACATACCAGAATGTTTTGGATTTGTCTTGGTCTACTCTTATATTAACTATTTTTCTCTAAGATTTGATTTTAAAAAAGGTATTATACAGGTTTTTATATTGCCAAATGGAGAGCAACACAGGGTCTACAGACCATCTGAATGACATGCAGCAAAAGTCAACATTATCAGTTTTTAACGTGTGGGCTCTCTATTGAAATTATTAAAATATTTTCCTCTGATGAAGTTTTGTGCTGCATCTGTATAAAGACTAACCATATACTCAGTTGCACTAGCCAGCGGATTGAAAGAAATTATTATTCCCCTCTTCCCAGGAGTCATGATGCCTTAACTGGAATGCATTTTCCAGCTGGTGGCATTTCAATTGATGAGCAAATTGAACCAGCTATGAAGGTGAAACAGGAAGCACACAATATATGGAGAGAAACTGAGGGGGCATTCATGAAGAAAAGACAGCTAAGAGAGATTGTATTTTCAGCTACCTATCAGGGGTTACAGGAGAGATAAAATAATTATTTTCTTGAAAGTGCACAGTGAGAGGACATTGGGCACCAGTCCCAAGTTGCAGCTTCGAAGTGAAAAACATGTCTTTGCTGTGAGAGTAGTACTCATTGTAGCAGTTTTCTCTGAGAGGCTGTGGAATCTCTCTGCTTGGAAATATTCCAAGCTAGATGCAACAAGGCTGTGAGCATCCTGTTTCATCAGTCAACCTGATGTAATTAAGTCTAAATTTCCTCCATTCCATTGCTGTGAAATCAAGGGAAAATGTAATATTCACAAAACATTCAGATGTAATTCTTCATGGCATTCTGCAATTTTCAATTTTTAGTAGAATTTTCATGAGATTAGAGCTATGATTCAGATCAGATTCAAAACCATGTGGTGGAATGTCTTAAATGTGGGTATATAAGTGTATATTTATACATATACATGCACATATACACATGCACCTGTATGTGTATTTAAATATTTGTGGAATTACTGACCAAGTTCCAATTATGAAAAATACCATTTAATTGATAATACCCATAATTTTGGACTTGCTACTCATGTAAATGAAATGAAGATAATTTAAAAGAAATGTGATCATTCTTGTAAATTATTACTAAATAGTAGCCTCTAGACAGGTGACTATGAACTAAGCACGTCCTGCAGATGAATTTATAGTCAGAGAAATTATATCTATGGCTCAAAAAGCCAAAACTCTCAACCTAGGAGTGTGCCTGTAAATTCTATTGCATTACTATGGTGCACTTCTGTAATGGGTTTACTGTGGAGTTAATAATTAGTGTTTCACACAGAAATTATGCTACATATATAAAAGATAACAACATGTACATGCAATCTCTTCACGTAAGGGAAGACTGTCAAAACTGTGGAAATCTCTAGCTATTATGAAACTTCTGCTTCTACTTGAAATTGGACCTCTGACAAGATTGTATCCAAACCAAATCAAATTTTCATCAGTCTTGTGCTTTTCATAAACACTGAACATGCTGATCATTTTGATTATAAAGACATGAGCCATGTACTGACACACAGAGCAAGAATTAAAAGTATTGCTAAACTTCTCTGCTGCTGTTCTGAGGATCAGTATTTTAGAGACATCCAAACTTTTTCTTTGAGCCAGTTTAATTCAGCTGTACAACCTAGACAAATAGGTTTTACAAATCTATACATCATTCCGATGGTTGTTAAACTGCTTTGCTTAGGTTTAGACAAAATCTGAGATACAGTTGTGAAAGTCCTTGGGCAGGTTAAAACTTTATGTTAATTAGGATATGATAATAATTTTTGAAAGATGTTATCTAATAATTTATTCAGAAGTATCCCACATAGTTTTCCTATTTGCAGTGAATCTTAGAAATGTATTGCTATGACTTCCTCATGAAAGTTGTTATCACAATGTACCTCCACAGAAAGGATTTTGCAAGCCTTATTTGCAAAACACTTATGTTTTTCTTATTACAAATTTCATACATATCAGCATAGATTAATGAATTCTGTACAATAAATACCTGAATTAAAATCCAGTCTTTTTTTTAACATTTTGGTAGCTAAATTGCATTTGAATAACATATGTTCTAAACATGTGTTCTTAACAGTCTTAACATTCTTAATCTGTTATATGCATCAGGACATGCTGAGATGTATTGCACATGATTTATTTATCTCTTATTAAAGATTTTTGTCAAGTACCTGCTGGAAAAGGTATATACATGAAAATACAGATACTTTGATTCTTTTTCAATCAGGATGTCATTGTACAATGAAGCAGATGTGCAGAATAATATCTAATGCTGTCTGGTTTTATGTTTACTGAAAATTGAGAAGGGACAAGAGCTTCCAGAGTTTATCCACATTTTTATCTTTTCTGTAAAATCCAATGTTAGCTGAAAACTTGCTTATTTTAAATAAAGTTGTATTTGCTATGCAGTATCTTTCTTAGTAAGAAGTAAAAAATTATCTGGACACTAAAGACACTAATGACATGGCATGAGAGAATAGAATATTATTTCCCTCAATTCAAGAACTGAGCTTCGTCAAATCTATTTCAGCTACAGGTTTAAAAGTGAAAAAAAAAAGGAAATATTTGCCTTTTCCAGGCATGTGCTTAAATTATGTAGTGGACTGCAAGAGATCCTATGAAGGCAAAACCTAAATAGATTCAAACTGCTGTTAAATAAATTGAAGAAAAGTCCACAAAGATCTTCTAGGCATCTCATACACAAAGTCACTAAAATCACAAATTTCCAAAATCTATGCTACCCAGAGAAGATAGAACAATCACCATTTAAACTCCTTCTAATCACTGTTAAATCTATGTCTGGTCACTGGTAACAAATGCACCTCTACTTGCGCTAAACCCGTACAGCTCTTTTTATGTCCCATGAGCACTTAAACACTGAGCACCACCAAAATACCTAAATTCTGTGCAAGACTTTGTCACCTATCAGTAAGCTTATCTGAATGAATACCATATTTTTAAATGTAACAAATAGCTTCTAAAGCATAAGGGAATCAGAAGATCCACTACTAAAAGCTAAGGAAATACCCATGCTATTTAAAATTCTTCATTTTAAAGAATGTTTATATCTCTATTCTGCTGTGTTAGGCAGCATAATTTCAGGTGTGCAAATCATATAATAGTGTTCTATTTATTTCCAGAAAAAAATTATATGTTTCCTTGCTGGGTCCTGCACTTGGGTAACAACCATCTCATTCAGCACTACTGTCTTGAGGAAGAGTGTCTGGAAAGCTTCCCAGTGGAAAAAGAGCTGGGGGTGCTGGTCAACAGCTGTCTGCACATGAGCCAGCATGTGCCCACATGGCCAAAGAGGCCAATGGCATCCTGGCCTGTATCAGCAACAGTGTGGTCAGCAGGACCAGGGCAGTGATTTTTCCCCTGTATTCAGCACTGGTGAGGCTGCACCTTGAATACCGTGTTCAGTTTTGGGCCCCTCACTAACAGAAGGAAACTGAGGCACTGTACATGTCCAGAGAAGGACTGAGGTTCCTGGAAAAAAGAAGGCTTGGGGGGATCTTATCATGCTCTACAACTACATGAAAGGAGGTTGCTGTGAGTAGGGAATTAGTCTCTTTCCATAGTAACAAGTGACAGGACAAGAGGAAATAGTCTCAAGATGCACCAGAGGAGGTTTAGATTAAATATTAGGAAAAAAATTCTGAAATGAAAGAGTGGTGAAGCATTGAAATAAACTGCCTGGGTAAATGGTGGAATCATCACCCCTGGAAGTGTTCAAAAGTTGTGTGGATGTGGAACTTGAGGATATGGTCTAGAGGTGAACACAGTGGTGCTGGATTAATGGTTAGGCTCAATGATTTTAGAGGTCTTTTCCAACCTTAGCAATTCTGTATTTCTGTGAACTTGAACACAGGCTAATGAAAAAAACCACCTAAACATCCAACTGCAAGACACAGCTATAAAGTTCTTGTTGCCTCCTTCCCCTTCCCAATAAAGAACTTATGCTAAGAAATTAATGCATATTACAGTTAGTTGACAGCATGAGATTATTTGATGTTAACATACAGTCTTGGAGAGAATGAAACATAATGTCTGTTCCTTCCAAATTTGTAATTTCCAAAGCAGCAATAAAACAAGTGTAACTGTCAGTTTAATCAATATTATGTGCAGGATGACAAATGTTTTACAATTTCATTTCAGTCTGAAATTTGTCTTTTGGGATTTACACAGTAGATTAATATATTTTCAGCATTCATTTAGTAGTTTTTTAAAGTGTTTTATCAAACAACTTAATGTGACAAGTTTTCAGCAGCCTTATATCTTGACAACCACTTAAGATCTAAATACAGTGGTTATTTTGCATTATAATATATACCACTACTTTGTTGGAAAGAGTGTGGAAATTCCATTGTTAATGGTCAGACATCTTTGTGTGAATCATTCTATTTTGTGAAATACTGTGGAATACAAAAAGTTTCAGTCATCTAGGAGAGGGCCTATTTTTATTGACTTTAGACCGTAATACTGATTCTTTAGCATTAATTTGGATTTAATAAAGTGCTTGAAGGTTGTAAGTGCTGTCAGAAAGTAATTACTATATCAGATTCTTCAAAATTGCTTATAGTGTGGAAGTCTTTGGAAGTGCCCTTTCAATTGAAAGGTGGTTCTTTCCAAGAATAATTTTTGTGTTTTAATGTTTGTCTAATTTGAAATATATTCTCTTCTTTCATACTAAAATTCTCAGGAATGCTTCAGGTTATGCTGGATGTTAGTTGAAAGGTGAATCAGAGTTTGGCAATGAAAAACAGTGTATATGAGAGTGATTCAGGCACATAACTCAGGCATTTCCTGAACTTCGTATTTTCCCTGTGATGGGTTTTTTGTTTTCTAGAATGGTCTTGGAAGGTATACACTTTTTCAATACAGTGATTTGCTATAAGTTAATCAGAAATGCTAAAGTTTTCATATGTCTCTGCTATGATATTGTAAATACTTGGTTTCAGTTGAAATGACTACTGAATATGAAGTATTAACATAAACTACCATTTGTAAATAAATACTTCACTCTTCAAACAAAACCCAAACTGAAACATTCTCCAGAAACTGCATACATTACATGACACAAAACACATAGGCTTTGAGACATGTAATGAAGATAGAAGAAACAGTGTGGCAAATCTTTATAGTGTGAAGAGCGATAGAGCAATGCATTTATGTTCTATGACCTTACAATTACACATGGCTGCATTTTGATTTTAACGGCCACCTATTTTTAATTCAAATTTGGAGAACAGGAATATGAAAAAAAGATTTCACTCTAGTTCTCTGACTGAGGTTTCAATTGCCTTCTGAAATATTATCTTAATTACAGTATTTATTAATCATTTATGAAAGTAGAAGGTTTTTTATAGACATGATCTTGCATATGCCTTCAGCCCTTGCTTTGTGCTATATTCGATCACATTTCATCAGAACAAGTCAGTGAATGATTATGAGATTACAAGTATACTTCTAGGTGTTACCACAAGGAAGAGTGTTAATGATTAAGTATCTTGTTTTCACTCCTGAACATTACAACAGGGTGTTGACTGTGAATGAATTATAAAAGCAAGGCCATAACCACTCAGCCCTTTTGAGTTATTAAAGACTCAAGAGATTATTTTGAGGCTTTTAAGTTTTGGTGCTAATAGGCTCATTAATCAGACTGAGAAATTCATGATAAGAACCAGTATGTATGAGTAGAAGATGGACAAGTTCAAATGGGATATTAGACACACATTTTAATGTTCAGAATGATTGCTTCTGAAGGCTGCTGTGAAAGCAGCAAATTATCCATCTCCTCATGTCTTTGAGATGATGCCTTTATAGGAAGCAATCTTCACTGAATCAGATATTATTAGGCTCAACAGAAGGGTAACTGGGTTGAAACAAACCTGAAAGGGATTCCAAGGCAGTTTCCTGCTTGGGGAAGCTGTTCAACACAAAGCTGAAAGGAGCAGCTGATACCCTAGAGAGCCATATGGTCTTTCAGAAGGACCTTGACAGCTTGGAGAGGTGAACTGTCTGAAATTCAACAGGGGCAAAACAGGGTCCTGCACCTGGGGAATCATAACCCTATGCACCAGTACAGGCGGAGGGGTTATCTGCTGGAAAGCAGCTCTGCGGCAAAGGGCCTCAGAGTCTTGATAGACAACAAGCTGTCCATGAGCCAGCAGTCTGCCCTGGGGGCCAAGGAGGTCGGTGGTGTCCTGGGGTGCATTAGGAAAAGCATTGCCAACAAGTCAAAGGAGGTGATCCTGCCCCTCTACTCAGTCCTAGGAAGGCCTCACCTGGAGTTCTGTGTTCGGTTCTGGCCTCCTCATTACAAGAGAGACATGGAGTTCCTGGAGCAGATCCAGTGAAGGACAACAAGGATGATGAAGGGACTGGAGCATCTCCCTTACAAGGAAAGACTGAGGGAGCTGGGCCTTTTTGGCTTTGAGAAGAGACGACTGAGAGGGGACCTCATCAATGTATACAAGTATCTGAAGGGGGGACGTCAAGGGGATGGTGCCAAACAATAGGACAAGAGGAAATGGACAGAAACCGATGAACAAAAAGTTCCCTCTGAATTTGAGGAAGAACTTCCTTACTGTGTGGGTGACCACAAATTGGAACAGATTGTCCAGAGAGCTTGTGGACTCTCTCCCTCATTGGAGATATTAAAGAACTACATGGACACAATCCTGTACAATGTGCTCTACAGTAACCCTGCTTGAGCAGGGAGGTTGGACCAGGTGACCCTTATAACCTTCCCTATTCTTTGATTCTGTGAAGCAACCTCATGTAATTGCTTTTGTAAACTGCATCCTGTGTTTGTACACTGGTTGTAACAGATGTGTTCGCATCCTGTCCACTGGAAATCTGCTGCAGAGCTTAATGCTTTAACAGCAAGAAATACTTTTTTTTCTGATTTCCAGTTTTCTTTTAATCAGATTTGATTTCCTGTTAGACTTGTTACCCTCCATTTTCTTTGTTTTCTTTTTCTATGCCTGTAATGAGTATAAACAAGATGGGGGCTCCATTAGGATATAAATATGTTCACCTTTACATAAATCAACATTATCATAAATCAACATGTTACTGACATTATTCTCATACTGAGTCCAAACATGTCACTACACCAGCTATTAAGAAGAAAATGAACTCCATCACAGCCAAAAGCAGTACAATAGGAAAGAAAAAAAGTTGTACTAGGAGAGTAAGAAAGTGAGATTGTCATGGCAACTACTTTCCTGGAGTGTTATGATTTACTGTCAGAAAACTGTCATTCTGTTATTGACATGAGAAGCGTTGCATTCCTGCTGTGGAAACAGCACAACTTAAACAGCTGGGGCAGCTCATATTTTCCATACTTGGGAAGTGCTAAGGGTAAAACCTAGAGCTTTTTCTAATATCCAACCTAAACCTCACCTGACACAACTTCAGGCCATTCCCTCAGGTCCTGTCACTGGTCACTATTGAGAAGAGATCAGTGCCTGCCCCTCCTCTTGTCCTCACCAGGAAGATGTAGACTGCAGTGAGGTAATGAGGTCTCCCCTCAGTCTGCTCCTCTCCAGACTGAACAGACCCAGTGACCTCAGCTGCTCCTCGTACACTTTCCCCTCAAGACCCTTCACCATCTTCAAAGCCCTCCTTTGGACGCTCTCTAACAGCTCAATGTCTTTCTTTTATTGTGGCACCCAAAACTGCACACAGGATGGGAGGTGAGGCTGCCCCAGTGCAGAGCAGAGTGGGACAATCCCCTCCCTTGCCCGGCTGGCGATGCTGCGCCTGATGCCCCCTAGGACACGGTTGGCCTTCCTGGCTGCCAGGGCACTGCTGACTCATGATCAACTTTCTGCAGCACTGCTTTCCAGCATCTCATTCCCCAGTCTGTCTGTACATCCAGGGTTGCCCCATCCCAGGTGCAGAATCCAGCACTTTCCCTTGTTGAACTTCACACAGTTGATGATTGCCCATCCCTCTGATTTGTTGAGATCTCTCTGCAGGACCTCCCTGTCATCAAGAGAGTCAACAGCTCCTCCCAGTTTTGTCTCATCTGCAAAATTGTTTAGTATCTCTTCCACTCCTGCAACCAAGGAATTTATGAAAATGTTGAAGAGCACAGGGCCAAGGATGGAGCCCTGTAGAACCCCACTAGTGACAGGTCAGAGAGGGCATCTTCCCAAGCTGGATACCTTAGGACCTGTTCAATAAAGTTCTCATCAAGGTTTTTTAGGTTTTCTAGGAGTCTTCTCACTTGGGTTCTACCAGCTGTGTGACACTCCCAGTTAATTTCTGGCAAGTTGAAGTGTAGGGCAGTTGACTTGGAAGTGTCTCTTAAGTCCTCAAAGGATAATCCATTGGCATCATTGTCCTGGCTAGGAGGTCTATAGTAGACTCCTGTGGTGACGTCTGCATTATTTGTTTGCCCCTTGATTCTCACCCAGAGGCTCTCAACTGTGCCATTGCCAGCTGTGAGTTCCATACAATTTAACCCTTCTCTTACACACAGCACCACCCCTCCGCCTCTTCTGCCCTCCCTATCCCTCCTTAAGAGCCTGTAACCATCAACAGGGCACTCCAATCACAGGACTCATCCCACCAGGTTTCACTCATACCAATGATATTAGATCTCTGGGACTGGGCCAAAGCCTTCAGCTCCTCATGTTTGTTCCTCATGCTGCGTGCATTACTGTAGAAACATTTCAGGTGTGGTACACTGTAGCAACACCTTGTGAAGCAGATTGAGGGATCCCAGTAGTGCTCATTTCCTCAAGTTTTGGCGCACCATCCCACTGCTCGTCACTGGTGAGCTTGGTTTTGTCCCTTTCCCTCTTCCAAGCTGGTTTAAAGCTCTGTCAACGAGCCCTGCCAGCTCCTGTACTAGAACTCTTCTTCCCCATCTGAGATGGGTGCATCCCATCAGGTTTTCAGTAGACCAAGTGTTAAGTAGGTAATCCCATGGTCAACAACTCCAAAATTTTTATGCTTATACCAACCTCACAGCCATGAATTGACCTGATGGATCTACCTATTCCTGTCAATATTTTTTAGGTCCCCAGACTGTGCTGTCTCATTCTATTAGCTTTATTTTAGGAAGGTAAACAAGCATTAAAAAAGAACCCCAAAAAAGGGGGAAAAAAAAAAAAAGGAGTAATGACTAACAAGAAAATTGGTTTACAGGCTGGTAGACTTTTGTTTTTCATATATATCACCGTAGGAAGAAAATTTTATGCATGCATTGAAACTTAACGCCGAAAAGCTCCAGGGTTTGTAGGATGCAGGGCCTTCCAGAAGAGTGCTGGAAGATTGTTTCAGTCGGGGGAGCAAGATGTGTACATGTCCTCATCCATCTAGTAAGTTGCGTTTGTTTTGTGTACAGGTTTAGGCTTCTTGAATCTTCTTAGATGTGAAAAAGAACATGTGCAGGATGTGAGAGAAGATCCTTCAGCAATACAGAAATCAAGTATTAATCATTCTGACATAGCTTGAAAGTTTTAGCCAGTTTATTGTGATAAACTGGCATATCAGCATATGTCTATGAGCCACTGGTTGTGGCTACATGTAGATCATGAAATCCCAGAATGCCACATCCTGTAGACAGTGAATTAGATCATAGTATGGCTAATTCTGCAGCCTCATATCCTAAAACTGATTTTTTCTTAAATTAATTTAAAAGTTGCAAGTAAAAGAAGAAAATATTTTGGTTGTGAAAGTCTAGCTTAGTCATCTACAAGTTTCTACTAAGATTTCAGTATGCTGTGTGAGCTGGTACCCATAGTAAGTCTCTTCTATCCTCAACCTGCTGTCTGCTCTCTCCAAAAAGCAGCAGTTGCTTATCTTTCTTCCCACTGACAAAGTTCAGAGGGGCATACATGTATACGTATGATCTCTTTCCACTGTCCTTTTAACACACCAGCCTTTATATCCCTTTTTTAAGGGTGATATCTGGCTGTCATCTGGTGCTGGAAGAAACGTAGCTCTTTGGGTTACATGGGTCAGATGGAGCTCACTCTCAGATAAAATCTGATATTTGGCTAGAGATTCAAGATCCAAGATTCAGGTTCCCAGACAGAATCTGGGATTTGGCTAGAGAACCAGACCAATCAGCATATTAACAAATACTGGTCCTTTGTCTAGTGGGAGTCCATGAAACTGAAAAGTCCATTCTCCTTAGGGAAGAAGTTATACAAGACAACAGTTTTTGTAAAGGGCATGTAGTCTTATATGATACAGAGCTGACATGGAAACCTGGACATAAAACAAGAGGATTGAATTCAATGTAATACAGCAGCAACAATTCCAGACTGAAATAGTTTCGGAATGACCAAAATCAAAATTTGCTTTCACATCTTCAGCACTTTAAAAAGTGTACTACCGTATGGTTTAATATGGAAATCAAATGCACTGTTTATTCACTTATTTAAACACTCTCATGAAATCTTAAGTTCTAAACTAAAAGTAGTGTGGGATTAAAATATTCATGGACATGAATTAGGTACTATTTAAGCCAAAGTCTAGTATATGAATATATGTTTTTCAGCATTAGTTTATGTTGTTTTAATTTTTGTATTGGCAAGATTACAACATCAAAATGACAAAACTGTAAAACATTTTGAATAAGACCCCTACATCCAAAACCAAAAAAACTTCTAAGCATTTTACTTCCATGCCAACTCTGATGTAGCAGGTTCTCAGTAGCACTCTCAGAATATGACATTCTTTGTCAACATATTTTTCAGGTTCTTCATTACAACTGACACATGCTGATTAGTGAAATCAATGACATAAACATCAGTGAGAACTAACTTTTGCAAGATAATTTGATTCCATATGAAATAATAATCATTAAAAGTCAAGATTTAAAAAAAATAATTCAATTGTGTTGGTGACATCATTATAAAGAGATATGGTATTAAATTCCATTTGGTAATAGTTCAATTTTATTAGAGCCTTTATGTTCCTATGATGCGCAATCCATTAGATACTCAGGTGATTGTTCATCTACCTTTAAACATAAATGTGTTTTGTTTACATGGCTCTACTGTTCTAATACTTCATGCTTATTTAATTCTAACCCTGTGCACTGCTGAAAGGGTTTAAAAGTGAAACAGCTCTGCCATGGAAATGCTATAACTTGACAGCAATGGTTACTGCATGGTCATTTTGAGAGAGTGGAAGAGCAATCAAGTTACACAGCTTCCTCCAAGCAGGTTCAGAGACTTTCATACTTTGTACTGTAAATTTGTCACGGTTTGGACAAACTCAGGAGGAAGACTCGAAGAGCCTCCTCTGCAAAAGATAGGGTTCAAAACTCCCTTCCCCTCCCCTTAAGAATTTCTTGGAGGAAAGTGAAAAAAATCTGTTTATTTAACAAAACCCAGCAGCCCAGGAGTGCACGCAGGCACCGGGGGGAAGGGAAAGGAAAATAAAAAATGAATGATGTTAGATAATAAATCTCTCGTGATGAGGACAACCTGGATGAATCAAAGTCCTGAATCCTTGGCAGGTGTGGTCTTCTGCTCTGTCTCCCTCCGGGAGAGGTGGTGTAGGCCTCTCTTCCCGGGCCCAGGGTGTAGGCCCCAGAGTTCAGTGGTCTATTGTAAAGTTCCAAAGGAAGAGGAAAAAACAATCCCAGGGAAAAAAAACTGTCTTCTTTCCTTGACTCAGGCAGAGGGGGGAAAAAGCCAAAATGAAGTCTCAACTCCCTCCGATATTCCTCAGCTGAGCAAAAGCAGGGCGAAAGCTCACAAGAAAAAAAAAAGTAAAAGAGTGTCCCTTCGCCTTCAACTATAGAGAAAGCAACTGCCGAGATGTTCTCTCCTGATAACCACAACAAAGCTAGCTGATAAAGGTAAAGAATGTAAATATCCTTCGGGAAAAACCCAAACATAGCTCCTGGCTTCTCGAGCCAGCTTAAAGACACAAAGTTAATACTTTTCATTAAGCAGGCGATTGGGACATATAGCATCATAAAGTCACTCCAGGACAAAGTTATATTGTCTTAATTAAAAGCAAAAATCTACTACTCCACTTAATTAAAACATGGAAAGGTTACGTGAATGACACACGCAAAAGAGCCCCGGTTGATCTTATGAGACTTAGGATATAGTAAAGACCAGACCTACAAAGTTTCTTAAGTATGAGAGTCAAAAATTACAAGTCCTGGAGCCTCATACAACTCTGTCACAATCTTCAGCATGCTTCAAGGTTCAGCACCCTTATTCTCATAATTAAGGTTTATCTTCCCATGAGGACCTCAGCATTCCTGAAAGCACTTTGTGCCAAGGGACATTGATATTGGATATTAGGAAAAATTTTTCACTGAAAGGGTGGTCAAGCATTGGGACAGTCTGCTCAGGAAGGTGGTGGAATCACCGTCCCTAGAAGTATTCAAAAAACATCCAGATGTGGTACTTGGGACATGGTTTAGTGGTGAAGATGGCACTGTGAGGTTAATGGTTGAAATCAATGCTCTTAAGTATTTTCCAGCCTTAATGATTCTGTGATTCCATAACTATGTGGCTCAATTCCTATCTTGCACCTTTATTTCAGGAGAATTTAAAATTTATTTTATGTATCCTGAAAAGATGTCACAGACATCTGTTGTCTCCTGTTCCGTAAAGTGCAAAAATTAAGACTAGTGGCATTTAAAAAAAAAGGTGGCTGTTTTTCCACAGTAGGCATATGAGAAATTATTTCTGTTGTGATAAAACAGCTAGCCATTGAAATAGGCTTTGCTGCTCCAAATGAAATTAAACTCAAGAAATTAAATGTTATGTAAGAAGTCTTTAACATTCAGTAGTCAATTTAGGAAATGCAAAAGAGTTGAAGGAGAGAGTTTTTAGCTCTGACAATCAAGAACCTGGATTTTATATATATATATATATATATATGTATAAAATGAGAATTACACATATATATGACATATTTATATTACATATATGCATATATATGGTATAATTATATATGGGGCATGTGTATATATATGTGGCATATTATATATATAAAATATAATATATATTTGTTATTTTCTGCAATACTCATCCCTGAGTAACATAAATTAGTGTAAATCCAGATGTTTAGAAGAAGAAATTTGAGCTCAATAAGTTTTGGCTGAAAACTTTGTTCGATTCTACTTTCAGTCAATGGTCAATCAGTACGGAGGCTAGAATAAGTATTCCTTAAGCATATATCCAAATGAAAAGACAAATAAAGATTACAAAAAAAATCTTAATCAAACCTTAAATTATTGTTCTGAAGTTAGAGCTCCTACTTTGAATGTTATTCTTAATTAATTAAGTTCTGAGAGTTCATGAAATGTGTTCCACCATTACAATGCCTCTCTATAATATTAGGTCTTTGGATTAATACGCTATTGCAAAGTTTGATGTTGGTTCCTATTAAGAAGTAGAGTTATATTTTTTTTCATAATGGGATTGAATGTCAGTTTAACCAGGCTTAATTAAACTTCAGCTTATAAATCATTTTATTGAGAAGTGCAATGAAATTTTCTGAGTTTTATGACTTTTTAATTAAAATGAATTAAGCCAGCTTGTGGTTAAGTGCCTGCAAACTAGTTCCCTTACATTTCCAAGCTATTCTACAATGTTTTAGTCACACGATTTAAACTTTATCAGGAGGTAATGGATTAATTTTTTGCAGTAGCCAGGAGAGGGGTAGCTGGAGGTTATTCTGTAAAACCTTATGTCATTGCCAGGAGTGGGAGAAAAAGAGTCTCTTCCAAGGAGGAGTTCCTTCCTGTCAAGTAAATGTGACAGTGAGATCCATCTGGTATTGTCTGCTGGGGAGAGGGTGGGATGTGGTTCTGTGTGAATGGTACCCTCTATCATTAGTATTGTTGCTGTTACTGTTTATTTCCTTACCTCATTGCTGTTTCCAGTAAATTCTTCCTATCTCAGCCAGTGACCTTTACCTTTTGTGCCTCCAATTTTCCTCTCCAGCCCATTGCAGGGCGGAAGGGTGAGGGGGAAAGCAGGAAAGGGGGAGAGTGATGCGTGATTTGGAGAGTCTCGGTGTGGGCACTGAATTGGGAAGTACCGTTCCTAAACCACAACAGTATTATAGTTTCCAATATTGTGAGATTTTAATTGCTGTAAAGATTTTGCTTGATAACTGGATATTAACAATCTGTTGGAAACAAGTTCAAAAAAATAATCCTTAATTCATGGTGTTGATCTTCCCCTTAGCCTTGTCACATGTGTAGACAAAAATCTAGATATTCATAATATAACTGTGTAGGTCTGGCAAGTTATTTAAGAAACAGATCAGACAGCGAAAAAATTCAGGAAAATGTAGTATGTGCATGTAAAGATTTACCATATATTAAATGTGCTTAATTACAACTGAGTTTATAAAAATTTCAAACAATAATCTTTACTAATTCTGACAATTTTTAATTACAATATCACCAACAGAAAAATCAGAAAACAATCTTCATATTGTTTTCTGAACATATTTATATATGAATTGTAACTATAGCTGTTGAACTCTAATCATCTATGTTTTGTTTTTTTCATGAGCTGCAAAAGTATGGCAGAGCATACCCATATCTGGGTATGGCAGATATTGACTAATCCTATGGGCTTATTCGCTTTAACAGTTATTTTTCTTTTCTTGCAGTATTACTGAATCTGAAATACTTTCTTCTTCTCAGGAGAATATAATGGAAGTTATAAGAAATCAAGAATTTTTACTTCTACCAGCTGAAGAACTCCATAAACTTCTTGCTAGTGATGATGTGAATGTTCCTGATGAAGAGACCATTTTCCATGCCTTAATGATGTGGGTGAAGTATGATATGCAGAGGCGATGCAATGACCTAAGTATGCTACTTGCCTATATCAGATTACCACTCCTTCCACCTCAGGTATTTTTAAAATTATGTAATCATCATCATCACAACAAGAACATCATCATTATTGTGTTATTGTGAAAACTCTCATCAGTTTTTAATCTGCAACTTCTGAATACTCTGTGTGTTTAAAAGCAAATCTGTTCAGAATCAGAAAAAATGAGTGGCAGCCCTTCACCCAGAGTGGTCTCAATGGACTTGAGGATTGGGCCAATGTATACACAAAAAGGGTAGAGTTGTGAAACCGAAGAGGGGTAACTGCAGAGATCATAACATGCTAAGAATAACAGGCAGAATAGTAAATATTCTCAGAAAAAAACCGCAAAATCTAAACAGAACAAACAAATCAACAACAAAAAAACCTCAAACACATGGAGCTTATGATAGATACCAGACTGAGCATGAGTCAACAGTATGAATAAAGAAAACTGTGTATTGTTCTACAGCACAAAAAACTTTGTCACCAGGCCAAATGAAGTTATTATTCCCATAATATCTGGTGCTGCTAAAGGCTGCACGTGCAATATTGTTTCCAATTTTGTAGTCTACAATTTGAAAGGCATAGGAACAAACTGGAGAAGGTCCAGAGCTGAGCTACCAAGATGGTATGTCAGCTAGGAAAGAAGCTGAAGAAGTGGGCTTGTTCAGTCTAGTGAAAGGAGGCTAAGTCATGACATAATAGCAAATTAAGACCTGAAAGGAAGATCATGGAACCACATTCTTGAGAGCACCACAAAATGTAAGAAGCAGCAAACACTCCAACATGTGGCATGCTAAACGTCTATTAATGTGATGGTCACCAGCTCGGTCGAAGTGATAGTTGCAGACTGGATCACCAGGTGTTGGAGGAAATTGCAGTGAAATCCACAGAACACCAAACCTGTAGGGTTTGTATTCACTCAGGAACTCCCAGGCACCTCCCTTGGAGTGGGGAGTTTCAGCTAGATGATGTAATGTTGTGGATCACAGGACACTTCGGGTGTTTTGACACCTTCTAAGAAGATATAGCTGCCTATTGCAGTTGAGTCCATTATGATCCATTTTGACCCATTATGGGCCATTATGACCCATCAGCGGAGATGGATACCATCAGGCTACCTGTGAATGTCCTGGTACTTCCCTGGCAGGGGACTTACCTCAGCTGAATTCAGTTGAGTAATGACAAAGAGACAGTCCCTGCCTCGAAGGATTTGCCTCTTTCCTTATCTCGTTCAACACCAGCTGTTTCTTGAGGTGTCAGGTCTCCACGCCCTCTTGATTGTTTGAGCCGTCAGCATTCCAGTCTCTTCCAATATCTCTTGGGGATACATTCTTCTCCCTAGACCCGGGATAACTGGACAATAGTACCCCCTTTATGTTATCTCAAGTTCCCATCACAGTGCAAATTCCAGTTAGTAGGCATATTTGGGGAGGTGTCGGCTTCAGTGGTCGAAGATGAGCAGTTGTTTCTTTGCAGTTTGCTACAGTGGACAAAGGTCCTCCGATGATTTTAGCAATGTTTAAGGCATTAACTATTTCAGTCTCACATACAGTGCTGGTAACACGCACATGTTTTGGCTATTGCTGAGTTGTGCTTTTACAGCTCAGAGGGTTGGGTGGGAGGGGGTTTGTCTTACATTCGAATATAAAATGTGCTAAAAAGGAAACAGTCAAATATGACAGGTTTCATTATCAGAAATGAGCTGTTTATTTTTCAACATCTGTGCCAATTGAGAAAGTCACGCACAGCACTGTACATTACTCCAGTGTTCTAAGTGTTTTTTTCTTTAATCTGCCAAGCACTTACAAAAAGTAACTTAAATTTTTCACACACCATTATCACCTCTACTGTACTTAAATATATATCAAACAAAACCCTCTATCATTTTCATTGCACTGAAAATTAACTGAAGAGCTCTCTGGAAAGAAGCCAGGTCAAAATTAGCAGCTAATCATTGGATCTTTGGGGGGAAAAAAAAGTTTTAGGTTCCTTATTTTAAAATTCATTTTTAAAAGATGAAGTCGTAGACTACAAAGATTATTAAGAGATTTGAAGGATTGTACTGAGATCCTTTTAAAATGAAGGTTTAAATTTATAGCCCAAGTTTTCATGATACCTCATTTCAATCTCAAGGTGCAGTAATTATATTGGCAGTGTAGTCAGACTTAAGTAGTACTATTTTAAACAATGTAATTCATAGTTCAATGGAAGAATTTAGGAGAAGGCAAGCCAGTATTAACATGTTAAAAGGAAACTATTATGAAGCTGAAAATGAAATAATAGAACCTGCAATGTTGCCATGGATCTTTTTTCCTCCTTTGATTTGCCTGAAACCATCTGCTAAACTAAAACAGTTCATATTTCTTCATTTAGGTCGAAAAAGAAATTGGTGGCTTGATCAATATAAGAATTTATTTCACAATATAATAGGTAATATTTAGTTACTTCCTTTCAATAGGTGTTCCAGATATTTTATGTTGATATACAGAAAACGTATCTTAATTTATGCTCATTTTCATTCTTAAGGGATTCAGGGAGAGTAAAAATTTGGTGGGAGCCTTAAACCTTGTTAATGCTGAAATATTTTAGATTATTTACTTGAATTGTTAATTTAAAAGCTAGTCATAAATATTTTCCCCTCTGACTTTTAATGGCATTCTTTACAGAGGGTAAGTTAACAAACAAGTTAAGAAACAAACAAAAACTATATTTAAGATGACCTTTTGTCAGTTGTTCAAAAAGTCTGAGAAGTTACTTTTTGTGCCTAAATGCTGCCACTGTTGTCCTCGATTTTCAGAGTATTTTTTAATGAATTTTAAGTAAACCCCTTTTAATATTAAAAAGCTCCAACAAAATTAGTACCTGTAAAATAAAACAAAAACACTACAGACAGTGTGTATATATATGTGTATATAAATATATATATATAGAGAGAGAGAGAGAGAGAGTCTCCTTTTTTTACATGATATGATAAATATATACATAATCACAGAATGCCTGAGGTTGGAAGGGACATCTGAGCGACCTCTGCTCCAATTTCTGCTGAAGCAGAGATAACCTGGAGCCAGTTGTGCAGGACTGTGTCTAAATAGCTTTAAGTATCTCCAAGGATTGTGCCAGTGCTGAGTTACCCTAACAGTATAAAAGTATCTCCTGATGTTCAGAGGAAACTTCCTGTGTTTCAGTTTGTGCCCATTGACTCTGGTCCTCCGGGCACCACTGAAAATAGCCTGGATCTCTCCTCTATGCACCCTCCCTTTAGGTATTTAGGAATGTTAGTAAGATTTCCCAGAGCTTCCTCTTTTCTGGGATGAACTATCCCAGCTCTCTCAGCCTTTTCCCAATGAAGAGGTGCTTCAGTCCCTTCATCACCTTCATGAGCCTTCACTGTATTTTCTACAGTATGTTCATGTCTCTCTTGTTCTGAGGAGTCTAGAACTGGATACACCTCTCCTGGTTTGACCTCACCAGTGTTGAGACTATGGGAAGAATCCCTTTCCTTGACTTACTGACAGTACTTTGTCTAATGCTGCTCAGGATATCACCTCAATATGCCTTCCTTGATGTAAGGGCACACTTGCTGGCTCCTGTTCCGCCAAGCTACTTTCCAGCTGGGTGACCCCCAGCATCTATTAGTGTGTGAATGGACATACACATACACATGGACATACATGTATACATATACATTTATTTAATTCTTTTACAGTAGAATGTAGTTACGAACCTTTTCTTTAGAGGTGAAAATCGATAGTTGTGGAAAGATATATCCATTAAAGTATGATAAGAATAGCTAAAAGTGTTCTCACCTAGTTCCCTGATGATATGTGATACAGTGATTGCCATTCCCACACCTCAAAGAAAACAGTTGGTTTAAATCCTCAATAATTGTACATAGACAAAAATCTAACCTTGTTTGTAGTTGAAGCCAAAAAATTAACTTCTGGTCATGAAAGCAAATGGTGTAGAAGAGGTTATATCTATTCCACTGAATTCTCCTTATCTTCCTCTGGACCTTTCCCAAAACAGAATAGTTTATTCTGTTTGTATCTCTTATTTCCTGACTCAAGCAGTACCTTGAAAAATTCACTGCAACACAGCAGCATATTTGAACCTCTGCCTATTTTGATTACTAATGATGTAATCATGTTTACTAAGAGGAAAAGCTGGTTTCTGCTGTTTGTCTGTACACAGCGTAATGTATCTGTTAATGTTGAGGCTACAGCATGAGCCAAGAATGTGTTCAGCTTCTATTGGGCAAAACATTATTTTCATGGTGTTTTTTAAGAGTGCAAGAAGTTGCTAATGGTACTTGGGCTGCTGAAGGAATTTACAAGCAAAAGTTAACATGATACTGAGTACCTAGAATAGCATAACAGTAAAGATGAGGATGTTAAACTGTTTTAGTGTTTCTCAGCAAAGATGTGCATGATAAAAAGAGCATAAATAGTTCCTTGTAGAAATGGTTATGTTAAAGGTAACTTGTACTTCACCAGTGTGCTGGGTTTATAAAGGCTGTTATTTGCAACTGCTTGTAGCAGTAGATCACTGGTTAACTAGGAAAGTTAAAAAATAGCATAGAGTGAAGCAGAGATGTTACTGTCTTTTCCTCTGCATTCCTCCTTTTAATAATATCACTTTCAGAGGCTTGCAAATCACAGCAGTAGTATAATGCATAGTCTTTCAGTATTAAATACACTGTGGCTCAGATCCTGTTATAGGCATCTAAATTAGATTTCTTGCCCAGGAGCAGAAACAATGCAGTCCTTATAAAATGGAGTACTTAAATACCCTGTAAGTCACTGGAGAGAAAGTGAACAGATCCACATGGGTTGTGTTCTTATTTATACAGAGATGCTGTAGGTAACCTGGAGGAAACACTGAGCCTCTAAATCCGCTTAAAATGCATACGTTACATCTGACTGTACATGATTTTAAAAGTCTATATGAATTTGCATGTAATAATTGAGTAGAAACCCTTTAAATCTTAGATAACTGACTTTAAGAGGTAAACTTGTAAATTCCTTCCATAGCTCAGCTGGCATTTGCACTACTAATTTGCACTACTGAAAAAAAACAATTAACCAGGCAGTCATCAGACTTAGGCTCATTGAGTTCCAACCTTTTCAATATATATTGAGCTAGAGGAAACAGCTGAAGGTTTCTTTGCGTAGCAAAAATGGAGGGTATCATTCTATGTCAGACAATCTTTAAATTTGTCCGTGAGAGCAGTGTGATTAATAATACGAAATGAGAAGATTTTTCAGTTCTCTAACTGTCTCTAGCATCACTAAACAAGTGCAGCTGATAAGAACTCACACTTGACTAGAGTTCTAGGCTTTTTAGAGTTGTTCTTACTGGGGTCTGGGGTAAAGGCTAAGTATGTGTGTATACTCAGTCATTCTCTACAACATTTTGTGAATTCTTTCAATCATTTCTAAATGAATTGCATACAGGAGATTATAACTTGAATCTGAAAAGACTGAAGGTAAGATTCAGTTTCTTATTCACCTATGTGTATAGGGTACTCCACATCTGGTAGATTCCTAACCTCTCACTATAGGCAATGAAGACCTAGTGCACTTCCCAACACAGAGGAACAAACCTGTGTGCTGATGTGAGAAGTTCCATGGATTATCATGCTGCCTGGCTCCAAGCAGTTTTTCTGGAAGCATTCCCTTCTAAATCCAGTGCTATGTTTACTGGCTCTGTGTGGATTCTTAGACACCATGTGGCATCTCAAATGGTGCTAATTGCTTGGTTTTGTGCAAATGGATTAAGCAGCACTCGATTTGAATGCCAGCCTCTATCAGAATAATATAAATTTGGGAATGTGAGGAAATTTAAGAATATTTGTAAAATAATATTTGTTAATTTCAAGTAAATAAAAAAAATTTAGTCACCTTAAGAATTAATAACTTCTCACTCCACAAAAAATTAATTTTGGGCAAGCTTCTAGGATGATCTCCGTATGCTTCTATTAACTTATCAATGTATGAGAAATTTGGGCTTGAAAATTCAGTTGCCTGTATAATGACAATTAGTTGAGTATAGTCAGTAGAGACAAGACAAGCTGTTATTTCTCCACTTTTCTTATATAGATCATACAGTAAAGCTAACTTTTTACTTTTTTTAATAGCAGCTTCTCTTTCTGTGGATGTAGCTTCTCAGCTGATCCTTTACCTGCCCAAAGATATGATACTTCAATGCAGTGTGCACATAAAATGCAGGGGATTTTTTTTTTTTTGGTCTTTTAGATAGTTCTAAAATTGTCCAAAAGCCCTGTCAATATGGCTGGCATTTCTTGTGTAGATAAGTGACATGTAAACATTTGTAAACAGGGAAAATGATGACTGTTCAATACAGTTGTGTGACGTTCATTTCCAAATGCATTTTATTATCAGTAAAGTTTAGTAAATACCAGTAAATATCAGTAAAGTATCAGTAAATGCTTTGAAGCTGTCATGAGGTGCTGTTCAAATAAAAGGTTGTGACAACATAATTCTATAATACTATTTCTTTATCCAACACACGGGCAACTTACCTGTTTTTTTATTCAGTGTCTCATGATACACTGAGCATATGTTTACTACTAAATATTTTGGGGTAAATTTATTTAGTGGAAGAGTGGATTTTCACTAATTAAATCACTTCACATGGTCATAAAATTATTGGGGAAAGATAATGATGCATAGAAAATACAAACCTTGCCCCTCTTAAATTAATTCTGTGTTGCCAAAGATTTAGAACAGTGGTTTTACAAAAATACTATACTTCTGTAGTGTAGGGGCCTGGGCAGTTATGGAATTAGAATCATATTGATCGGTATGTATTAGAGTCAGAATAATGCATGTATTAGAGTTAGAATAATGCTGAGAACTACGCTGATCTACCCATGAGAAACTGCAGTTACAGTGAAAGGCATAGTGTTAGCTAAAAGGATAATCAATAACAGAAGATGTTCTGCACACAAGGAGAAGATGTTCTTGTTATAGGATATCTAGAGTATATCAGAAGGAACTTGGCAGGAAGAAAGGGAACACAACCTTCAAAAAGTAAAGAAATGTAACTTCAGAGAACGGAACATAGCTCTAAAAGAATAATAATTGTATCTATACATGCATGAATGTAGAAACCAATCAGAAATTAGAATTAGGCGCGTGAACAACGCGTGGACAGTGCTTGCAGCCAATGGAATCTTGCGATGGCGCGTGTATAGAATTATTAACTCTATATAACTGTAAACTTTTAATTAATAAATTGGCTTTCCCAATCATCATATTGGTGTGTATGGAAGTCCATGGCTCGAGGGATTGATGCCTGCATTTCTTCACCACACTGTACCTTATTCTATGCAGTTCATTTTATGTGAAACACTTATGAGAATATACATTTCATACATGTCCCCACTACAATGTATAGACTGTGTCCTTGTGAAAACACATATTTATGGATAAATTAGATTATATTAACTCTCAAATCAATTAGAAGCCCTGGTGATATAAATAAGAGGATATCTTTCCTTGACCTTCAAAACAGCACCATACTTCAATGAGTAATACAGTTTAATTCGCATAAAATGATGTCTTCAGTTTTGAGAAGGCATGTTTTGCCTGTTGTTTATGTTTTTACAAAGTTATATGATCTACAGTCATTATTTGGCATGTTTATATATTTTTCTCTCTTACCTGCTGTCAGATTGTAGATTATTGTGGGTTGACTCTGGCTAGATGCCAGGTGCCCACTAAAGCCTCTCTGCCCTCCCCTCCACAACTGGACAGGGGAGAGAAAGTACTATGAAAGGCTCATTAATTGAGACAAGTTTTGCTGCTAGGTGTTGGTGTTCCATAAATCATGCCTCCAGAGGTCATGCAAATATAACTTATTGAAAGTAGTGAAGGCAAAGATCAATCATTGCTTTCAACAATTGTTAAAAACAGGTAGCTTTATTATCAAAGCCATTATTGCTGTTGATGTCATTGAAATCTGTCACTCTTAAGTAAAGAAGGAAGGAAAAAGGCTGGTCTAAGAGATGGGTTAGACTTACCCTCTGTGATGTTAAGTCCCTCTTTTTTGTAGTGTAGTGCTGTTTTCTGCATTCTTCCTTCTCCCTTAGATTGATTCAGCACAATAGACAGTGACAAAATAAGAAACATTTTCTTTTCTAGTTCTAGTTGACTCATCGACATTTCAGAGGTTATATATGTCTTAAAAGAGTTCCTAATTTTAGACATTTGTAATATTTAAACTTGAAATATAGTATCTGGAAAAGGTGCTTAAATACAGTGCACCTTCTGTGATGTTTTCTTACCCATCTTTTTTGCCTACTTCTGAAACTGAAGATCATACTTGAATCACGAGAATGTTGTTTATGGGAAAAAATGCTGCTTTTCTGTTCCATTTCTCTGTACTTATTCTTTTATAGGAGTTTTATGAAAATTACATCAATTTTGGTAGACTATAGCTAACTGCAGTTAACAGGTAGCTACAGTTAAAAATAAAAAGCCAGTAATTTTAAAATATGGGCTATTAGTTGTTATTGACTGAACAAAATTTGTATTCCATTTGTTAATATCTATCGTGCTTTTACCTAATCTTCTATTTATCACTTTCAGAAGAAAAAAAATAAAGAATTTGATTCAGAAGAGCTTCAGATAAAGACATCTTCCTTCAAACAAAAGGAGACCAGCCAATAAGAACATTTTGTCAAAGGCCAACCTTTTTGTTGCTTCTAGTATTGGGGTATTTTTTTATATTTTGTCTTTTTTTTTAATGTGATTGGGTTTTTTAAAAATTTTTGTTCAACTTCCTTTTGAATGCAATTTGACCTCTACTACTTGTCTTATTTCTTATGTAGTATTTTAACAATACTGCAAAATATGCATGGCTCTCAGAATTATGATCTTAATTTTTTCCTCAAGGAGTAGAGAAGTAAAGGTACAAGGTACTCTAAGAGATATTGATCTCAGCTAACTTTATTTAGAAATTAAATATTTACTTTAAGAAGGGATTTATCTTGAAAAAAAGATTTTTTTTGTTCATTTTCTGGAGACTGAGCCTGTCATGATGAAGTAAACTGTAGGTCTGTGCGTCAGTGCAATTGTATAGAAAGCTTGCCTCTTAGATTTTGCCCTCCTTATTTCAGCCACTCTGTAAACTACATAGATTGATAAAATTGTTGTGAAAAGACTTCACTGCAGGCAGAAACTGGGGTGGGAGGGTTTAAACAATTGCTCTTTTCCTAAACCGAATAACATTTGAAACATAATGCATCAGGGTGATAAGTAAATTGGTCAAATTATTACCAGTTTCAAATACAGGCCCAATAGTACTTGTGGTTCAACAAAACTTGTGCGCCAAAAAAATGTGGACATATTTACAAATTAAGTTAAAGTTTGAACAGTGTCATAAAAGATAACAAGGGTCCACTTATGGAAAATAATACTGAAGATTATAATAAATGGGTTCATTAAATCATAAGCTTTGGGGAAGAGTTAATGTTGTGAAAATTATTTCAATACCACAGTTAATTACTTGCCACAGATGCTACAATGAATATTCCAATTCCATTACTTAGTTTATTCGAGAGGAAGGGGGAAAAAGTCAGTTTCTTCATTTCTATATCAAATGTGCAGCCTCAGAGAATGTATATGTACATGCTTGATTGTTTCTCTAATCTGTTCTTTAGGGTAATCTAATGATAGGTTAAGGGAAAAAAAAACTTGAACTACACTATATTCTTTTTTTTGGTTTGGGTTCTGTACCCTAATGTGAGGGAGGAATAGGGAGAACTAAGAGTTATAACGGAAGGGTAGAAAGCCAGTTTAAAATTTCTTCTGAATTTGAAATTATTTTTAAGGTGTTGGGGAAAAGGAATTACAAATAAATTAAATACTGAACACATTTCCTCTAAGAGTGACTGTGATCACCAAAAATGCAGTCTTAATAGATGTCAGAATTCAGATTTTAGACAGAAGAGACAGTTAGATTTTTTTTCCAAAATCCCAAACTGAGACCATTCACTATTACTGCCACATGACTTATCTCTTTGCAATGTATTATCACCTGCATGCATACACAGATCACAGACTTGCAGTCAGCCTAATGAAAGTCTGTGGTGTCTAAGCAGGAAATCTTAATGCAGATTATTCATAATAGAAATGATTAGCCGTATGTTTCAAGGAAGAACTGGTCTAGAGTTTCTTAAAGATCCTTAAGTCTGCTACATCTTATTGCTGAGGAGAAAATAATCTTTCTCTGAGAGTACAGAAATCTGAGGGATTTAGTGTAGTCTTTCTTCCTGGGTTGGTTGAGCAGCTGGCTTGACTAACACTTTATGAATAATTTAGTCCATAAGCAACACAAATATTGAATTTCATATACTGAATATTTGTCTTACTACAGAAAAATGCCTGGAAATCTCTGAGCTAAAACAACTTTACTGAAATCATTAATTAAACATGAATAAGAAAAAAAACCAATTTCAAACAGATCCAGAATGTTCAATGAGCTGAAAGAAAATGGTAGAAAACAAAACAAAATGAGACATGGTATATTTGAGGTATTATTAATTGCAGATATTTTTCGTTATTTTATTTCTAAGACAAAATATTGAAATGGTTGTCTTAAAAGCAAGCAAACCCTCAAAATTATAAATTAGAAATAAGCTTTTTAAAAACATTTTAATGTAAGGCTCCTGATTACAAGTCAAGTGAGTACAGCAAGTGATTGTGTTGGATTTAGCTCAATACATTCAATTGCATTGAACCTTTTGCAAACCAAAAAGGTCTTCTAGTAATATTGCTGCGGTTCATATGGATAAAATCGGATTTAGAAATGGAGTTGAAACTCCAGCTACAAACAGTATGTCATCGTTTGACCCGGTGTGAGACAATTTGATTGGTTAAAAACAGGTAAAGGACAGTTCTATGAGCCATTTAGTGTTCCTGTGACGTCTCTGTGAAAGGAATGTTAAAAAAAAAAAAAAAAATCTAGGAAGTGATGCAGCACCTCCTCACTTCCTCTCTTGCTCCCTGTGTCCCTGCTGACTACTAGAAAGGGAGTGGCTCTTCCCCGACCCCCAGGCCAGGGGCCCACGGCCCGGGGGGCCAGCGGGGGCAGCCGGCCTCACCCCCCACCGGTCCTGTGACGTTCCGGAGCTGAGAGGAGCTGGTCTGATACCATCTGGACCAAGGTCAAGTCAGAGAAGCAGCTAAGCTGAGCCAAGCCAAGCTACACAGAGAGAAAGCCAAGAAAGCCGAGAGGAAAAAAAAAACAACCCTTTCGAAGGTGTACTGGTGAGATCGAAGAGTGACCTTGCTTTTAAGATAAGAGATTATTAGCAGCCAAAAGACTTACTCAAAAATTTGGGTGGCTGCCAGTGCAGAGCATACGGGAGAAGGAGCATTGGGCCAGGGAAAAAAGTAAAGCCTCATTACAGCTGCACTATCTTAGTGGGAGCATGTAACTGTTATAAATACTTTTGTAGGCATTTTCTGCAAATATTAACCTCTTCTCTAAGCTAGAGAGAAAGGAAAGTAGTCACGTGAAAGACTAAATATGGAGCCAGCAGCCAAACGGAAGAGAAGACAAGGAGTGGCAGGAAGTTCCAGAGAAGCCATCTTTACAAGCATCGAATTGCATCTTTTTCTGTGAGCTGTGCTGTGTGATCTGGAGTAATACCAAACTAAATATTTTTTTAAATCACAGATTTAGCCATGGGGGAATGCGAAATTTGCAGCCTAAAATAAGAACATTTTTATGTTGTGTGCAGATGAAATTTGCAGCCTTTACAGCCTTTTCAGCCTTTGCAGCCTGTGGAGATTAGTAAAGCAGGAGCTTGTTGCCTTTGGTGCCTTTAGGCTGGAATGACTTACTCTTAAAATGTTTAGCCCCAACAGACTTTTCTTGTGACCCACAAACTGCAGAGTATTTGTGGGAGAGAGGATACACCACTGCAAAAACCTGGGCGGGCTGTGGTGTTTCTGAAAGGCTTGGGACCACACTGAAGATACTTCTTTAGGGAACTGTCTTCCGTGGAATGGATCCCACTACACTACAGAAAGAACTCTCTTTATCCCATGAGGTGGCAATAAGAACTCTTAATCATAACATCAGAATCTCATGTTTATATCCTTTGCGTGATCAGTGAGAAAGATTGGAATGTATGGGGGGAGAATGATATTTGTATGTTATGCCTTAATATATTTTTCATTATTTTTTATTCTTTCTATTCTTAGTAGAGTTAGTAAATAAATCATTTAATAATTTTTTTAAGTTTGCAGCCTGTTTTTGCTGTCTCCTCTCCTCTGAAGAACTAAGCATGGGGATCTGGAGTTTGTCTCCAGGTTAACCCTATGACACAGTATCAGTTTGAGACTGTGTGTTCTCTATGTTTGAGTCCCAAAAAAGTTAACAACTTTTGGGTTTTTTCATTGTTTAAAACCTAAAGGGGAGATTGAGGGAATGATTGGGTGTTTTAATTTACTTTAGATAAAATCTACGTGCAAATCAGGATCTGTGTAAAAAATGACACTATTGACAATACCTCAGAGTGCAAAAATTGGCAGAAAATAATTTTATGACTGCAGTACCTTTTACTTTCAAAATATAGTAATTTAAAAGAAAGAGTTAAGTGATAAATATATTTGTGGTAAATTCACAATTATATGATTCTGTACCTTCTGTTATGCAAAAGTAATGGGTTTTTTGTGTACAAAACTGGCCCAATTTTTAAATTAATGCATAATTTCTGATGTCTTTTTATAAGCACTATTCAAAATTTTAATCTGAATTTTTAAAGTTTTATACATTTATTCTTGTTCTCTGAGTATAATTCTTAAACATTGTAATAATGTATGCTTAATCAATAGTCCCAAATACTTTCTCACATAAACAGTGCAAACATGCTGCTCTTCTCATTCCTGTTCTCCTAGGATTTTTTTCATGAATACTTAAATTAGTATGTATAAAAATAAAATTTGTTGTCTATTTTTCCTTATTTGAAAATATTACTGATGACTGAAAAATCTTGCTGATTTTACTTGAGACTAGTTAACAATATTACTACTGGAAACCACTTAAATTTCTAATGCAAGCATGTAAATTAATACCTTACATTGTTAAGAAAGCCATAATGCTCTCTTACTAAAATCTGTTATTTTCAAGAATAAATGCTAAGCAGGATATTTACTTAATATTGAAATAGCAAAAATTAAAATGATATTGAAAGAAGCAAACTATACTTTAATTCTATTCCCCAGTACCTTTCTGTGATTAATTTTGTAATTAGCTTTCACTTTTTCCTTGAACAAAGGAAGAAAGTTAGTTTAGAACTAACCCCTAGTATTAGATCAATTTGTATTTTGAAATAATTTTATCTACTTTTACAAGCATGTAAGCACCTTCACACAAAAAGTACGTAGTTTAAATGCAATATGCAGTATGGATGTTTAAGATTGGAAAAGTTGGTGTTGTGATTTAACCCCAGCCAGCAACTCAGCCTCACACAGCTGCTTGCTCATCCCCCACCCTTGGTGGGATGAGGGAGAGAATCAGAAGAGTAAGAGAAAACTCATGATTTGAGGTGAAGACAGTTTAATAGGTGAAGCAAAAGGCTGTGCACATAAGCAGTGCAAGAATTGAACACCAAGCAGGGCTTCAGCCATCTCTGGGAAAGCAGGGCTTCATCACGTGTAACAGTGATTTGGAAAGACAAATACCATCACTCTCAATGTCCCCCCATTCTTCCTTCTTCCCCCAGCTTTTTAGGCTGAGCATGATGCCATATGATCTGGAATATCCGTTGGGGTCAGCTGTTCCAGCTGTGTCCCTTCCCAATTTCTCGTGCAGCCCCAGCCTTCTTGCTGGTGGGGTGGCTGAGAGGCAGAAAAAGCCTTGGGTCTATGTGAGAACTGCTCAGCAACAACTAAAACAACCCTGTGTTACCAACCCTGTTTTCAGCACAAATCCAAAACACAGCCCCATACTGGCTACTATGAAGAAATGTAACTATCCCAGCCAAGACCAGCAAACTGGTCAGAAAATAGGCCCTAAATTTTCAACTGAAATAGGAAAAGCAAGAAAAAGTATTAAGAAATGGGATATATTTTCTGCCAAAAAAAAAAAAATCCAGAAGATGCAACATTGAAGGCCTAATCATGCATCTTTTTGAGCCTTACAAAGAGTGTTTGAATGTGAGTTTTTTGTTCCTGGGTGTACATCAGGGAGTCATATAATTAAATGGAATCTGCTTGTAATGTCTGGTAGATAATCACCAAAAATGTGAAAAACTTGAGTTTTCTCTGTCCATATTGTATGCATTTTCAAACTTTTCAGTATGATTTTCCTACCATAGTTTGTGACAGCATATAGATAAAATTATTTAGGATAAAACTTGATATAGTCAGCTTTGGAAATCACCTGGAATATGTTAATCTAGATTCAAAAGATTCTGCATGGAAAATCAAATTTATTTGAGCCAATCCTTTCACGTGTTCCAGAAAAAAAAGGCAACACATTTGGAATTTCATTTCTCAACCTTATGGGACCCTCAATTAAAAACAAAAAAAGGTAAAATTACATCACTTCTAGAAAAAAGAGGAAAAAAAGTTAAAGTGCTTTATTACCTAGATGGTGAAAATAACATTCCTTCTTTCCTAGCTAAGTTTTAACATGATTTATAATTATATAAAAGCACAGTTTAAGTGAAACCTCTTATTTCTCATTTAAACCTTCTTAGTGAGATTAGCATTTAAATTATCTGTTATCAATTTTATTTAAGTTTTTAATGACAGCTGATGCCTAGTCAATATCTGTAGAATAAACTAAAGATCATGTTCATATCAACCATCCTTTTAATCTCAGAGAAAACATAGATACATTAATTCAGGCGGAATCTTGATGTAATTGATGTGTGACCAAAAGTATTCATACAAAAGTTGATCAGTTTGGTATGCTGTTGATACTATTACCTCAGTATACTGTTGTTTCTACCTATAAGCCCTACTTGAAATGGAAATAATTAAGTTTGACATAAAGCTGTTCTTGGAAAAAGAAATAACTAAGCTATTTACAGTCACTACAGAATTACCCTGAGAAACATACTGTCTCCGAGATCAATTTACCATGAAACATGTAAATCACAGTTGCTGATCTGTTGCCATTTGCAGAACAGTTCAGCTCTCCCAAGGAAGACTGCATAATTTTTTTTTTTAAATCATAGAATCACAGAATAGTTTGGGTTGGACATGACCTTAAAGATCATCTAATTTCATCCCCACTGCCACAGGCAGAGATGCCACCCACTAGACCAGATTGCTCAAAGCCCCATCCAACATGGCCCTGAACACTGCCCCAGGAATGGGGCATCCACTTCTATGGGCAACCTGTTCCAGTGTCTCACTGACATTTCTTAAAATGGGTATATTTATATATAGTTTTATTCAGAACAGCAACTAATCAAGTTGACATCTGTAGTTACGATAGTATTACAGGCATTTCCTCCAGTTGGTCTTATAGGCAGACAATACAAAGTGTCAAACAATTTATTCTTTTCACCACATTAAGCAACTGAAATACTTGCATTGATATGCCAGTGTTATGATGTAGGAATAATTACCCCTACCAGCTTTAGACAGATATAAAATTCTTCTGATTGGAGTTTTGTCCGTAGAAACACCGTGCTTCCTAACATCTAGAGCAGCATAAGCATGATAAGACTTTGAAGTGTACTGAGTTATTTTTATGGAAAGTTTCAAAGCAGTATTTTTATTCTTCCCCGAAACTCATATAAACTCTCTATTTTCTTTTCATTTTAATCTGTACAAAGAACAATCATGACCTTACATTTCAGAAGTCTCTTTTCTATCCTGGTAGCTGCATTACTGTGATCATCAACAATAACCAGCCATAACAAATCTGTACATGGGAGAAGACTCAGAAAAGAACAATGATGGCTAATCAAATATGTCTCTCGAAAAACATTCAATATGCAAACCTTAGGTCATTAATTCTTCAGATTTTTGTTTCATATGGTAATGTGATTCTCTGACTCAAGGTTGTCAAGAGGCTTCAGATATATTTTGGATCAAGAAAGAGACTTGTGGGCTTTGTTAAATGAAATGTGACATGAAAATCCACATTTCATTTATTCATAATTCATTTAAAGGACTTTAAACTTTTTGTTCTTCTGTAACAAGTATTAATACTATTAAGATAATTCTAATCCTCTGTTCTGCATGACATTGGCATGTAAGTTTCTAAGGACACAGAAGTCTAGGGTTTTTCACAGGGAGAATGTGTCTAGATACTGGGATAATTTTTAGAGAACTGGAAGTTGCTTTCTTTTTGTGAAAGAAAAGTAAGTAGAAAGAAAGAATTTGGGTATGAAATTTAATAATAATCGATGTATAGAATAATTATACATTGTTAAGGACTATTCAAGATTCTAAATAATAATAAATGGACATGGCAGATAGAGACCACATAATGCATAGTTTAGAATGATGCTGTCCCTGTTTTGGAAGCAACTATCTCCTGGATTACAGACTAAAGCTTTTGCATGTACTTAGTATTTAACTTCAGCATGAAGGGAGTACTTTCTCACTTTGTTCACTTTTATAGCCTGGTTATCTCTCCTGAAGGAGATATCCATGTTTTTCTTTTTAGTGGTAGGAATCCACTGGTGTTTCATCATCTCCCCTTCTGGATAATTACTGTGTCTGAGGCACATACCAAGGTGGAATCAGAGGTTAGTTCATCCTGACTGAGTGAATATTGTCACACCTTGCACTTTTCACAAGGTAGGAAGTTCTGTCTAAATAACCAGGAGGTGTTCTGTGCCTCTCCAGAAGTATGAGGTGACTGTGAAAGTTTTGGTGAGACAGCTCTTTGCCTTTTCCATTGCCATGTAGTCTCCTCCAAGAGTGGGGTAAAGGAAAGGGGAGAATGGTTATTTTCTTCCCAGGCACATAGTATCCTCTTTTTTCCTAGTAGTGACTGAATTCCATCCTAGATGACACATGTTCAACCAGGTAGAAAGGGACCCATCCCATCTCTCCGATGATTATTTATGTAGAATATGTGAGATTTTGCTTAATATCAAATCAACTATTCAAATCCCTGCAATCATAGCTGCAAATCACTGGGATAACAGAGGGGCTGGGGAAGATCTGTCAGGAAGCAGCAAGGAAGGAAAGTGCGAGCTGAGGGTAATAGCAAGGCAGGCAGCAATCAGTGCAGTCCCACAGTGCACCCACTGTCAGTCACTGAACCAGTACCAAACTACTCCTTTTGTGCTCATTAGTGACTTTCCTTTTGGCAGTACCTGAGTACTTTACACTCCAAATCTCAAACTGAATGTGCTTCACCGAGTTGAAACATGCCTGCTCTCTGCAGCGTGGTGTTGAAAGCCGTTTGGAAGTACATCTAAGAAAGGATTTATTGGGATTTTAGCTGGGAAAACGAGAAACATGATGACACAAAGTTACATAAAAATTCTCAGGATGTTGGTGGTCTGAGAAGTTCCAGCTGTGCTGAAATTATCTATGCTGGAGTAGCACTGATATGGGTCTTTAGAGAAATTACAGCTCTGTGAATTTCCACGTTACAAAGCCCAGTGATTTTCATTTAATGTTAGATACAATTCTCTCTTAATGACGTATGTCAGCGACATGGCAGAGCAAGCTGAACATAATATGGTTTCCAGAGAAACATCCTTATTAACTGAATTTCCTGATCAAGTGCATCCTGATTTAATAAAAATATATTGATTATTTTGATATAATCAGGAGAGATAACTATGGACTAGAAGGACTTTGGAGCAGATTATTGAAATTTAGACAACATGAAACAGCTTTATATGACTTCTGGTTTCTAAGTAGCTTCAATTTCAAATTTTTTTTTTATCTTTCATTAACAAGTTTTACCTTTTAGGAGTTCAGAAATACAGTGTTTTTCACAAGTTAGCCCATGTGCTAAAAAAGGTGAATACGAGGGAGGAATTAATAATATTTTTTTTTAAGGAAATTAACAAATGTTTCTGTCTGCTTTAAAATTTTTATTTATATTTTTTCCATTTTTCCATTAATTTTTTCCATTTTCCATTAATTTTTACGGTGAATTTCTAATTTGAACGAAAAAGAGACTCAGCTTTTATTTGTGGTTGGTGAATTAAGTCTCAGAATTTTGGGACAGAACAGTGTTCACGGGTTATTGATTCTTAATTTGAAACACCTGGCAATTCAGTTGAAAGATTTCAGAGATAAATATATCCTTTAAGAGCCTAAGCAACTCTGAGTAAAGAAGCAGCAGTCTAAAAAGAAGTCACCAATATTATTGTTGAACTTTGATCCTTACTGATATAATAAGCTTGCCATAAAAACCTTTGTCATTAGTTTCATTAATTCCATTAAGCATTAGAAAGTCCATGTAACTTAATATTACTTCAAATCTGTGCAGAGAAAACTGATAATTTGATTTCTTAGCTCTCTTGTGCCTGTATCCTGTTAAGTTAATGTTGACAGAGTACACTGTTTGGTTCAGTAGTCTTAAATGAACATTCAATCATTTTGCAAGAGAAGGCATTATCCTGCCTAAAATCTGAACATTATTTGTCTTCAGATCTTTGATTTTTTTAGTCTACTGAGCAGTGTGCTGAACATTTTAAAGGAAAAAGATCACAAAATGAATTTGTGAAAAATCCTAACATTATAAATAAAAATTAACCTAGTGTTATGAGATATGCCTAACACCACTGCTTATATATACATACTTTAATATTCTTATTTAATAACATTAGCTGGATAATAACCAGAACAAGTACACACAAACACACAGAAACCCTTATCATAGAATCATAGAATGATTTGGGTTGTAAGGAAACTTAAAGATCATCTCATTCCAACCCCCCTGCTATAGGCAGGGACACTTTCCACTAGACCACGTGGCTCAAAGCCCCATTCAGCTTGGCCTTGAACACCTCTAGGGATGGGGCATCCACAAAGTCCCTGGGCCATCTGTTCCAGTGCCTCACCACACTCACAGCAAAGAATTTTCTCCTAATATCTAGTCTAAACTTACTCTCTTTGAATTTGAAACCATTCTCCCTTGTCCTGTCACTATATTCTCTTGTAAATAGTCTTGCCACATCTTTCCTGTAAATTCCCTTTGGGTACTGGAAAGCTGCAATTAGGTCACTCCAAAGCCTTCTCTTTTCCAGGCTGAACAATCCCAATTCTCTCAGCCATTCCTCGTAGGAGAGGTGCTCCATGCCTCTGATCAACTTGGTGGCCCTTCTCTGGGCTCGCTCCAACAGGTCCATGTCCTTCCTGTGCTGGAGCCCCCAGAGCTGGATGCAGTGTTCCAGGTGGGTCTCACCAGAGCACAGCAGAGGGCCAGAATCCCCTCCCTCGCCTTGCTGGCCACGCTGCTTTGGATGCAGCCCAGGACACCTTTGGCCTTCTGGGCTGCAAGTGCACATTGCTGGGTCATGTCCAGCCTGTCATCCACCAGCACCCCCAAGTCCTTCTCCCCAGGGCTGCTCTCCATCTGCTCATCCCCAGCCTGTGTTGATACCAGGGGCTGTAACACGTATTGCCTTTCTTAGAACCTGCATTGACTCATTTCATGACTGACACCTAAAATCAGAAGCAGGACAACAACTGTCTGCATGTGCAAGCTATTATATTTTAGATGTCACAGAAAACATGTAGTCTGCAAAAGGCTGACAAACTGACAAAGGTCATTCATGCACTCTTCAGCAGCCATTGCAGTCCAGATGAAATAGCTAAGAATTTTTAAAAGGAACCTAGCTTCCTGTCTTTAAGCAGCTGCAAAACAGTTTGCATATGTTTGCATAAATGTGTCTGTGGGGAAATGGGTCCTCAGACTCTGGGAACTAAATTCTCCTGCTTCCCGGCCTTCAGCTGCTTCTCTGAAAATGATTTGGTGTCCCAGATAGATGTTCTATGATATCTATCTATGAAATTTACCACACTGTACAGGTATGCTGTTATATGCCATTAAATCCTGCTCTGATTTGATAGTATAATGTAGGGATCCACATCTGGATGTACTACTCAATTGCCTAAACATAAACATTGAGAGTGTCATTGAATTTGGATGCCTTAGGATATCTGAGGTATCTATATGGGTCTGGCAGATATGGTACAAAATGTGCATAAGTGTTGCACTCTCCTGGCCTGACATCAGTGAGATCCCAGAGACAAAGAATCATTCAGGTGGGAGTAGACCTCAGGAGGTCTGTAGTCCAACCTCCTGCTCAGAACTAGGTCAGCTGTGAGGTTAGGTCAGACTGCTTTATTCAATGGGATCTTGAAAACTTACATGGTGATTCACATCATCTCAAAAACTGATAGATACATACATACAGGCAAGTGAATCAAACACTTAGCATTTATAACTTGCAGCCTTCTTCTCTGGAAACAGAATATTCTTTCAGCTGTATACACTGAGCATCTGGTTTTGTAACTTTTGATTATAGTTTTTTAGCCAATTGTAAAGACAGTTACATTATCTGGATTATTTGTCCTTTATTTTATCAGTAATACATCAAAGAAGAGATTCAAAACTTGCACAAATTCTTTCCTTTGGTTGTTATTGGTTTCTTTTGTTGTTGTTGGGGTGGGGGATTGTTTTGGTTTGGTTTTAGAAATAAGGGATTTTCCTGCAAGGAGATGCCTTCTGGGTCCTTTCTGTGTTATGCTGGAAACCATTAAAAATAAGTCAGCCTACAAGACAATATTTACATTTCTTCAATGCCTTCAGTAAGAGATTAGTAGGATTGTAGTCTTATCGGCTGCTGAAACAAAGACCTTAAAATCCTTTAAAATCAATTAACTATTTACTTTTCTGTCTGTGCTCCAATAAAAAATAGTCCTGCAAAACCGTGTATAATGAAGTAATATACTTATGACATCCATTTGTGTTTGTCTCTCATTGCATGGTATTGCTTTTCTAGGAATTTCTAGCGTATTTTATTCACTTCATGTCATTCACAGATATTGGCTGACCTGGAAAACCATGCGCTTTTTAAGGATGACCTAGAATGCCAGAAGCTTATTCTGGAAGCCATGAAGTATCATCTTTTACCAGAAAGAAGAACTCTCATGCAAAGTCCAAGAACTAAGCCTAGAAAATCTACAGTTGGGACACTTTATGCTGTTGGAGGAATGGATAACAACAAAGGTATTAGAGGATATTTGTTGCTTTATAAAAGTTCTACTTTGCATTTTCTTTATCAGAAAATGGTGAAATAACTTTATATTCCAAGATTGAAGGGGGGGTGTCTAAATCAGTCAAGAAATGCAGCCAAGACTTTTGGTCCAATGAAAATCTACTTACATTTAAGAAAAAGCATAATACGGTTAGAGAAAAGAAACTGAGTTTTGAGTTCATTCTTCGCTCAAAATTATTATAATTTTCAGAAAGAAATTTAACAAAAACCCTAGAATCATGGTAATATACCTTAGTTATAGATTTCTAGAAATTATATTTCCTCTATAAGTAAGTCAAATACTTCTTTCACCTTTTTCAACTGATGAAAAAAGGCAATTTGACATGCAGTGTATTCCACCTTAAGTAATTCTCTAAAATATTATGGATGATTCATGGTCTTCTAATGCACAAATTTGCTAGTCTTCCAGAGAAAAAAAGATAACTAGCTTAAACTAGATTGCTAGTTTGTCAATAAATAAAGGAAGGTGAAATTATCCCCATTTTTCTGTGAAGAAAGATATGAAGCAGTGAAAATTTTATTAAAGTATTTTGTTGTTATTTGTTTGGAATAGGAATTATGATGATGTGATTTAATTTCTGGTAAGTCTAATCTACTGATTTCTTTAATGAAATAAAATAAAATATTTGAACTAAAAGCTAGCTGTGTTATAAGCCTGTATACTCAAAAAGATTTTTATTATTATTTTTTTCATGATATTCACTAACAATTCCACAGTATTTAAATTTTCATGTCCATATTTAGACCAAAGATGATGCCTTCAGAAAAACTAGTTCTAGTATAAAATAAACTGTACTTTAAAAAAGTACAGTATAAAATTTTATGTTCAGTATTTCACAGCTCTGTGTCTAGGTATTGTTATTGCAATTGTTTTACTAAATAGCTGTGGTAATATCATTTGCAAGATGACATAGCATGTTTTTCCCATAAAGTTATACCAGTGAGAAGAACGTATGACATCTGCTCCCGTGTGAAAAATAAATCAGCAGTATCAAAAGAAATGTGACAGGCAGGTCGAGGCAAGCATGGTAATGGCATGAAGCTGACTCAGGGGAGGTTTCGATCAGATATCAGGTTTTCCACCTGATAGGAAAGGTTTTCCTATCAAGTAAAGGAAAAGGTTTTCCGCCAAAGAGGGTGGTTGGGCACTGGAACAGGCTCCTCAGGGAAGTGGTCACAGCACAAAGTCTGTCTGAGTTCAAGAAACATTTGAACAATGCTCACAGACACATGGTGTGATTCTTGGGGATGTTCTGTGCAGGGCCAGGAGTTGGACTCAATGATCCTGATGGGTCCCTTCCAACTCAGCATATTCTGTGATTCTGTGACTCTGTGACTCTGATTCTGCCCCTCTACTCTGCTTTCTTGAGGCCCCTCATGGAGCATTGCATCCATCTCTGGGGTCCCCAACATAAGAAGGACATGGAGCTTCTGGAGCAAGTCCAGAGGGAAGGGCGGTGAAGTTGATCAGAGGACTGGAGCACCTCTCCTATGAAGGCAGGCTGAGGGAGTTGGGCCTGTTCAGCACAGATCAAAAAAGGCTCCAGGGAGACCTTATAGAAGCCTTCCAATACCTAAAGGGGCCTACAAGAAAGCTGGAGACAGACGTTTTACAAGGGCATGTAGTGATAGGAGAAGGGGCAATGGCTTTAAACTGAGATCGTAGGTTTGGATTAGACATTAGGAAGGAATTCTTTACTGTGGGGATGGTGAGATGCTGGCACAGGTTGCCCAGAGGTGTTGTGGATGTCCAGTGCCTGGAAGTGTTCAAGGCCCGGCTGGATGAGGCTTTGAGAAATGTGGTCTAGTAGAAGGTATCCCATCCCATGGCACAGGGGTTGGAACTAGATGATCTTTTAAAGTCCCTTCAAACCCAAACTGTTGAATGATTCTATGACAATAAGAATATGTTGATGAAAGAACCAATATGTATATATTCTAGCAGTAGCTACAGATTATTTTGTCCTTTTAGCATTTGTAAGCATTTGTGTAGATAAATGTTAGGCATGGCTGTGCACAGAACATTGTCTTTGGATGATAAAAGAAAAACTTCTTACTTAAGACAAATTACAATAAACACAGCTATTCAGGTAAGAAATGACCCAAACCTGATTTGGGTGCAGCTATATTTGTTCTCATTTGCTATAAATATCTGTTCCTCAATAAAAATACAGAAATATTTAGGGAGACAGCACAAAGCATAGCACCATTGCAACATCAACACACAGCTGATTTTGCAGATTCAGGTCGGGCAGAAGCAGTTCATTTCTGTAGCAGCAGGAGAAAACACAGAGCAACAGAGGTTCAGCTCTCTGTTGATGCAATCTCTGACTGAAAACTACCAGAACTTTTATACATTTACAGCAGATAAAAACTGCTCTGAGGGGGCCTGGTATGGCAGAGGAGCATCTGCATAGTGGGAGCCTTTGTTACAGCTGATGTAATATGTATTCCCACTAACTCAGGCTCTGCAGCTGTGCAGTCTCAGCTTGCATCTGTGGAGCTCATCCCTCTTGTGATCCTGCTGTGTTCTTGACTAGCTTTTATGCCCAGTGAGTCTTGTTTCCACACGTCCATTCAGATGACCTGAGTGGTGTTTGCTTATTTTGAAGAGTCACTGAGTTCATAAAGCAAGCCTGAATATTTGGGCTGGGAGATGATTCTGATACTGTGTTGTCTCTCCTCAATAATTGATAATTTATTTTTTCCCCCACAACTTTCTTCACTGAAATGCTGATATGGATGGTTGCAATTCACAATGATGTATTTTTAATGCTTCCTGATGTTTGCTACCAAATGTGAAACAGTTGCATGTAAGAATTAGATGAGCAAAACAAATTAGCAATTTATTAACTAGCATATAAAATAGTGGCTAAGTGCAAATATTATGAAAGTATTTGAAGGTTATGTGGCTCATCACATAAAAAGTAGCCTAGCATGCTAAGTTTGTTTTGAAATCTCTTCTATAATTATCTGCCTTTCCATAAAAACGAAGTGATAATTAAACTCCAGTGAACAGCAATTGGAATTTTGCCTGACATGAAAACTTAATACAGCATAGTACTAAATGGATGGAGAGGAAAGGATCAAAGTTAGATAAATTTGTAATTTTAATTTCCAAATGAACTAAAAAAATTTAAATCTCTGTTTCCACATACCTTATTTATTAATTTAATTTTAAAGGTGCATATAAGAAACATGTTTTCTGTATATGTCTGGATTAATGGAATGAGATTTATTAATAGATTGGGAGCATGTGCTTCTGACGATGTTCCATTCACTTTACCTATTAATATAATCATTTGGAGTAGCAGTATTTAATCATCTAATAGTATACAAAAGCTAAGTCCACATATAAAGGAGGACTGAAATATATATAGACTGAAATAAATGACTAATTGCAACAAGTGGACATACAACAACTTTTAGGAATGGTTAAACACTGACTTCGTGCAGCCATCTTGGAATCCCAAATGCAGAGCAAAAGCCATGTGGTAGAACATGATGCATATGGTCTGTGTTGGGTGGTGCTATGGAAAATGATGAACAGGAAAACATGCAGCAAGAGGAGATTGGTATCAATAATTGAGCAGTGTTACACTGATGTCAGAATACTGACTGATCTCTTGTGAGGTGTCCTAACCTGTCTCACTAAGTAGCAGTTAGAATAAGAAGGGACAAGGAGAACATGCAGAAAAACAAAACAAAAATGTTACAATAACCAGGATTCAAAGCCACTGGTAGATATTACTTTTAGAATAGTCCTAGGCTAGTTCATCAAAGTCCTAGATTAGTTCTTTGTTTACTGAATCACAGTTTATAAGTAAATACAAGGAAAAAAGAAATGAAAAGTTGCATGAGCAAGAAACTCTTCCATGAAAATGTGACAGGTCATTAATAAGGAGAGGGAATAGTCACTTTACTGAAACACTGGTATTAAATGTGTGTTTTCCATGAATCTTGTGACTAGATATAAAACCTGCTGCAAAAATTGCCCTGATGGTAAGCAGGTGGGGTGCATCATTAGTCTATTTCAAGCAATATTAAAAGTCCTTTTGTTATTGTGTAGATACTCTAGAAAGATCCTTGCTATTGCCACAGAGATATTAAAAAAATGAACATTTTGAAATATGAAATTGAGGTCTCCAGTCATTCTTCCTTATATATCCATGTTGCATATTTTTCCTTTCCTTTAATGTATTTTTAATCATTTGCAATAATCCTTTAAACTTCACAAATATGGTTTATCAAATGTGGTTTATTATGTATATATATCATTATTTCACAGGAATGTCATCTAGCATAGCTATATGAAGTTACTCTTGTTTCAGTGAATTTTGGAGATGTCCTTGTTTTTCTGGGCTTTTTTAGTTTTGGTTTGGTGTTTTGTTTTGTTTTGTTTCTAGCAAGACATTTCTCACAGCAGACTTCACTTAAACTTTATTTTAATTTTATATTTTTTATTCTCATATAGGCATATTTTTTTAAATACTGAAAGAAATATTTGAAAACCTATTGTAAATACTGTAAAGAAAGGCAAAAATAGGGAAAGATCATATTTTTCCTCTTAGTTAATTCTTCTAATTTCTTGAGATATGTGTCTGAGATGTCTGTAACTTGAATCTGCCTCTTTCCTCTTCAGTTTAGTGGGAATTTGTTTAAAAAAAAAAAAGAAAAAAGAAGAAAGTGAAATCCATCCGTGTTGTTGTATGGCATTTTTCAAGTTGTAGAAATTACTACAAACCACTTTGTCTTTACATACATAAAACATTTGACAGCATTCATTATCTATCCATTTGATGCACAAAGCTATCTTATGTAAACATCTTATCTTCATCTTACTTGCATTTTCATTCAAAATATACAATGTACAGTAACTGAGTTTAATTTTCAGAATGTGAGTGCTTATAGTCCTGTATTTGTATAATACACAAATAGCAAAATCTACTTATGAAGGTATTTCCCTTTAAAAAAAAAAAAAAAGTCCAAAATGTTTATTGCTTAATATTTCTCCCTGGTGTGCTTTTTGAAAAGGTTTATATAAATATGCATACTTTGTAAGTATACTTGTGTGTGTGTGTGTGTGTGTGTATATATATGAAAATATGTGTCTATATATGTATATATAGAAATAATATAAATTAATAATAAAATAAATGTAATAATAAATATATAAATCTTAAAGGTTTGAGGCTGTAGCATAGTAAACTACCTCATGCTTTCTCTTGTACTTAACTCTTTCCTCCATCCAGCATGCAAACGAATTCACGGCTGGGGCTGCCTGCTTTTAATGACAGATAGTACTCCTAACACATTGTTGCTGATATTTTTGTATTATTATTATTATTAAGAACTTAGTATAGTCTTATTCCTGCCCAGCTGCTGGAGCCCATCACGGTGCTCGTGGGAACCCAAGATCTCTGCTTCGTCTAAAGGAAGCTTCTGCTAGTTTCCCCTTGGCAGCTTCAACAGTAGTGAAGTTACGTGTGTGTCCCAGAGACAGGCACAGACACACACAGATACACAGAGCACACGGATGGGCTGGTCACACAGACAGTCACAAAGTGCTGCTCCCAGCAGCCCTCACACTTGGGACTTACACCAGACACAGGCACATACAGCTACATCCCTTCCTCCTCTTGGGCTGGCAGAGGCAGAAGCACACACACCACACTCCCCAGCTTCACAAGCACACACACATTTGTGGATCCCCTGGGCACCGGCATGGCCCTGCTGCCCTCCTCACTCATGCTTGTCTCCCTTAATAGCTGGCTGAAGGTTAAAGACCTTATTGGTTCCAGTAGCTGACACCACAGACCAGGGACATCAGCCCTGCTCTGACTCCAGGAGCAGCCCCTGTCAAGCAGGAACATAAACATGCTGTCATTACCTGTGGTATAAGTAGATGTTCACAAAAGAACTGAGAAGTGAGGAATTGATGGTCCCTCTTGCAATCCTGCTCTTTTTATTGATAGCATCACATATATGTTCTTACCAATCCTCTATGAATTTCTTCTGCCTTTAGTGCTAGTTTGTTTTCACCTGTGTTTTCCCTGAGAACATTTGTTATCTTAAAGAATCATGTAGTCATAGCCTTAAAATATCTCAAGGGGACAATAAGCCAAAATAACTTGTGCATCTGACATTCCAAGCAGCTGTCTGCATAGCATTGGGTTTTTTTAGATACCTACAGTTTTTCTCTGAAATCTTGTCTGCTCTTTTTAAGTAGCAGTTCTATCTCGGCCAAACAACTCCAGTGTTTTCAAGTACCAGAAGTGAGCAATTTTACTGAGATAGATGTGAAGGAGCAGCTAAGGGTACTGGAGTGGTTAAGCCTATAGAAAAAGAGGCTCTGGAGAGACCTTATCACTGTACAACTACCTGACAAGAGGTCATGGCAAGGTGGGAGCTGGTGTCTTTTCCCAAGTAACAAGCAATACAATGAGCGGAAATGACTGCAAATTATACCTGGCGAGGCTTTGATTGGATATTAGGATGAATTTTTCCACTGAAAGAGTTGTCAAGCATTGGAACCGGCTGCCCAAGGAAGTGGTTAAGTCTCCATCCCTGGAGGTATTTGAAAGATATGTAGATGAGGCACAGAGGGACACGGTTTAGTGTTGGACTCAGCAGTGCTGGATTAATGGTTGGACTCAATCGTAAAGGTCTTTTCTAACTCAAATGATTCTATGATTTTGTGTTTACTCAGTTCTATGTAGTGTATTTCACTATTCTTTCTTATACCTTCTAGAATTCATTTTTTCAAAAAATTGACACATTTAAGGGGGTTTTTTTAAACATAAAAATGTGTATTGGCATAATCCAGTGTTTTCCCAGACATTCTCTAGATAGCAATGGGAAACAATTGCAGCATAATTTACCTTAATTGTAAAATGCACTAATAAACAAGTAACATTCCATTAGCTTTGGGTCAATACTGTATACCTTTGACCAACTCTGTTTTCCTTTTTCACGCTTTCTGGAAGACTCAACAGGAAAATAATACTGGACTATGTAAACGGGAACAACACCACAGAGAAGTATCTCTCATCAGAGGCATCAAGATAGCATAGTAATGAGGTTGTCATCATGGTCAGTTTTCCTGAGAAAATTAGAATACCAGAGTAAGAGGCAGGCAGGCTATGCAAAAGGTATAGCTAAAATTTTCAGTGTCTGTATTGCAAATAGGCATTGAAACTTACTTTTATTTTTAGGTTCCTTTAACAGAAAAGACGTAAGTTAGCTGTTTAAAAATAAAAATAATAATAATAAAAAAAATCCTACTACTTTTTAAAACAGAAAACCAGACAATGGATTTTGGGACACTTAGTTTATCTATTGCAGAAATTCATGTTTTTTAATATAGCCCAAGAGTTCATCATTGTATATACGCTTGATAAACTACAAAGAGAGTCTGATTTTTAGCTTGGTTCACACAATAATAAACTGAAACCAGAATGAACTGTTTCAAGAAACATATGTTACATTTAGCTAGCAACAAAACATTCTGGAGAGAGAAACCATAATTAATGAAATAAGAGGAAGTAACCTCAGGGAAGTTCAATGTGGGGAAGTACAAAGTCCTGCAACTTGAGAGGAACGACCCCTGGAACAGTATGATCTGAGGGCCACCCAGATATGAGGGGATTATTTTTCCCTGTTTTCATTTGATTTTAGTTTCTTTTGAAGGCACTGAGAAAGATTTGCCTCAATCCTCACTGCAGACATGAGAGATGTTCCCAGTGGATTTCCCCCATGGCAGGTGGTAGCATGAGAGGTCACTTTACATACCTCCCTACTAAGACAATGCAGTGCATCTCTTTGAGGACTGGGGCTACATCAAGAGTAAGGAAGAAGTCTTTTTCTGTGCAGTTACTGGGAAAAAAAGATGGGCAAAATACCACTATTTAAGGTTTAAATACCCCTCTATCCCTTCTCTTTTCAGTCATCAAATTGCTTACATCTTCCTCACTCTGGTCAGATCTCACTGGAAATACTGGTCAGTCCTTTAACAGCGTCTCAAGACAGGTGATGAAAGGACTGGAGCATCTCTCCTATGAAGAAAGGCTGAGAGATTTGGGACTGTTCAGCCCAGAAAAGAGATGACCTCCAGAGGTCCCTTCCAACCTCAACTGTTCTGTGATTCTGTAACATGCTACTGTAATTGGAGAGTAAAAGTAGAGCTTGCCTAATTACTTCAGCAGAGGAATATGAAATACACTGGCTAATCACTAATGAGATAATTAAATGTATAAATCACACTAAAATTCTCTTCTCGTCCAGTTCTTATAAGTATTAACATGATTATTTCCTTCTTTTCACTCCTGTGATTTTCAATATGTTCCAAAACATTCAGTCTCATAGGCTAATTAGCAGTTAAAGTACTTGGATTTAGCAGTGCATTTCAGAACAGAAAAAAAACAGCGCAGATTTTAACACCATCTGGTAGTTTTTCAGTACTTATTTTATATCACTAAATTTTCGGCTTTTTTTTGTTTTTAAGTGTAATTATCTTCTGAAACTGCTGATTCAGTTACAGTTTGAAATAAAAAGATCCTGAAGTGATCTATTCTGAAGCCTCCATGGCTTCAAATGTGAGAGAAGAGCCAAAGTTATCAGACACAAGACAAATTTTATCATCCTGCAAACTTCTTACGTTGGCAATCTGTTTTCCTGGAATTCACACCTGTTGGTACAAACTACGGGGTTATGCAGACGGTGCAAAAGACTGCTGCATCGTGGGTGTATTAGGGGGATTATTCTGCCAAGAACAACCCTCTTCCTCCTCATTACTTCCATGCAACTTACTCTATTGTCTGACATTTCCAGTGCAGCTATTTTATCACTTATTAAAGTCCATATAAAAAAAACCCTACCTTGTATGTGATCTAGAGAAGACACATGCCTGGCAGATGCATGATTTAGAGAACATCTATACTATCAGAAACTTTACCTTTTTCAATGCACTGGCCAATTTCTGTTCCCTGATCACCAAAGTTTCATTAATGATTGTTACTACTGGTTTTGGCTTTACAGTAAACCAGCACAAATTCTGAATCTTTTTCTGGAAACAGTTCACTGCTGGAACCACCCTCAAGAGCTAGTGTGGATAAGACTTGAAAAATGGTGGCACCTCCCAGTGCACTCCTCCAGCTCTATCTTGCACCTACAGCCACCTCCTAAATCTCCTTGCCAAATTGTAGGAAATGCTCCAAAAGTCTGTATTTTCAAGCACAAGAACATCCAAGTAATCTTCAATAGAGCTCTCATTTTTGACACTCTGAACTGGAAAACCAAATAAACTCAATTATCTTTTTGAACTATGGATGGCACCATATAGAATCCAATGGGCATTATCTGGCTCCTACCCATTAAGCTTAGGAATAGCACCCTTTGCAACAGGTTTACCTTAGAAGGAAGTAATTGCAGCAAAACAGAATCTCCCAGGAAGTGAGCTAAGGGCTAAGCGGTGTGGATGAGCATTTGTACAGCTATAATGAAAAGCAATAAAAGAAGGCTGAGGGTAGTGGGAATTTGGTGCTGTTGCAGCCCCAAACTGCTCCGTTCACATTGTTTAAACCAAATCATGATCAAAGTAGCTTATTGTTTAGTTATGGTACATAATGAACTGCCAATCAGATGAACCATGTGTTTAGAATCAATATCAATCATGCAGTAGATAAACTGCAATACTAGACATTTACAAGATATGAGTTTACATCTTTAAATTTCTCAACATCCTTCTTGAGCAAATCCCTCAAAGTTCTAGTCACAGACACACACATACACACACGGAGATACATGCAACCCCTCTCTCACAGTTAGCGTAGGGCACCATCACCTCTCCCCACTGGTTGGAGCTCCAGTGGATGCACACCCCTCCTGCAGAATATATAGCTCCCCTAGCATTTGCTTTTGTCCACATGTAGAACTACTGTTTTTATCGTTGATACATTATTTGCACAAGTTTCAGAGAGAACAGAACTGCTTTTGAAGAAGAGGCACATGTTTTGTTGCTGAGCAAAGGTAGACTAGCATACTGCATGATATAAATTGTTAATAAAAGGAACTTTTGTAAGTTTTAGACTACATAAAAATATAAAATAAAACATGAATATTTTATGTAATAAAATATAACACTATATTATAAAACAAAATGCACAACATCAAAGACATCACCTAAAATCACTGTTGAAAAGCTGTCATTTCTTATACTCCTGAAAATATAAAGAATAGTGGAAAAAACTTGTATTGGTTTTAGAGAATTTTGCTCATATAGAATAATTGAATATTCCTAAAGGTTTTCTGAGTTTCTTTCATATCACTATGTGGGAAATCCATCTGACATTTTAATATATTTTTTCACTCAAAAAAATGTAAGATTCTTTTTGTGTACATATTGTAGATTTTTGGAGTGTTTAAAGGAATTTCTAGCAGTCTGACTACAGAGGAGTGAACTGCTACCCTGTGCTACGGTTTTCTGCAGAGCTATTTCTTTAGCAAAATATTCTCCTTGGTATCTGCATCAGTAACCTCCTTAGGTCACATTTGTTCCACTTGACTAACCATCTTTTCAGTTCAAAATGTAATGTTGCAGATCACTAGATCAAGGTCATCGTTTTGCACCTACTCACAGCAGCATCTCTAAATCTTGAAGAAAATCATCAGAGTACATGTCAGCAACAGCTTTAGTAATAGCAAAATCAGCAGAAAGTCTTACAGGGGAAAAAAAGTAGAAATTTTCTGATGATAAATATAGAACTCCTACCCTTCTTCATGAGTTTAAATACTGAATCATTCTACCAACAAGGAAAAAAAAAGGTACTTTTATGGTGGAAATGTCTACATTGAATACAAAGATAGGGTCAGCAAGGGGGAGATAGTCAAGATTGTAGTCTGCTTCTGAAGAAATTTTCACTTTGTTTATATGAAAATTCTTGCATTTATACCTAGCTAAAATAAGTACATTGTATTCATAGTCTCAGACAATCTTCATTACTTCATGTAGCCTACATCAGCTTGTTCAAAAGTACTTAAAAATATCTTTGAAAGACAGGTTTCTAGGTATTTCTGTGTTTGACTTAAAATATTGAGTTGCAAATAATATTGCTATCCAATTATTCTTCATTCAATGAGCTTGCTATATTATTAGTCTTCAATCATCAACTATGCAAAAAATATGAGAATGACAATCAGGTTTTACAAAAATCTTGATTTACAATTCATTAGCAAGGAAATGAAATATGCTTAATTTTAGAAAAAGGCAAAGTGTAATAAAAGATAGCTAGAGGATCACTTGAAAGGTTTCACCAAAACAGTTTCACAAATTCATAAGCTTAAAAATGATGACTAAAAGAAAAAAAATAGACATTTATATTGTGCAATTGTGTACTGTTCTGTAGAAAAAGGTAAAATTGTGAGATCTAGTACTTTACTTTCATCAGAAACATGGGGTGGTAGTATCATATTCATCCCTGTGCATACACAGAGGAGTTGTCAGCAGCAGTTGGACATTCATGCAAAACTACCCTGATCATCTACAGCATTTTGTTTCTGAAGTTTTCTTTCTCTGTAGGTCTCTCATTACTTCATAGAGCTTGATTAATTAGGGTTTATAATGCCCATATGCACAATACACAGAACTAATTTAATCCAATGCCGAGCTGTATCCTAAGTAGAATTGAAGTTAGGGGGAAAAAAAAAAGATGTTGAAATGTACCCAGAACATCAAGAAACATCCTTATTTTCTTACCAAAAATCATTTATGCTGCCACAGTCATAGTATAGGTTTTTAATTTACTACACACTTTTCTTTGTTATGCAAGTAGCTATTAAATGAATTCTGTTTCACCTCATTATGTCTTTTTCATAGACTGTCTTCAGTGCTACATATGGAAATAAGCCAGTTTGTTTTAGAGCTCTGTCCATCTGAAAAATAGGGGTTTGTGTATATGTGTCTGTATAGAGGAATTGCCTGGGTGTGTAGTATACCTTTATTGTAAAATCTTCAATATTCTGTGCATTTGTTTTTCTTTAATCTTTACAGTTTCGTACCCAGTATCTTAAAGACAGTCTAAGAAGTCATGTATTTCTTTTTTACCACTAGACCATTCAAAAACCACTAGTGATAATGCAAGTGAAGGAAACAATAATAGAATACCTTTTAAAATGTAATTTCATGTAATTTTTAATATAGTTAGTATTTTTATTTGTGTCTATGTGTGTGTTACTTATTCTGTGATATTCCATCTGTTTTGTTTTATAGAAAAATATGTCTCTGTATAATGAGCAGATATGCTGCAACTAAAAATGAATAATTAATTTTTCCTTTATTTATTTTATCCATATCTTCACATTAAGCCTGTATCTCCAATGTGCCTTAAAAAATATACCATAGTCACTTCCCAATTGCTTCATTCCGTCCTCATGTTCTTGGGAAACTGGATTTTCTGGTTTTCTGAAACATGTAATCAGAATTACTCTGGTTTGTTCATGGGGATTAGAAAAAAGTCCTTGTCTACAGATTTCTAACATTGCTAGGATGTTCTTCCACAGCCTGTACAGACTGGCATAGGCAGTATTAGCCAACACAGCTCATTTCCTTGAGTTTGCACAGTTTGGAAGTTGCTTCAGTTAGGAGTTGGCTCTGCTGACTGCCATCTACTAGCAATGGCAGAGAGGAGAAGACTTTCTTATCTCGGCTGGCATGTGATGCTACCAATTTTTGCCTGTCGCTGGAACCAGCATCTGGGTGAGTGACTGTTCCTCCCCTGTGCCACAGCACAGCGGTTTAAAAACTCTAGATATTGATCCCACCTTGGAAGTGATTAAAGTGAATGGGGATAGGGTTCTGTCCCTCTCTCTGCCAGTTGCACGTGTCCAGGGGGTTACTCGATAATCCCTGCAGATCCGGCAGCAAAGAGTGACTCATTGTCCTGCAATGTAACTATTGATTATATATGTACTTGCTCAGAGTTAATGAAATCATGTGAAACCTGTGTCACAGACAACTAGAATGGAGTTTGTATATCAGAGTATGGATGCTTAAAAAGTGTAAAGGTGCTTAAGCTTAGAAAACCAGCTGAAATACTTTTCAGTACTGCAGGATGGAAGGAATCAAACATACTGCATTCTCATCCTGTGGGCCAGTGACAAGTGGACCCTGAAGTGAATGCTGCACACAAATGTTTCTTCAATTTTAGTTTTACTGCTCCCACTAGAACTTAATAAGGAGCAAATATGTATGAAATATAAGCATTCAGTATCAGGGAGCAAGCTGAGGACCATGCTATTTGGCAGAATAGATGATTGATTTGATTATTAGCACCCAGCTGAAAACTTTGGGTGTAGACACAAGGGCAATGCAAGCTATCATACAGGAATTGTAGGATAAACATTCCCCATAAACTGATGAAGTTTCTTCTTGCTCCAGAATATTGTAAATTCCTTTGTGAAATAAATAACCAAAGTAAAGATACAAAAGTGATGTTTCTAGAATAGGTCGTGTAAATTCAATTCTTCATAGACATGGTTTGATTCCAACCTTTCCTTCTCAGGAATAATCAACAGAAAGACATGTTAAGGCTAAGAACAGTCCTATTTGTGTCTTATTCTGTTCCCTGCAACATCCTGTCTTTATGCCAGTACAAAACTTATTATGTCTTCAAATGGTGTCAGTCTTAGACTTTACCTTAAAATGTGTTTTCTTCATGGAATAACTGCAATCTTTCCTCTCACCCCTGCATCTCTAAATCTCCTACATATTATCCCATATATTTTGTCCCTCAGTTACCTCCTTGCCTCCATTTCTTTGCTTTGTGTTTCTCTCCTCTGATTTTATTTCTCCCTCCAGACTGTTCTAAAAAATTGCAAGTAATGTATGAGTAGTGTGAAGTGTTGCTGTTATTTTAGAGAGTGTAGATAGAGAACTTCAGAAGCACAAGAATTGTTTGCTAAGTTCCTTTTCTCTTTTTCCCAAGAGTCTGGGGCAAATGCATAGGCTGCTGTAAAAGAACAAATGTGTAGGGCAGAGAATGTAAAGAAACAGATGGGAAAAGAGGTGAGATATCCATGTACGGCATATGGTTATATAGTTTTTGGGCCAGTAGTCATTCAAACCATAGCTATTTTCGTAATTTAAAATTTATGATACAGCTGTAGGTCTGTAACTTAAGACAAATCTCTCTCTATAGTCTGTGATAACTTGGGGAGGGGATAATTTTTAGTAATTTTTATGTTAAATTCAAGGCCATATTTCCTTTATAGCAGGAGTAGAACTATCAATAAGTTGAAAGTAAAATAATTGTAAAATATTAACAAGTAAATTTTAAAATATGACTCACACTTTGCAAGTTGTAAACTTGCTTTAAAATTTAGGAGTTATTTTAGTCACCACTCAAATGGCAGAGTTACTCTTTTAAGAATAACAGCTTTTCAGGACAGAAACTTTCTTCAAATTCTTTATAAAGCACCTTCCAAGTGATTTTTTGGGTACTGGAAATGAATAGTCACATGGCCCCTGGCTGCATTGGTAAATGAATTTTGACAGGATACTACAGTGCAGATATACAATATATAGTCTAGAACATTTCCATTCTCTAAACTGAATAAATATCACTCCTTAAAATTTACACCTTTTGAAGATACATCTTTATATCTTTCTAATTTTTTAAAGGAAGTGCACAGGAATAATAATAACAACACAGGAAGAGGGAACAGGGTACAATAGCAGGCAGTTAAGGAGTATAGCAAAGAAACATTTTATTGTCACTTTAAATGTTTCAAACAATAAAATGAAATTCTGCAAGAACTGCTAATAATAAAATTATAATGAGTTATGAATACTGAAAGAGAGATAGTGAATGGATTTTGACCCTGTTGGCAGCCACTCACAAGTGGTGGTGAGGTCAGTCCTGTTTAATGTCGTTATCAATGATCTGGATGAGGTGATCGAGTGCACTGTCAGGCAGTTTGCACATACCATCAGGTTGGGTGAGAGTGTTGATCTGCTGGACAGTAGGAAGGCTTTGCAGAGGGATTCTGGACAAGCTGGATTTATGGGCAGAGAACAATTGTATGAGGTTCAATAAGGCTGAGTTCCAGGTCTTGCACTTGGGTCAAACCTCCCAATGCAGGCATGGGGAAGAGTGGCTGGAAAGCTGCCCAGGAGAAAAGGACCTGGAGGTGTTGGTTGACGGGCAGCTGAACATGAGCCAGCGTGTGCCCACGTGGCCAAGAAGGCCAATGGCATCCTGGCCTGTATCAGCAATAGTGTGGCCAGCAGGACCAGGACAGTGATTGTCCCCCTATACTGGGCACTAGTGAGGCCACATCTCAAATCCTGTGTCCAGTTTTGGACCCCTCACTACTAGAAGGACATTGAAGTGCTGCAGAGTGTCTAGAGAAGGGCAATGGAGCTGGTGAAGGGTCTGGAGCATAAGTCCTGTGAGGAGCATCTGAAGGAGCAGAGGTTGTTTAGCCTGGAAAAAAGGAGGCTCATGGAAGAGCTTATTGCTCTCTACAACTTCCTGAAGGGAGGTTGTAGTAAGGTGGGTGTCGGTCTCTTATCCCAAATAGCAAGTGACAGGACAAGAGGAAATGGCCTCAAATTGCACCAGAGGAGGTTTAGATTGGATATGAGGAAAAATTTCTTCACTGAAAGTGTTATCAGGCATTGGAATTGCCCAGGGAAGTGGTTGAGTCCCCATCCCTGGAGGTATTTAAAAGATGTGTAGGTGTGGCACTTGGAGTTGAATGGTGGACTTGGCAGTGCTGGGTTAATGGTTGAATGATCTTAAAGGTCTTTTCCAACCTAAATGGTTCTGCAATTCTATGATTCTATGATCCACTTAGACTTCTGGCAAAGACAGAACTACTACCCGAAGTCATAAAACATAATCAGTTGCTTAAATGTTAAAACAGGATTCCAAAATATTTCCCCAAAACCTTAATGTTTATGAATTTCTTAGCTCCAGTAGCCTTACCATAAGTCAAATCTTTAAGGTCAATATAGAATTAGCAGAAAATGCTGTGAGAGAATCTAAGAATGACATTGTTGTTCATTTGAATTAAGATTCCTAAAAAATAGGAAAACAGATGTTTCTTAGTCTTCACTCAGTGACAGGAGATTCTAGCAAAAGTAGCTCAAAGGTGTTATCATCAAGATGAAGCAATGGCCTTGTTGATTGTGCTGGTTTTGGTGACCCATGGATAATTTAGAGCTTCTGCTTTTTTTTCTGTTTCAGACCAAATTTGTGATGCCAACATTTGTCATTGTAATAATACTTTATTTCTGAAAGTATAATATGCATTAAATTAAAGCCATAAAATATATGATAGATGAAAAATCAATATTCCAGTATGGTATTGATTTTACATACCCGGAGGACCTGACTCTTAAATACCTAAACTAATTTTTCTAGTAAAATCCTATTGGAATTTATCAAGATTTTGCCTCCTCTCTTAGGTGCAGAAAATCCTTTTACTTTCAAGGTTAACAGTTTGAGCTAAAGAAAAGAATCTATTCCTTTGTCAGAAATACCCAATTTTCTTCCTAGGAAAGGCAGAAGTTTATTCTCTTTTGTAATCTAAGCTGTCTGAATACTTGACCATATGTATGGGAATGAAGAACAGTCTAAATATTATAAAAAGTTCTCAATAATCTACAATTAAAGATATCCTAAAATCTCTGTTGATGATACCTTTCAGTCATTCCACCACCTTTTTGTTTAAAGATTTTTCCAGTTTGAATGTTACTATTGCAGCGTCATTGCAATCAAAATAATTTAAAACAGAACAGCAGTAGGGCAGTTACATTTTTGTTGGTTTTTGTTTTTTCCATTACAAGTACCTAATCAGAAACAATGATCTGAGTGTCATTAAACCAAATGCAATACTATGACTTAAATTAAGAATGGCTTAATGCTCATTAAAACTATTTTGTTTGTCTTCTTATAGCCTATTAAATTTGAGAAAGCACATTCAAGACAGTACTGATGTCTGATGTGTGGGGTAAATTTTAATTCTCTTTAAGTTAGTTGGCAGTGAAAGCTGGCAAGGAATTGTTAAGGTTTTAGCTCATAAATATGTATATTTTCCTTGGATAGTTGTTTATATAAATAAAACATAAATAAAAAGAAATTCAAATAAAGATATGACATGGTAGAAAATGGAGAGGATTGCAAGGGTCTTTTATTCATACAGTATTTAATTTCACAATTTTAAATGAAAGTGTTTCATATATGAGGTTTTCTCTTGTTGAAAGTCAATCATCAGGAAAAGAAGCTGATGGCTACAATCTCCATCCGAGATCATGCCATCACAGAGTCACGGTGGAAATGGCCTAAGGAGATCTCTGGTCCGACTTCCTTCTCAAGGCAGAGTCAGCTATGAAATCAGACTGTATCCATTTGGGTCTTGAAAAACCTTCAAGGACGAAGCCTGCCCAATGTCCATGAATGGACTGTGCAATTTTCTTGACTGTCTTCATGGTGAGGACATAGCACCATTTTTAAAAATGGTTATGTTCGTTTGTTTGTTTTTGTTTGTTCAGGTAGGCTCATATCCAGCTCTAACTGAGAGTTCTTCATGACAGGACTGGTGTGTTAACAGAATAAAAGATGTTGGTTCATTTTGTGGTTGGGCCTATAAGCAGAGGTCACCTCCGCTTCCCTATCTACTGCAGGAACAAGGGAGAGACTGTAGATGTTTTCTACCCAACTATTTAGTATTGGTTGATGGGCAGCTGAGCATGTTATATACAGCTTCAGCTGGTGGATTGGTTGAGATGTTCTGGTAGGTTTTACTCACAAGTTGCAGGCTGCTCATCCATGCTGAGAGTCACTGAAGGAATGAGATTTTGACCTTGACTCAGAGTGTTTTGAAAAAAGTCTAGGGAATGAAAGACTGGTATGAAATGATGCAGCTGGCCTGACTGCAATGATGATATGTACTAAAAAAGCCTATAGTGACTAATGATTTCTGATAGAAAATTCTAAGGCCTAGAGCTCTTCCTGTAAGAACTGTCAAAAATCAAGTTAAAAAATGTCACTTCCACATTCTTCTTCATGTGATCTTAGCATGCATAGAGAGTCTATGGGCATCCTGTGCTGAGTGTGATTTGATTGGGGTGCATGAAATGGAATTCAGCCAAAAAAAGAGACTAGAACTATTCTTTTATGCCCATTGACAAGATAGCTATATTCTTTTAGCTGATTCTATCACCACTTCTTCATTCATGCGCTGATTTTATCCAAGGATTACTGTAATTTAAGAGGTCTTCTTTTCTTGTCTGAATTGCAGTCTACAATGTATTATATTCATGTTATTGATAATAAAGGTAATTTTATAGAACTGACACCTGTTTCACTTTGTGTTGTTGATTTTTGTTATTATTCTTATTGCTGTTTTTATTGTTATTATTATATCTTCCTCATCCTCACCATAATTACAGATTAGCAAGGCGCCTTATTGGATAAACAGAATTTAAGCACTCTGGGAACTCCTGGATTAGATAGTCAGTGTGTAATATAATAAAATATTGTGACAACTCACACTTAGCCAATATTAGAAAATATATAGTTGAGTATAAGTCAAAGACTCTGTTATGTAAATACAATTTTCTGAAATCAGGACAAAGCTTTTAAACTGTACTCTTTACCATTGAAGTAGATAGTATTACAGAACTCATGTGCTACAGTTCTAGCTTTTAACATGGATAGATTCGATAAAAAGCATTATAACTTTATTAATATGCATCATTATAATATGCCCTGCAGCACCTCAAAAAAACTGTATCAAATAATCAGTATATTTTGTTCTTTCAAACCTAAGGATTAATGCATTTACACAGTTGTCAGTTTAAAACTAGGTAAATAAGTCTCTAAATTGAATGCAAAATTTGCTTCATATGTCTTATGGCTTCATAAAACTAGGAAGGGATTTAATACATGCAGTTGTATTGGACATTATTGCTGCTCTGCTACACTAAGATACAAACTGAATTTAAATTATGTCTTTTTTAGTCCAATTAACAAAACTATTGCTTTCATGATGTTTGTTTGAACTTGGTTCATTGCTGTTTTGTCCCACAGAATGAATGATTCCTAAAATAATTATTTTCCATGGAATTCTAACCTTTTCTTATAATCCAAAGAGTTAGTTCCAATGAATAAAGCTTCATAATTGTGTTGATTTTTTTCTGTAGGATATTTAAACTTCGGAAGTGAAGCACTGTTATGTGTATGTTAAAATAAAACACTGGTTACGTTTCAGATGAATTATCAAGTCACTCTCTTAAGGATTAATTTAAATGCATCTATAATTTTGATATTTGTAGTTCTGCTTTTATGTCTCATCAGGAGCTACAACTATTGAGAAGTATGATCTCAGAACAAATATATGGATTCAGGCTGGAGTAATGAATGGCAGGAGGCTGCAGTTTGGTGTTGCTGTCATCGATGACAAACTGTTTGTCATTGGAGGCCGGGATGGTTTAAAGACATTAAACACTGTTGAATGTTACAATCCAAAGACCAAAGCTTGGACTGTGTTACCACCTATGTCAACACATAGACATGGCTTAGGTAAGAAAAAAATTATTTTTAAAAGATGCCACATTTTTCGGTTATATAATTTGTAGTGGGAAACTTAGTACTTTTGAGTTACCATAGTGTTCTGACCGGTAACAGTAACTTGGTTTTGCAATATTGTTGTTACAAGGTGTAGAAAACTGAACTTTTCATTAACTGTTCTGCTAAAACTGGTGTGATAGAATTATTACATCATAAAAAATAGAAAGGGAAGACACTGTTACGACCCGCTCCAGAAGGCAAGGGTACCCCAGGTTCTTGTTCGTAGATCCCTTGGGGCAGTTAGATGACACTGAATGATCAGTGTTTGTAAATGTACATAGGTAGGGTTTATTTTAGAGCTATTTGGTTGCAATGGGAAGTAGGTGTGTAGCCATTTTGATTATTATTATCTGTAGTAATATAGCAATATGTAAGCATAAAAATAACACATAAGAAAATGTAAATGGAAAAGAAAGAGAAAGAAAGGATAAGAGTAGAAAGATATCACCACCTGTGGATCCAATGACGAGACTTGATTGTTGCAATTTAGACGTGTGTTGTTTGAAGTGATGGTCACAGTCTTGTTCCGTCAGGAGGGGGAGAAGCCCACAAAACACAGAATTCAGTGGAGGGGAGTTTTACACCGTCTTTTGCAACACTGTGGATCACAGGCAATCCTCAGGTGGGAGGCCTCTGAAATGAGTCTGGGGGTGCTTCAGGGGGCGTGTCTTTGATGGTTTATGACACCTTCTAATACATGACAGCTGCCTCTCATGTCAGCGTAGTTCAGCCATCAGAAGGGATGGATACTCTGAGGCCTATGTGTATATACGAATGTCCTGTGTAAATGTGACCTTTCCCGAGGGGGGAATGTGGGTGGGGAGTGCGGGGAGGAGTTTTACAACTGAGCCAGTTTGTTAAAGGGCGGACATTGGCATGATAAAAAGAACCTTCTACCTCCACAAGTTCTGGTTTATTGACCTCTGACTTACGCAGACCAGAGAGGCTTTGCCACCACCCACCCAAAAATTCACCTCCTCTCCCCTGGGGGGTGCAAACCCTCGCCCAGCAAAGTACTCTGCTGCCTTCACAAACGGCCAAATGTTTAAGCCATTAAACGTTAACATCTCAGTCTTTCACAGACATGGGTAGGGATGAAAGTGTTAAAAGTGGAAAAATGGCAAGGTGGATGGTAGATTCGTTCAAGTGACCTTGCAGCTGGGAATGCCAAGGCCTGGAGAAAACAATGTGGGAAACCCCATATATATTGTTCCTACTGCTGTTCATCTCAGTTTTGAGAAGTAAAATTTCTGTGTAGAGATAATGTAGGTGTTTGGAGAGACTTGGAGGCACTCTCATGGACATGTTGGAGCTCCCTGTTTTGGGAGAGAGATCAAAGCTGAGAGGTCATAAAAAGCACGGAGGAGATTGCAGCACATTGGTAAACATCCTGTGCATGGGTCCTTGATAAATGGGTGCAAGCAGCAGCCCTGCCACCTGCTGGGATTGGACCAAGCTGCAGCATTCCCGCTTCTGTATCTTTGTCCTGGTGTTGCTTCGGCATCCTCCGATTAGTGAGGTAATGAAATAAATTTACTCTTTGCATTTCAGCAGTGATTTTGTGGTTATTCTGGCTGCCTGCCTGTGTCAACTCACACAACACGCTACATTATCCTGTCCATTCCCCTGAGTTACAATTAGCAAGTCCTTTATTATACTGTGGTGTCAATACCTCACAAAATGGACATGCTTTCCTGCCCTCCACTCATGGCATTGGACAGTTGTTGCTGTTAAACAAGTCTTAAAATAGAAAATAACAATGGGAATCTATATCAGATGGCATCATGACACTAAATATCTCTGTGATTTAAAATTGTCTCCTAAATTTAAATTTAATTATAAATTGGAAAATGCATGAGAAAATACATGAGTTACATGCAGAAATACATGTAATGACTCTTTTGCCAGTGTTCCAGAATTTTACAGAATCTGTTATTAGTTTCAGTGCTGTTCCCAAGGGTCATAAAAATGCAACAACGTCAACTGTAACACAGGAAAGTAATAATAAAACATTAAGGCATGCTTGATAGAGAAAAAACTTGTCCTAGTGACAAAAGAGATGCATCCATGACAGAAAACCCTTGGTGGTCAGTTAAAAAAATAATTTTGGACTATAAATTTACAGATGCTTTTGCTCAATAGATTTAAAAAATACCATTGTAGTTTAAGTGGATGAATGTTGAGGTTATTACTGGAAAAAAAAAAGGTATATTTTCTACAGGTGAAAAAAGGAACAAACTAAGCATTTGGCCATTTAAGTGTTTTTTGTTTCCTGTGAAATAATTTTTAAATTTTTGTGTTGAAGTAATTTGGGTTTTTTTGTAAACAGCATGTGAAATGGGGAAAGAAGCATAAACTGGGATGATTAAGGTAGCTGTTTGGGAGGTATTAGAGATGTGTTTATTTGGAATTGTGTAAATATCATATTATTTCCCGAGAAGCTTAGTTAATGGACTTTAATTGTTTTTTTTAAATTTAATTTTTTTTTAAGTAGCCCATAAAGTTATTTTAGTAAATGCTTTTTGTAATGAGAAATTAATTGGAAGTAATAAATATTTTTTTCATTTGTTTTCTAAACTACGTGTTATGTTAAATCCATGTAGCAATAATGTTAGAGCGGTTTGAATTGGATTTTGTATATAGGACAGAAATAAGCACCCATCCTTTACATGGATGCCTTTTTGTTGACATAGCAAAAAGATTTTGGATGTACCCCATTGTAACTAAGGCCAAAACCAGGCAATGCAATTCACTTCATCCTGTCTTCATATAATCTTCAACAGAACCATGTGTATAGAAGTTGATACATGTAGAAATGAGGAAATACAAATTGACAGGTCTTGTAGTGAGAGTACATAGTGTAGGAAGTCATACGTTAGGTGGTTGCAAAGCTGCCAATGGAAGATGAGTGAAAGCTCTGGTAATGGTAGTGTTTGAAATAAGTGGTGCTAAAGTATGAAAAAGATAGGGCAGATTGTGGGATCCAAAACTATCATTTAAAGTAATAGTGATTCTAATATCCCTGTTGAGTAGTCCATAAAACAGAATGGAATATGAAAGAGCAATAAGATGCCAGAAAGGCAGTGAAAGGCACAAATGAAATATGGGAAAGGTGAAACCTGACAAACAGAAAGACCAAATCAAAATCCATGTAGGAAAGAAAGAAAGAGACTGAAAGAACAAAGAGGTGGAAAATGTAAAACAGATTGTAGTTTATAAATTCAGCAATTTTATGAAGCAATTAAGCATCCACTTTCCCCGTTTCTTTGCTGAACTTAATAGTCTACATGGAGGAGAAGAGAGAAAGGAAATAGGGAACCAATTATAGACTAGAATTTTAGATATCTAATTCAGTGAAAATATGATTAAAAAAAAAAAAAGAACCAAACAAAAGATTGGTACTCAGCTTGTCTTTCCAAAATAAACAATTTAAGTGCCACAGTGAGAAAATTAGGCTTCCAGTATAATTAAGGGGGAACAGCAGTCTTTTCAGGTAGGTGTTCTAAATGGTCTAGTTCTTTCCATGAACTATTTAAAGAGTGTCTAAGCTCCTATTTTAGGTTTTGGCTTTGTAAATGTACTGATCTCACTATGTATTTGCAAGATGATCAGCATGGGAAGGAGGCTGCCAGGGCATGGTATTACTTAATAAAATCCTTTACCGCTTAGAGTGGAGGCAAGTTACATGTCTTTCCTCTTCCCCTCTTTGAAGAGAGAATTTTTCTGGTTGTAATCATCTGAGTGAAAATGCTATAAATGCTATAAAAATATTAATAGCTGACTGGAAGGCTTTAGATTTATTTACATAGGATATAGGCCTAGGGTAGATAGAATTCACTCTACACAGAGGGAATGGCCATAGAAGACCTAAAGAGTTTCCAAGTCTCAGCTTAAAAAGTGGATTAAACTTTAAGCTGTTGGAGAAGTTAAATATATAATGTAAATGCATTTTACAGGACCTGAGGGGTATGCTTGAAATTAGACAGAGTGAATACTTGCTTATAATGTGATTGTCATGGAACTGGTACGTGCAGGAATGAATGTCTAAAAGAATAAGCTCAAGAATCAGAAGTGGAAAGAAAATACATGAAGTTAGGGACTTCTAGGATAAAACATCCCAGAATATCTTAGTTGTTGCTGACAAAATGTTCTATGTGTTTGCATAAAAGCCTGTTTCTGTATCTCACTGAAACAGAATGACCACCCTACTTCTTAGACCCAGCTTGATTTTCCACTTTCATGCTCACTGCTCCAGAGACCAACTCATGAGACAGGGGGAAGGAAAAAAATTTACTTGGGAAAAATACAGGGGTAGCTCTGTACTGTTCAAGTAGTAATGAGAAATACTAATAGAGGGCAAGATTGTGGAGAAACTGAAGTGTCAGTATTCTTACTACATGGTAAATCTCAGAAGTAAAATACATGTATAAATATAAATAATATAAATAATATAGACATAGAAATTAATTATTATAAGCCTGTATATTTTTTAAATCACTAAATGATAATTTAGAAAGTACTTTATCTACTTTTAAAAGTATTCTATTATTGACTGCTTCATTGATTCATAATTAATGAATTAATTCAAAATTAAATAATTTTTATATTTTCAAAAAGAATTATTGTTTATCAAATATTTTACCTTGTTTGGAAGCTTAGGGCATTTTTATAACTCTACAATTTTAGATATCTAAGAATTTGGGTAGTATTCAGCTGCCTAAGTAGGTATATATACAATGGAGTAGAACAACTGAGGTGGCACATTCTCATTTCCATGGGAAAAAGAAGTGTGGAATGTTTAGGATTAAATGATTTATGGCTTGGGAGCAGTTCCTACTTCTCAAGGTACAAAAAATACTATTGAGTAGACTGGAAACTGAGAATCTGGTAAAGCAAATGTAGCTTAGGTTCCAGTTGCACTACAACTTTTAAAAAGAAAGCCAAAGATGTTGTATTGGGTATTTATGCATGTATGTGTGTATGATTTGAGAGATATCAAAAATATAGATTCTTGAAAAACTATTTGTGATACAAAACCAAACCAAAAAATGTAGTAAATTTTTATGAAAACTTCTATTTAAATGAAACTAACATGAAGTACATAATATCTTAAAAGGCAACAGGTAATGTAGTAGCATCAATGGAACTGTTTACCAGCGTAGTAATTTCTAGTAGAATTATTCCTTCATAAAGCAATAAGTTGAAAAAAAAATCTATATAATAAAATTTCTCTATATAAATATTGACATGAAGCAAATATTTTTAATCCCATTGCTCTCCCTTGGTGAAGTAAATAAAGGGATTTCTAACAATAAAATTTGTAAAATTTAAACAGCTTTTTAAAATAAATCTTCAGTGCAATATCAGAAAAAGTATCGGATTCTAGAAACCTTAGATCCATAATAGCAAAACAGTATCTGATTACATTGAAACAAGTGAAGGAGAAACACATAGGTAACACATATTTGATAGCACAAATTTATAATGAACAAGTAATTTCAACAAAAATTATGTATATTGAAGATGCAGTTTATGAGATGAATATGGAAAGTGATCACCTCTACTTTATTTTATGCCAAATAAATTTTGTTTGAAAACAAAGCCTTCAAAGAATGAGTGTTACTAACAGATTTTTTGAAAGACTTTGACCAGGAAAATATAAGCAACAGGATTCATGAGCAGAGTAGATCAGATACACAGCAAAGCAGCAAAACCACTGACTGCAGAGGTTGTCTGATTTTTACCACTTTCATGAAACATAATATAGATTATTGCTTACTCAACACTGAAAATCTAGTGATGAATGATACCTCTCTTTAGACCTAATTTGAAGGATAATTTTCGAGTCAGTGAGAGTTGAACTTTCATCTCCTATTTTAAAAACTTTTGCTATGGCAGTTAAGCAATGATGTTATCTAAGATAGTACTTAAGCCCCAGTAAATATATGTTTGTCTATGGAGTTACAATCTATCAGAAAGCATTCCAGGAAGGGTAGAAACCATTAAAATAGACTAGGAATATAAATAAAACCTTGATACAGCCTTAACACTCCCATCTCTGGTAACCATAAAATAAACTATAAAAATGTAGAAGATGAAAGGGATCATTGTTCTTCTTTCTCTGCTATCTTGCAGGATAGCTTCTTCTTTTTATGTATCCCCACTGCTGGGCTACCAAGGAGGCAAAAACGGCAAATTTACATCTTCCGTTAACATATGAAAAAATAAGTAGGGGGTTGTTCTGGGTTCGGATTTTTTTTTTTTTTAAAGTCTTACAGCAAAATAAATCCAAATTTTATGTATGTTGTCTGTATGTAAAAGAAACCACTCTGTGGAGATTAAAAAGTACAGAGGTGAAGAGACAGATGCATGAGAATCTGAGATTCCATTCTGGACATCAGGGCATATATGAACCTGGAGGCTGGAAACAAAAGGCAGGAAGAAAGAAATGTCACTAAAATGGAGAGAATTGAATTAGCATTGAAGCCAACAGATTAGATCATCATGATAAAACTTTAATTATTTATGATAAATTAGTGTCCCAATATTGCGGAGCAACTATTTATAAATAAAAGAGTTCTTGAATAATGTAGTCATATTTTTTTTCAGAATGTTTGTTACAGTGCCCAACAGCTAGAACTCTGGATAATGGAAATTTTTCCAGATACTAGTTTGTTAGAGCATGCAGACAGTTGAAAATATAGCACTTCATGCTATTACACGTATGATGCTGACCAAATTCTACTGCACTAGACAATGATATTCCAGGTGTCCCGATGTTTGCAGCATTGTTTAGATACTCTGAGGAAAGAACCATGATGTTTGTTCCAATCAAGCTTAAATCCACAGAGCTGTGATTGGTGCATCCTCTACATCAAATTGGCAGCATATTCTGCTCGTGCAGGAAATCTGAGATGCTTTTGGACCTTGACTGGTGATCATAAACAATAATTTCCATCATGAAGATCACATTCATATATAATGTATGTACTTCATGAGTAGAAGGAAAAGTGTTCACTGCTTTGCTATTTGTGCAACATGAAGAAACAGATTCCACATTGTTGTGGGTTAACCCCAGACAGCAATTTAGCCCCACAGAGCTGCTGGCTCACTTTCCCGCCATAGGGTGGGGGAGAGAAGCAGAACAAAAAATGAGATAACCTGCGGGTTGAGATAAAGACTGTTTAATAGGTAAAACAAAAGCTGCCCATGCAAGGAAAGCAAAACAAGGAATTTATTTACTCACTCTGATTGACAAGCAGGTGTTCAGCCATGTCCAGGAAAGCAGGGCTCCATCAGGCATGACAGTGACTTGGGAAGATAAGTCCCGATGTGTGTCCCCCCTCCTTTATTCTTCTTCCTCTGGTTTTAAAAGCTGAACATGATGCCATACAGTGTGGACTATCACTTTGGTCAGGTGGGGTCACCTAAGAAAGACTCATGTCCCATAAAAGTTCAAGTCAAAATCCTGTTGTAAAGACCTTATTTTTCTGCAATGGTAGATCTTTCTGGGTACATCAGCATTGCACAAAGCAGCGCTATAGTTAAGATCTGTGGTTTCCATCTTTATGTGGTGATATCTTTGCATAGGACCCCCCACAATGCATCACCTCCCAAAAAACCCAACAAACAAAAATGCCCAAACCCCTCACCACCTAAGCACTGAGTGGAATAGTTCCTCAACAGACTAGCTTAGCAGAGCACAGCAATGCTCTGATATAGCTGTATTTTTTACCCTTTCAAAAGCAGCTGCTAAAAGATTAGTTTGAGAATCTTTCTTTTAGGCAATATTGAGTAGTACTTTGTACTTCTGAGTAGTTAAATTATTGTTATTTTTTCATGTGAAATCTCAGGAAAAATATGTCATTCTAGCTGCTTTCACTGTGGGTTGACATAAGGCTTGAGCATTTTTAAGTATTTTCTCTGCAATATTGATTTGCATGTATATTAGATTTTTACTTTGGATTTTTCTCCTAATCATGAGGAACATTACAGGGGTTTTTTTTTCTGAGTTATTAAGTACCTTTTCTTTGTACTTTGCACCTTTAGTAAGTAGTAGATCATGACCCAATTCACTAAAGAGTTACAAATCATAACAGCAACATTTATAATAATTTCAGAGTCATGTTCTCAGGATAATAGTGTGGCAGAGTTGAGAATCTAGTGTCTTATCTACAAAACTGAACGTAAATAAAGGGTCGACAGGCAGATCTTTGCTTCTATAAATTTGCATTATATTAGCATGTTAGTGTAATATCTTCTGGCCCAAGAGGGCAGCAATATTGCTATAATTCTTTAAATCAGCCTTGATACTTGCTTGTGAATAAACATAGGAATAGGTATTTTCAACGAGTCACTGAATATTCACCGAGGAAGGTAGGTCAGGTCTAATTCTCCAACTAATCACACACTAAATTCCCAGCTTGGCCTATGGCAGTCCTATATGCAGCATCCAAAGAACAATAATTGTATTTCACACTCAGTTAATATTACAACTTTGAGAACTAAATATGACGGTTTATTCATTGATGCATAATTTAAAGCAAATTGCACTTTACTTTCTTTGATACCACTACTATGGAAGAAAGGTGGTTTAAGACTTAAAGAGGGAAAGAACAGAATAAAGAAAAGCAGCAATTTTAATTACAATTAATACAGAATTGTCTAAGCATGCTTCTGTGGATGTGGGTGAGAGAGGAGGGATTGCATGAAAGGAGATGGTTAGAAATGTGCTGCTACCTGGACACTAAATAAATGCAGAGTTTAAAAGAGTGGCATACAGTCTGGGTGTTATTTGATCAAGTTTAATACTTGGATACAAACCACTGATTTATTTGTCTTCTCATCTTCAGTGTCATGATATGGTGTATGTCTGTCATCTTCTTAAAAGGTAATGTCCTTATTTAAAGTATTAGTTGTTGGATACAAGTTTATCCTTCCCAGTTAAAATTTCATGTCTCTACAAATATCAAAAAGCAGAGACTACAGTAAAGCTAGCACCACAGATAATTTTTTGACATTTTGTATCCAAGTGTCAGTATGAAACTATATTTAGAGTTGTTTTATAAAAACATTATACTTTTTACAATTTCACTCTGTAAAATTAGGTCCATCAGTCAGATGAGGAAATGCAGAGTTAAAAATATGATAGGCAATGTTCCTTTATTTTTTAGCATCACAGAAAAGCAATTTAAAATCCCATTCCAGTCTTCAAGTATAAATAACTGGAACTGTACAGATCTCAGCACCTAATTAGACGTGATAGAGGTTTTGCTGCGTAGCTTTGTGAAGGCAGTCAAAAAGAAAATGCCTGCCATTGCACACTGGACAATATTAATTTTTTAAATCTCATTTAATTTAAAAATAACACTGTTTGCTTTTAGTGTTTGCATTCCTAAGTCAAAATGCTTAGGATAATTATTTTCCTTTTTTTTTCAGGAAAACATTAAGGTTTCTTTGCACTGTACTTACTGCACTTAAGTACTCAATATATTGCTGAAAACATCTCTTCTCTTAAGAAAGCAATTTTCTTCCCTTCCTAAAAGAGATACTCATAGTTGGTTCAGCTGCCCAATAACTGTGTGAGAACTAGGAAAGCCTAACTGTTCAGTGTCATGAAAATGAAAGTAATTCATCAAAAGATGGGTAGAACAAATTAGTCCCTCACTGCCAGAATTACTATTTTCTACAAATTAAAAAAGATTTGATTCCACCAATTTCCAGTTTCTTTGTTCAGATAAATAATAACTTTGATTATTTTTAATGTAATGCTCTTACAATAAATTACTCTCTTTCTAATGTATTATTGCTTTTGTCAGAAAACAACAGAGCACTAACAGCATGAGAAACATTAAATCCAGGAAGCTTTCTTCTTTTCTTGTGCCTTAAACTGTTTTTGCCAAATTGTTGAAGGTGAGGTATGGGAAGAAATGCTATGAGGGCCTTGTGTCCTTTCTCTTCTCTTAGCAAACTGTCTTGAAAGAGCTAACAGTATTAGTCTTGTGTGCAGTTTGCTTAATGACAAATAAGAGTTCAAGTATCAGCTGGAAATAGTTATTTTCTCATTTAGGAACAAGAAAAGCCCATTCTATATAATACATTTTAATAAAAAATGTTATTCTAAGTGTTAATCTAAGTGGATGTTTATTATCTTGTGGACATAGATGACAGAAAACAAAATTAGGTGCTCTACTGTAAGTTTACTGTAGGACACATAATGAACATGAAAACCTGTTTCATGAAGTTGAAATGAACTCTAATCTTCTAACACACTGTTCAGTATCTTGACTACAAAAAGATGAAAAATCTTACCTCAAGAGACCAAACAGAAACTGGCTGCATCATTTAGAAAAAATAAAAGGTATATACAGTTCAGCACCTTTGCTCTTTAAGGAGGAGGAATTCTACAGTGTGCTAATAGGATTGGAACTCTGACATTTCAACACAGACTACTTACAATGAATTTTTTTTTTTTTTTTCTATTAAAACAAATGACCTGGAACATTCAGAAAAGAGAATAGTCTTGTTTCATCAATTTTACTGGAAAATATTTTGCTTTGTGATCTTGGGAGAATATATCCCTAAAGATTTTGATTGTGGTGTTGCCATTTGCAGTTATCATGGACTGTTCAGTAGCTTCAGTAGGAGAAGAGATGTACTGCAATCTATTCTGTGTGATGAGGAGGCTAAAAGCAACACCTTTGGGACTACTCTTTAATCCATGTATGCAATACAAAAATCACATGGCATCTGAGCTTAGAATGAATTCAAATGCTTCAATTCAATGCTGGAATATTGAATTCTTCATATATGACACAGTCTGCTCTAATATAAAATGTGTATTTATTTATTTCCTTGGGAGAGATGATTACATTGTCATTACTACTCATTAGAATATTTTGAAATGTATGGTGCAAGCACTGCCTGATGGGAAAAGACGATACTTCTGCATTGCTTAGAACTTTTTGAACCTGTCTTCTTAGAAAACGTAAGAATCAGGCTGCGGGACTTCCTAGATAGGTGGGTCTGAGCCCAGGTGCTAGAGGCACCAACAGATAGAACAGTTTGTGCAGCATCTCCCACAAAAGGAGGCCAGAAACTACTGAGGGTAGACTATTTTCTGTATAAAGCTGAGTTAAAGAGTACGACAAGATATGCAGAAAGACAATAACATTATATTAATGCAATGAGCTCATCAGTTTTCATTGTCATTAAATAAAAGGGGGTAAAAATCCATGAAAATGGAGGAAGAATCATATTTTAATTAGGCAGAAAGCAAATTTACTACGAAAAGTGAATTAAATAATTATGATGGCTTAATTTACAGGAGGAAATAGATGAAAATAAAACTCAAATATGAAGGAATTGAAAAAAATATGAAATACTGAATTAGGTAAAAAGAGTCATTGAAGAAAACTCTATATCCTAGTGAAAATGCAAATAAATTATTTGAGGAAGTAAAAGCTGGAAATTTCAAAACTGATGTGATGTGTTTCTACATACACCATAGTTTCCCTGTGAAATTCACTGCATAATAATACAACTCTGCTTATGTGTGAAGGTGAAAGAGGGTTTGTGTGTTTATCTAGACACCAATTATGTGTACATGTATGTGTATAGAAACCTTCACATCCCTGAACTTGCTTTGAATATGATTCATTTTTTGTATCCCAAAAAGAATTTGATTTTTCATTTAACTTTTTGCATTCAATGAAGAGTATATAGATGAAAAGCTGAGGAGTACAGTGTTGTTATAACAAATCATGGCAAATAATTTTTTGACAATGTAAACTTGTTTGTTCAGGATTTAAGAATGTTTAAAAATATTAGATACTAGAGCAAACAAAAAACCACCCCCAAACTACATATATTATAAAGTATATAATCCCCTAATTTTTATGTGAACACTGACATGTCTTCCCACACATTGTTACTGGTTGTATTCTGAGATAAGATATTGAGCTTTGTGGATCCTGACTTCAATTTAATATCCACTTTAATATTCTGGAAAAATTATAACTGGAACATGTGATTGAATAGAAAGCATTTATAAGCAAGACGATGAAAACAATTGGAGAATGAAAAAGATGAGGCTCAACCTTTACATGGAGGAAAATTTTTCTAAGGTTCAATAGGGTTTTTTAATTATTTTCTTTTTTTGCTTAAAAATGACTGACAGACCAAAATTAGCACTCAAAGTGCAGGAACACTTCCTGTGAGCATTGAGAGGAAATATGTTCAAACTAATTGATAAATGTAGTTTTAAAGTCAAATAAGCTTTTAATGAATTATTTTTCTGAAATAGACCAAACATTCTTATGCAGAAATTGTTTTAAACTAAAGAGAGACTTTTCTGCAAGAAAAAATAAAGCCATTCTCTGAAACTTTAATTATCTACTGTTTTCTGACTTTTTGATGAGTACAAGTTGTGTGAAATGGAGTGGGAGAAAAAAAAGAACATTGACTTAGGAACAGGACTGGATTTAGCCTGAGATTTTCCAGAGTGATGCTCATTTGGGATCATGGATTCATAGAATGGAATTACTGAGCTCACTGTCTTGTAACAAATGGTGCTTAGCTATGACTTATCTTCCAGAGCTTTCTAAGCTTAACTGAAAAAACTGTGAGACAGAGAATTGATCAATTCCTTTGATCGGATAATTAAAACTCCTCATAGTTAAATTTTTTTCTTATTTAAATATTTCCTACTTCAATTTTCATGCTTTGCATTTTGTTTTACTTTTCTTCAGTAGATAAAAGAATTGTCATATATCCAACATTATTTTCCTGTGAAGGTATCAGATTATTTCTTTTTTTTAATAGGGTAAAATTGATGAAGTGCTTAAATTTCTGTCTAAGTTACTTGTTCAAGCTTTCAAATGTGTTTTTGCATTCTGTACCAGTCCATCAAGCTTCCTGCTAGTAAAAAATTGTGTATTTTCTTCTACATAATTGACAAAAATGGTGAAAAAAACCAGACTTCTTTCCCTTCTCTGCAGTACCTGTCTAGAAGCAATTCCATTCAATGAAATCCCCCTTAGGTTAACAATAATCTGAGATCTATCAGGTATCCACTACATACTTTATTACGTGCTTTACTGCTCTTCTATAGAGCTAATTCATGATCAGAATGTTATATCTAAACAGAATACAGAATACAGAATTCTAAGACAATCACATCGTTGACAGGTTATTCTATGAAGCAAACACTCTTCTCAAGGAATGAAATTAAGTTTGTTTGACAAGACCTGTTTTTCATAGAGCTATGTGGAACAGCATTAATTTTATTCCTGTTTTTTAATCCTTAATTAATCAAATCTCAAATTGGTGCTTCCATTTTCACTTTGAATATGCAAGTTGATTTGTTGGCTGTGTTTTGGAAAACTTTTTTATTTTTTACTACTGATAGAGAAAACATACTTTCATCTTCTCTCACTTTCTCCTCTATTTTAGGAGTTACAGTGCTTGAAGGGCCTATTTATGCAGTGGGAGGACATGATGGTTGGAGTTATTTGAACACAGTTGAGAGGTGGGACCCTCAAAGTCAGCAGTGGACATTTGTGGCAAGTATGTCAATTGCCAGAAGCACTGTTGGAGTAGCAGCATTAAATGGCAAGTGAGTAGGGCATGCTTACACAATTGAAACACTTCTTTTGAAAACCAATGGAGCTTAATTGTCATTGCTTTCTCTTATTAAGTTTCAATGCAGTGGCATTGAAATGTTCCAGAGTAGATCAAATGGTCAGAGCTGCTTTAATAACCCTGTCACTCTAAAAGAATCTGGTTTTAACGGTGCGTAAGCCATGCAGCAGGCTAGCAGAAGCAAGATCTAGACAAGTAACCCTGGAAATACTGATCTAAAATCATGAGGAGCTGCATATGATTACGTATATGTATTCCAGCTTTGTTTCTTTTGCACAGCTGACCATATATTTAGTGCTTCCCAGTTAATAGATATTCAATTGAATTTTGCATGACTTATATCAAACACTTTTAAATTAAAAGAGATGTTATCTGTGTTCCAGAAAAGTAGAATGGACACCACTGAAAACTTAATTTAAAGGAGGAAATAGATGAAAATTAAACTCAAATATGAAGGATTTGAAAAAAATATGAAATACTGAATGATGTAAAAAGAGTCATGCTTCAAGAGAAGCAGTGGTCTCACTGAAACAAATAGAAATATACTATTGATATTTTTAAATTTTTTTAAAATCTGAGTAATCATCTTTAAAAAATATATCCCTTATGCCAAGATCTGAAACTTGAAAACATAGGTATGGACCAAATGTTTCAACTCCCTGGTGCTGTTTTTGCTACACTGCTTGCTGTTCACACAGCTGACATTAGCTGAATTCCTTGGGATACTGGAAATAGATATCTCAATGAGAAACAAGATGCTGGATTTAACATTCCACAAACATTAGCGAAGGAAAAAACCATTTTAGTAAGGACGTTATGAGGATTTTTTTCTTGTTTATTAATTATGATTTCTTTCTTCGGCAGTGAATTACGTAAGTAAATAAATGGAATGCATTAGACTGTCTTTGAAGTGAGAGAGTTATAAACTATTCCATGTATTTATGTCCCACCCCGCTTTGGGCACTTTACATAAAATGGATACTGTATGCTGAATATTTCAAATATGAGTTTCTTAAAGCATTTGAAAAAATATAGTCGCTTCTTTTGTGTTTAAATGTGGGAAACTATTCTATTTGTGATCTTCCATTGCTCTGTGGTTGGCTTAATTTGTTTTCCATTTAAAGTAATTTTAAGCAGAAGAATGAAAATAGTATTTTTCCATCATCTTATGATGGAAATAAATAAAAAAAATTAAAACTTTTATATTTTGACTTCCCCAGGCTCTGAGATGATTGATTTGTAAGTAACCTCTTATTAGTTTCCAGTGTATTGAATTGTTTTTGAAGTTCACTTGTGTAGACCATGCAAATAAATTATCAATTATTTTGCTGCTCAAACAAATTGAAAACAATACTATCTGAATTTGGCAAAACACGTTGCACAGAAATGAACGTTATTTCCCTGAAATACATTTTTAAATTTAAACTAAAATTGTTATATCAACATCTTTCCTAAAACATGAAAGGGATTGTGTCAACATGTGCACCACAATCTAATCTGAAAAATATTTAATTATTGAAGCCATAAAATTTCTCAAAAATTCAGAAAAATACGTATCTGAAGCACTTTTTTTTAAATTTTAAACTCAGTCCATTGGTCTGGGTTCTTTTCTATAATCATGTTGCCTTGCTACATTTTGTAGTTGCAGTACTGTTTCACCCATGAGGGCTTAATGGAATATTTTCCTCTCCAAGCACAAAGGTCACCTGGTTGTTACCTCCAGATTTCCCAGAGTAACAGGATACAGTAGTTACTATCCTTCAATGAGGAACACGGGCAATATTCATTTTCTTAAATGTCTTCCAAGACCTAAGGGGCAGCTAGAACAACTAATAAAAGATAGGTGGTTTTCTATATAAAAGAAAAACACATGACAAATTTATTTTACCAGAATTTCAACAGAACAATTTATCTATCTGTGTTATGTTACATAGGAAATAAATATTCAAAATGAAAAAAAAAAAGTGAATATTAAAGGGATTTGAAGAAGAACTGTATGCAATAATAGGACATCACAGTTACTCCTGGAATTCTTTAAAGATTTGTCCTGGGTTAAAAGAGTGTAATTAAGAGTTGTAAAAAAAAGTTAATTAAATTACCAGACCATTTAAAGTGGCACCAAAGGGTACAATATCATATGCATCATGTTGGACACATGAATACAGAAGTATTTGGATGACATTAAGAAGCAACACAAATAGGAGATTTAGTAGTATATATGTGAATTAACAAGTTTTATGTTTGAAGAAAATTAATGTTAGGAAGTGAAAGAAGAGGGGAAAAAAAAATCTCTGCAAATTTTTAGCACAGAAAAAGAACAGTAGAAGAAATCTGGGGAGAAAAAAGGAAGTTCTATTGAAGAATACATAAAGTTTTATTAATATTGGAAATATTTGTGTTATTTGAGTTACTGTGTGGAATTCTGGTCATCTATATTGAAGGAAGTTCAAGTGAAATTGCAAAGTTTATATGTGTGTACCATGACTATCAAAAATGCCTGTCATACCAAAGAAAAGCAACAAAACCATTACAGTTGGCAAAGGAACAGATGCACAAAATAACTACAATTCAGCTGGGAAAGTAGAGATGGAATACAAATAATACAGAACAAAAAGATTGTGTATACAAAACTGTAATCAGGTTCTAAATGCCTGTTTATTGATTCATAGAAAGGGTAATATTAAGTGTTTTTATGCAACACCAAAGACTGGAATCTGAGAATTTTCCTTTTCAGTAATATTTTTGTTTCCCCAAGTTGTATATATATATATATAATAAAACTATTTAATTTTAACTTGATGTCTTTCTCAATTTTTCACATTCTTTGGTAGGTGTTGTAGGACTTGCCATGACTGTAGAATTTCATGGGATGAAACATGGTCGATAGTTCCTCCTGATATGGAAACAGCATCATCCTTTCTGCCTTGTTACTGTTAACAATCCTGTTGCACAGACTGGAAGAGAAAGAGTGCATGAACTTCCTCAGATCAGCAAGAGATATGGGTGTTAAAATATTAAATGTGAAATGGAGATTTACACTGAAAACACTGGGAAAGGATGCTGCTTTTTATATGCAGATAAGGAGTCAAAAGTTGAGAGGATTTATATGAATTCTTCTTTGGGGTTGACATAAGTGGTGTGTAACTAGTGTGCAATTTAAACTATGTAAGATAGTACCCTACAGTTTTCAGCAGATAATGCTGAAGCAATAGTACTTTTCTACCGCATAAGTTAGAAGCACCAGGGAACCAAAAGTATGAAAAAATCTTATCTTTCCCAGAAACTTTTTTAAATTATCACTTACTGCTTCAAGATTTTCTTAATTTCTTCATTTTTAAACTCAAGAAGGAAAAAAAAATCTAGTTGACACTTTGAATCTAATAAATACTAATCCTTTCAGTAACTTAAAATGTAAATGCCTCCAAATAGCCTCTGCTAATACCATAGCTATTTATTAGCCTTCTATTAAAAACTCTCTAATACGTGAACCATGTATTCCCTAAGAACACTAAACCTTTACACTAATTTAATTTAATTTGAGACCATATTTTATGCTAATGGTGTAGCTCTAAGTAAAAATGAAATTAAGTTTACACACTTTCCTCTGGAATACATACACCTCAAAGACATTCTCTGTATCCTACAAATTTATGTTATTCCAAATATTTGTATGTCACTACTATAACTGAAATTTTCCTATACTGCTCTATTATATGGCCACAAAAACTTCATTACAAAAAATATTCCTTAGTTTCTACTGGTACGTTCGAAATTATCAGCATTTTTTTGAAGCAACTGTGGCTTTCATGGCAGAAAGTCTCGCCCTTTTCTTCTGATCTCTTTAACAAATATCAGTAAATCTGTGTTACAAAAGGATAAAATACTCAGCTGTTGATATGATCCACAGGTTGGCCTTAAATGGTAGAACATCACAGCAGTACATAAAGTGTCAAAAATAATGACTTTGACACACGCTGGCAAGCAGTTCAATCTCATGGTAACATCTTGTGGAATCCAGGAGAAGGGAGTCCTGCCCTCTATTGATTGCCACATAATCAAAGACATGCTATAGTGAACTTTATATTTCCTCCTGGTGATGTTGTTTTTATTAAATATCACACACTATATGATAGGTCACAAAAAGCAAGGAATTGTTTAATCTTAACTTTTAAAAATAGAACTGTGTTAGTATTCTTTTAAATAATTCTTTAATTTTGAGAAAAAAGAAGTTTTATAAGTATTCATTGTCTCTGAAGGAAAGTAAAAGAGCCAGGAAAAATGCTGCAAAAGAATATTATTCCCCATCAATATCTATCTGATCACTTACCAATTATTGTCATAGGTAAAACAGACTTGACTTGGGGAAAATTAATGCAATTTATTAGTAATAAAAATAGATTCTGGCTAGTGAGAGCAACCCCAAATTTTCAAATACCATGTTTCTTCCCACCTTTCCCAAGCTCAGCTTATGTCTTATATATTCGTATAGCCCCACTCCTGAATGGTGCAGGGGGATGGGGAATGGGGTTGATGGTCAGGCCATAACTGCTTCTATCTGGCACTCCTTCCTCACGCATTTCCCTTGCTCCATCATGGGCTCTCCATGGGCTGCAGTGCTTTGGGAGATAACCTCGTATTCCAATGTGGTGTCCTCCACAGGCTGCAGTGCCTGTGACTGGTGATTATTTTAAGCAGGAAAATTCAATGCAAATACTACAGGCAAGATGCACAAGCTGACCCAGAGATACTTTCATTTACAGGAACAAACCCCTAAGCATAGATCCTCTTAATCCAATCCAACATCTTTAAAATTGGAGCTGTTTGGCAAGCTCCAAGTTCAGCTCTCTCCATCAATTGTTTCCTTCCTTTTTCCTGTTTGCCTTAGACACTGATATTTTTTCATATTCTTTTTTCATATTTTTGTTGAAAGACAGTCCAACATAAAAAACCCAGTGATTTTGTGGTTGTGTCCTTTATGTAATTATTTATTATCAATTGTTAGTGTCAAATTTTGTCTCTTACTTAACTATAGCAGATACAATTTATAACAGATTCCACATTCTATTAATTCTACTTAAGCATTGATAGAAATAGAAGATACTAATGATTTTTTTAAAAACTGCATTTGTACATAGGTATTTATTACTTTTCCCTTCACATCCATGCGAATTAATTTGTTACATTTTCAATTTCACTAGCTAGGTAGAGAGACTTCAATAACTATGTAGCTTTAGGATTTTTTTTTTAAATAGTTATTTATCTATTAATGTTCAGTTACATTCATTCAGTTCCACCAGATTTGCAATAATTGGATTAATTTAGTAATGGATTATCATAAATTGGATTATTGTTTTGGCAGTGCTTTTCCAGCTATTCTCTATTTCATTTTGAATGGGAAACAAAGAAAGCTGGCCAATAGAGATGTTGGCATATGTGCAGTGGAATGTTTGGTTTTCAGGTCATTTAAAGAGAAAAACTGGAAAGAAACTTGTGTTATTTAATATATCCTTTATGATTACTATGCACTATTACAAAGTGACTATCAGAAAATTTAGCCTACTGAACCTCCATTTTTAAGAAAAACAGTAAAATTCAAACCAAATTAGTGTGAGCACAAGAAAGGTTCTCAAAATCATCTTGTAGTTAATCACTCACTAGGAATATAATTGCTTTGTACTGACCTTGGAGAGGCAAAGGTTAATAATTCCACAAAGTCCTTAATAGTAGTGCAGTGTTTGGCACAAGAGAATTAGCAGTGTATTACATTCATATAACCACCTACAAAACTTGATTGCGTGGCTGATTACAACCTCCTCCAGGAGTTCTGCTTCTTTGGCTTTCATGCATCATATAATAAACTATCTGTGGCATTTTCTCTTAGCAGAATCATTAAGGCTTATTACTAATTCAGTGCCCTGGTCTGATCTTTTGTACTTTTGCACACAAATTCATATGTCCTACATGGGGGTCTTATGCGGCTCAGTGAATGTACAATTTAATTCAAAGTGCATCATATTCTCTCTCTTTCAAGCAAGATTTAACTTGTTATTTTACATTGAGCCTGTAAAATCAGACACTCTGCACAGGTCTTTTTTTCTGTCGGGCTAGGCTAGCCTTAAAAAGATACAAGTTAGATAAATATATGTGACTCTTATAAGAGAAAAATGAAAAACCATAAACTTTACAGTAAACCCACTATTTTTCCTACAGTCCAAGGCTGATGCATATGCAGCTAGGATGCATTGCTCTTTAGAACCTCAGGGACTGGTAGGAGACACAGCAGGTGCTAAAGACATTGCTGATCTGCAGGGTGGGAACTTGATGATCCTATGTTCTCTTGCTGTACTCTGGCCAGGGTCCCAGATGCTTAGACTACATTTCTGTTTTGAATGTTTACTGCATGTCTAGATCTTTTAGTGTGTACACCCCCACTATGCACTTCTCTTCGTCGATCACCCATACAACAAATTTTTTGGAGTAGCTGACTGTTGACTGTTGCACAGCTGGCATGACTCTGATTTGTGATAAAGTCTGTCATTCAGTTTTTGTAATAAGAACCGTTTTGTCTGTACTACATAGTTCTTCTTCTTTTTCTGTAAGTTTTGTAATGAACAACAAATTCTACATGGATAATGCATATGATCTAGTATGGTATGCATTAATTTGGACATGTATGGGTACGTCAGACCAGGCAGACATAGTGAGTTATCTTAGTCCTAATATCTGGCGGGAAAAGGCAGTAGGGTCACTCCACCTAACTTAAGCTTTTAGATGTAAGATATGCTCCAGTCTCATCTCCTCCTCCATGGGAGGCCATGTGGGTAATGCCTAGAGAGATTCACAACCTATTTTTTATTTGTGCAGCTTCCACAATTAAGCACAGACTTTTAAAAAAACCATTCAGCAATCACTGTTTTCTCTCTTGTGGTCAACACTGCAAAAGGTATTAACATCCTATATTCTAAATTATAATTAAAGTTTGGCTTTTCATTATGGTCTTCAGTGGGAAATGAAGTATGAGAATCTGAGCCCATCTCAAATAGTACTTGATGTGTCTATGCTGGGATGGGAAGGAAGTCCTTGTTCAGTGCAGTTGGAGAAGTCTAGAGATTCTGCCCTGACCAAATGCAGGCATTTGCTTGCGTTACACACACATGCACACACACACACACACACGCATGCATTCATGCATCTTTCAAATATACACACAGAAATAAGACTTCATTAGTGCTTTCCATTCAGAAAATTATTGTATTTCCAGCTTTTGCTGGTGAACTACATTGGCTTAATCAAGGCAACATGGATAGATATCTTTGCTCTCCTGCAGTGTGATTCCTAGGTCAGGAATGGACTGATTCAGAAATACAGTAGTCCAGCACTGATGAGAATTATTACTGTCCCCTCAATTTTACCAAGCAGATATCTTTTGTGCCAGAGTAATTCTCTGCTGCTCTTTCAGATACACTGAAATGCCAGAAAGGGGTACAAAAGGGCCTAAGCAGAAGACTGGATATAGTCTTTGATATTCATAGTGAAAGAATTTTGAAAGGCAAAACCTCATTAGGAAATGCAGCAAGGGCATGATTCAACTGTTTTCACAAGCCATACCACCTCACATCAAAGGCAGTCTGGTCTTTTGAGGCTGGCTTGTCAAACTGAATTTAAAACTGCCTTTTCTGAGTGGTTATCAAAGGTTTATAATGACAGAACTGAGATAAATGCTTTTGATCCAGCTGGGCATGATTTCTCCTAATGTTTCCTACTTTGAAACCTCTGCTTCATTCTTCTAGCCAATTATACATATAATTATATATATGCGAATGTTCAGGAATCTCTCTCCATCTTAGTACAAAAAGTGACAAAACCCTGAAAAGACAGAAGAGGCTGAGCTCGGTCTGATTTCTTATCTATGCACAGTGTCTGAATCAGCTGAAATGTAGACCATTTGGGAATAGAAATCTATAACATCTCCACAGGCAGAACTTTCACGGTGGAGATAAAAGTGCTCAGTACTGGATGCTTTCTTTCCCTTGTTGATCTCTCTCTAGAAACAGAGATATATAATTATTATTTTTACAATAATTCTACTTTTAATGGCATACATGATGAAGAGCAGTTCAGCTAATTCAGAGAAATACGTTATACTTTTCCCTATAGAAATTTTATTACACACTGTTGCCGAGCAAGACAAAGCTGAAAAAATTTATTAATTTGAAGTCATCTAATAAAATAGGACCCTAAGGACTAAGAAGGAAGTAAGACTACTGAATATCTTTGGTTATAAGTATTTCAAAAGTTTCAGATAGCTGTACAGTATGCTGAATATTCAGCGCATGTTGCAGAGTTGTTCTTCAGTCATCTTGGGCCTTTGTGACTATGGATTTGGAAATTTGGGAATTGAAGAGTGGAAGCAATTCCTGACTGAAATGTTTAGGCTCAGTCAGAACCAAAGCTTTAAAACAATTACTTGATTTCCAACTTTTATTTGTCTGAACTATTTTTATTTCATTTTTGTGAAATAAAAAAAATTTTTATTTTTATGAACGATTCCTTGCAGAGATAGAAACACAATCAAACTCTAAAATGATAGTTCTAAAATCGGATTTTGAAAATTGACTTTGTTCTGAATAGCATAGAGCATTTTAGCAAAAGACTAGGTGATCCCAATAACTGGCTGAAAGTTTTGTCAGCTACTTATGAACAGCATTTGCAATCTTATTACCAGCAAGTCAAGAATGCCTTCAGCTATATTTTATTAGCTGTCTTAATTGGACTAGAGGAATGAGAAAGTATGCTTGACTTTCAGCGTGCAAATATCAGCTTATGGATATCAGTTGAAAGACAATGGAGTAAATGAGAACATTTCATGCCAGAAGAAATATAGAAATAGTGGGTATTTTGACTAGGGGAGCACAAGATCATTTGTACCAAAGTCTGCAGAAGTTTTGGTTCTTTGCATTTTTTCTTTAGTTGTCCAAATATCTACTTAAATATCTATTTGAAAATCTCAGAATTGTTAATCATGGTTTATATTTTTGGGGATAATGCACTTACTGACATGTCTACTGCAATTTAAATTGCTTCAGGGTGGCCTACTTGACCTCCAGCAGTCATGCATGTTTCTCCAGTGTAGTATTTGCCGTATCTCTCAGCCTGGAAGGAATGTCAACATACCTTAAATGTCACAAATAATGTTTTATCGCTGTCTCTGGGTAGCTGAACCAAGTCATATCTTTGAAAATAAAGATAACCTCCTTGCAGACACCCACATGTAAATGCCTATGTTTACATTTGTATTAACGTAAATGTTTTTGATCACATGTTAAATTTTTTTTACTGCTGTTCTGCATTTCTTATTCTCAGCTGAAGGACAAAAATATGGTTGTGCCTGGTGAACAAAATTGTTCTTGTCTCAGCTGACTACTCTGAGCATAACAGCAAGTTAGACACTGTAGACATCCACAGATTAACACATATGGATGTCTTAATATTGATTGCATCTGTAGATATCTGAAAATCATAAAGAAAGTTAAATATATTAGGTCTGGATCCAAAGAAATAGTTGTACAAAAAGTGTATTTGCTTTAGTGTCTCTCATAGAGGAATATGGATTCTCCTGGGTACTTTAGTCAGAGCACAAGTATGTCTGTCAGGCAGTACCAAAATGTTCTCAGGCTTCAGTGACATATTTAGTGGTTGTACAGCACTTCCTTATTCATCAGCATCCATACCAATGAAATGAAATGGCAAATGCACATTTAAATGGCTCTGAATTCATGGAGTGCTTAGGACAGTAAAAGCTTCCAAATGAGTAATTGCTTCACACAGACAGCTTTCACATCTGAAATTGCTTAGTGGTTGGACTTTAAAATAGCCTGTGTTTCTATTAGTTAATCTCCAGGCACTGTATAAAAGGCAACAGACTGCAAAAAGATTCATATAAGAAATGAATGCAGCATGGTATTAGTGGGAAAGAACAATCAGAACCATTTCCTCCTGGGACCCATTATAAAGGGTAGAACAAAACAAGATTCTTGCCTGCAGGTAGTTACAAACACAACATTTTTGTTAAACCACATTTTTATCATTTTAAATTTAAAATACTTTTCAGAAGTTTTCCATGACTCTCCAACATAACTCAATCCTCATAAAACATTCTGATGAAGAAAAACAACACCCAGTGCCTGGGGGGTTATAATTTTCTTGCAAGGTATACATGTTGCTGTTAGTGTGGGCAAGACTTTTCTTCAGTATAAGCAAGCACCTTGAACCTGAGGTGGTACTTTTTAAAAATCCATGTTTAAAATAAAACGTGATATTCCTATCTGCAACACTTTTCATATTTGATCTCTACTATATTGTAAGTGTAAAATTCATTCTAAACATGAGCTCCCATTGATAGATTGATGTGGAATTTGTCGAATATCAGATCAAAGACTGACTAAAATTTTCCATATTGTTTGTACTTCCTAATACTTTGATGCACAACAAAAACACAGAGAAACTATAATAAACAGCTTGAATATTTCTTATTTGTCTGGATTACCAATTATAAGTTAACACTTCCATCTCACAGATGATGAGCTTAGGCAGCAACCCTTCTTACATGATTTATAAATCTACAGAGGCATACCTGCATGTCACTTGTGGTGCTCTTGACTGTATATGCGGTAATCAAAGAATTAAAATATCCATTAGCAGAAAGAAATATCTTCGTTTCTATTCAGGTGGGCAAAGCTCTAAACAGCATGTGAGTTTGGTAATAATATTGAAAACATCTGTGTTTGCTCACTATATGAAATTCACGTGATTAAAAAATATTATATTCTTTCCTTTTTCTATTTTCTGATGTCAGATAAAAGAACAGATACTCCTTGGTTTTATTTCTGCAATTCTGAGCTCTTGTTTTATTAACATTTTTATTTGTGTGGACTTTCTTAGGCTATATTCAGTTGGAGGTCGGGATGGAAGTTCATGTTTGAGTTCAATGGAATATTATGATCCTCACACAAATAAATGGAATATGTGTGCTCCTATGTGCAAGAGAAGAGGAGGTGTAGGAGTGGCTACATGTGATGGCTTTCTTTATGCAGTTGGAGGCCATGATGCTCCTGCTTCTAACCACTGTTCTCGACTGCTGGACTATGTAGAAAGGTATCAAATTATACATGCATTTTTTAAATAGAAAGTAATATCTGGCAGCATTATTTTCTCAGCTTTGTGATGGTAAAATTAAACAGGTGTTTTTAACCCAAGAAATGCCTAATTAGTACTTACTTGAAAAATTCTATAAAGGTCTGTAAAAGACAATTTCTTTGAAATTTATTGTCATTCCTTTTTGTTCACAGTGCTATTATATATTATCATGAACACAAAAAGCCACTCTTTTCACATCCCGTTTAAGTATTCTTTTTTTAGGGCACTATATTATACTGTGCAGTGTCATAAACTAAACTTTGTAGAGATTTAAAATTTTCCTTGAAATAATTTTATAATACAAAATTGTGTTCAGAACTATTTTCTAACTCTAAAAATATAGCTAAGCAAAGGAGAAAAAAACCAACTGCTTAACTGATGGATATTCACAGTACAATATATTGCTTCTTTTAGCAAAATTGCCACTTTCTAATGTGTTGATATAAGCCTTATACACCGTATTTAGAGTACCCTGAATTTTGCAGGTAGATATTCTACAAATTCAAGAATATCTAGTAGGGCAGAACAGCACAGATCAAGTGATTATAGCATTCAGTTTAAAGGTATTCTTCAAATGTCTCATGAAGTTTTAAATTTTTTTCTGTTTCTGTATGCTATAAAATAGAATAAGGAAAATATTCTCTCCAAATATGTACAGGTTGCAAAAGTTAAAGTAGATATGTTTGAGTAGTTGGTTTATTTTAACATACGAGCTGGGAGAGACTTATCTATTTATTTATTTTCTGAAGGAGTTAAACTTTAATTAAATGTCAGTTATTTCTTCTGCTTAATCTGGCTTGGCATTCAATATTTAATTAGAAAATTATAACTTAAAATTCTTTATGTTATCCATATGATTTTGCTCAATCTTAGAGTCAGTGCTATCTCTACTGTATGTAATCAAAGATCATAGACTGCCAAATACTTCTCATCTCCAACTGAGGGACAGAGAAATCCCATGATGCCTGTACTTACAGGGCCTATCCTTGTGGAGTTCTATTTATAAGGAACAATAACAAGAATTTTTTATGAAATAAATTTATACTAAGACTGCTAGTGGCAGTGTTAATAACTATGAGATCTTTTCAACTACTTCTAATTATTGATACTCATAAGGGAGCTTTCCTTTCATTTTTCATGCTTTCATTTCATGAAGACGAGCCATATCCCATCACATATGTCTTTCTCAAGGGAGACTGTAACAATGAGCTAAACCACATATCCTTTTGCTGTTTTATGTACTGGTATTAGAATGACATTAGAATGAGTGTCTCTCATCTAGATATCTTTTCCACTGATAGCAAAAGGTGTGGATAATGTGCTTCATCAATAGTCAGCTTCGAGACTAAATTTGGGACTAACAAACAAGAACTTGTAGGACTATTAGCTTGCATAGAGTGGATATGAATTAACTGGTGGACTCCACTAAAATGTGAAAAAACTCTCATGGCGCTCCCAGTGATTGATTAGTTTATAAGATGTCTGGAATGTGATTTAGTTTGTCTAATTTTTTATTCCAAAATAATGCATAATTTTCAAAAAATAAAAACATCTCAATAGTTTAGGAAAACAAAGACTGGTGAGTGATGATGAGGTCTATTACTCTAAGTTATTTTATGTCTCTCTGAAAGTTTTACTTTCTGTAAATACCTAAGGCCTGTTTTTTAACTAAGTCTCTTCTTCTTGTTTAGGAATGAGTCTGCTTCAGTCATTTTGTCATTCTGATGCAGCCTGGTAGGATGTGCTTAATTCCAGTACCAATTTGCTCCAGGAAGACTGTCAAACCAGACACAATATTTTAAAATTTATTTTTGAGATTATGCAAATATAGTGACAGCAGATATACGGTTTTTAAATGCTACTGCTAAAATCCTGCTCAACAGTAATTAGGTCTTCCAGTTTAATCTCTTCTAAGGTTGATACAATTTTAAAGGATTTCCTCTGGAATCATGCATTTTGAAAAAAAATAATAGTTATGTTTGTCTCGTCTTCACAAGTTGGCAAAGTACAATGTTCTATTCCTTTTTAAAGGCAAAACAACTATTTTCTTTATAAGAATTATACAATTTTTGAGATATTTTGGCAGATTTCATAAAGCAGCTTTCTTTTTCAAATGCTACTGAAAATTTGACAGATGCTAAAAACACGGGAATTTGAGCTATAGTTTTTCCCCTTCATCTCACCTTGATTTCAAAATTGATTTCTTTCCACATTCGGGAGCTTTTATCATAACCCTGCTCAGCCTGGGGCATACCTAGTTATTATAAAGATGACATATACAGTTGGTTTTAGTAGAAAAAAGGATGTCAGAAATCACAGATATTTTCCTGGCAATTACAAAAACAACAAGTTCTTGTGCAGTTCTATTTTGTTGACAGAATTGAGTTATAAGGATTCTGTTTAGTCTTGCATACCTGTTTATTGGAAGGAGAAAAAAAATGGTCCAAATATGTCAATTGTATTGTTTTCCAGCTTTTGTACCTCCTCGCCTTGGCCCTTGTAATTTAAGAGCAGTGTATCAAAGAGTCTATTAACATTTATTACCTTTAGGCGGGCAAAGATACAGTGCACACTGGTGCATTTCACTGGATGGGAAATGGTTTCAGCTAGAGGCATACCATGCTGTTGTTGAAAAACTCACAGAGTCTTTGAAAAAAATCTAATAAGAAATTTTTTTTTTGCTTGTTACATGTTCTTTCTCTTCCACATATTTAAGCAATGTTTTGAAGTATTTTCCTCTGAAGTTACAAAAGACATTTATCATATCTCTAGATATTGAACTTAAAACTTCTTAAGTACAGCTAGAAAAATGAAAAATTGTGAATAGATAATTGAGAAAATCAGAAGAAAATTAAGTTAACAACACAACAGATTTTATAGTGTTTTAAACGTGATAAATTATAACATCTTATTTTCTGAGAAGTCCCCCGAAAGCCAGAAGAATTAGCAGCTAGTAGATGAGTAGATTTTTTTCTCAAAATATATGTACCTGTCAAGGACAATATAAACAAGGGTACAGACAATTCTTTTATTGTCCAATTTAAATGTCATGTTTATGAACCAAAAACACTTTTAACATTGCTGTTGTAGTGCTTATATTAAAAAAATAATAATTTTTTTTCATTGTTCTAATATGTGGGACTTTAAACAGCACCCCTGCAAGTTGCTTATTGATAATATGACTGACTGAAATAGTTAAAGTTGCTCTTATAGTCATCCTTTGTAGTAGAGGCCTAGAATTTTTGTGGATTTTTTTGTAAAGCATATGTATTTACAGCTTTCTGTAGGATCATCAGCTTCTAGTTAATAATGTTTAGACTACAAGAAAATATGTTGAAAGAACTGGAGTCTCCCCAAAAAACTGGATTTATAGTTAATACTGTCTCTTAGAGTTGTATGAGAAAGAAGTTCAATACCTAACTTTATGTAACAGTAGAGTAGTTAGAGGGACTGTAAATAAAGAGAATGTTAGCCATTCTAGATTTACTTTATTAATATTTTAGAGAAATTATCATGCCCAAAGTGTGATCTACCTTAGAATTTTTTGTCAAATTAATAAAGTCAGGCAAAGGATTTGTAGCCAAAAACTGCTTATTTTCTCCACTGATCAAGTGATTCTACTACATAGTAAAATGCTTAAGGACAGATTAAATTAATTTATCATACTGTGATACAGCATTATATTTTACTAATGTTTCACATGTAACAATGAAGTATCTAGTTTAACCTAATATTCTGGACATCCTTGGTAACAAAATATCAAAAGATAATTAATTTCTGGTTTAAGGATTTCCAAAACAGATACAATGGGATGACTTCTGAAATTAAATAATTTTCTCTTGTTATCGAATATCTAAATTAATAGCTAGGTTAAAAATTTGATTTTTAAATAACCATAATTATACAAAAGGAATTTTGCCCTCAGTTTTAAAAATTCAATTATGTTTATGGCTTAAAACCAGTAAATAATATTTTTAGTGTGCTACAGGAAATATCCTACTTAAAATCTATACATAATGTATAAATAAAGTGTATATATCTATACATCCATCCAGATAGTGTTCATTTATCTTCCTCAGATCTCTTTATGACATACTATACAACAAATACCTTAGTTTATTCTAGAAGGTTAATTGAGCAAAAGTTTCTAATCAACATCTAGAGGTTTGAAATGGGAACACAATAAATCTGTGTCTTTTCTTTTTACTGTTAGGAAGAATATTTTTGGATAGAATGTTAAAGGATTATTTTTTTCCCCTCAGGACAAAAAGGATTATATGCAAGTGAAAATCAACATGACTTGATGCTTATCTTCTCCCTGCACTTCCATTTTCCTTTTTCTTTCCTCAGGTATGACCCTAAAACTGATACATGGACGATGGTGGCTCCACTGAGTATGCCTCGAGATGCTGTTGGTGTCTGTCTCCTTGGTGACAAATTATACGCAGTAGGTGGCTATGATGGTCAAACATACCTGAACACTATGGAAGCATATGACCCTCAAACTAATGAGTGGACACAGGTAATTAGAAATTTTAATTTTATATATATATATATACATATATATATATATATATATAATTTTTGTCTATAACATAGTTTGGTAGTTGTAAATAAAAACAGTGTTTTTGGAAAAAAATTATAATATATGAGGTTGCCACAGCTGTACAAATAGCCCTAGTATTTTATGGAGTATTATGTAGGGACCTTCCTCTGAAGATAGGAAAATGGGAAAAAGATGGAACAAGCAGTCCTTAAAAATATTATGTTGCTGCCTTTCAGACAAAATTCTTGTTCTGATCAATTTCTGTATCAAATTAATTTTTTTCATCCTTCTTCATGCAGAAGAAATATCATAAAGAGTATCAAAATAATTCTGGAGATTTAATTGGTAACCAGCATGTCCTGAAGATTCTTCATATGAAATTGTGTTTATTTTATGAAAAGACCAAGTCCTCATTTCATTCTTCAATTCCATTTTCTTCTGTTTGATAGATATTTTGAAATGTTGAACTGTATGTATTTCTTTACTGTATGTTGAACTGTATGTCTTTAATTTTGAACCATAAAAGGATTAGTAGGTATAATAGCATAATAATTAGCAGTACTGGGGGGCGTTGCAGAAAAAGCATGCCTATGATGCAAACAGGTGAGTGACCTTCTTTCACTGATGGCCGAGCTTAGGGAGGAAGTAGAAAGGCTACGGAGTATTAGGGAAAGTGAATGGGAAATTGATTGGTGGAGTTCTGCCCTTCCATCCTTGAGGGAGGCTCACCAGGAGTCAGAGGACTCCTATGCCTCCCGCTGTCAGGCAATAGGAGGACACCTGGTGGATGAAGGGGAATAAAAATGGGTCCCCAGTCGAGAAGGTGACAAAAATTCCTCCCAACCCCCATCACCTACCCGGGTGCCATTTCAGAATAGGTATGAGGCCCTGGATCTAGAAGATCAGCCAGATGACGTAGAAGAAAATGATCTGTCCAGTGAGCCTCCCAATTATGCCTCATCTGTCAGACAGATCACCACCTCTAACATTAAAAAGAAAAGAAGGGTAGTCGTAGTGGGTGACTCCCTTCTGAAGAGAACAGAGGGCCCTATATGTCGACCGGACCCATCCCACAGGGAGATCTGCTGCCTCCCCGGGGCCCTGGTGCGGGATATTACTGAGAGACTACCTGGGCTGATTCGACCCTCTGATTATTACCCACTGCTGGTACTCCAGGCTGGCAGTGATGAAATTGCAAAGAGGAGCGTCAGGGCAAATAAAAGGGACTTTAGGGCACTGGGTCAAGTGGTTGATAGGGCAGGAGAACAGGTAGTATTCTGCTCAGTCCTTTTGGTGGCAGAAAAAAATGACGAAAGGAATAGGAGAGCCCACATTATCAACAAGTGGCTCAAGGGTTGGTGTCATCAGCAGAATTTTGGGTTCTTTGATCATCGGGAAACTTTTTCAGCACCTGGTCTGCTGGAACCGGATAGGCTCCATCTCTCTGTTAAGGGCAGAAGGTTTTTAGTTCATGAACTGGCTGAACTCACTGAAAGGGCTTTCAACTAGGTTTGAAGGGGGAAGGGGATGCAGCTGGGCTGTCTGGAAGCAGGCCCAAGGATGGTAAGCCTGAGTTAGCAGTCAAATCAGTAGCCCAGCTAAAGTGTATGTAGCTAATGCATGCAGCATGGGTAACAAACAGGAAGAGCCGGAGGCCATGGTGCAGCAACAAAGCTATGATGTAGTTGCCATCACAGAAACGTGATGGGATGACTCACACAGCTGGAGTGCTGCACTGGATGGCTACAAACTCTCCAGAAGAGACAGAAGAGGGAGAAGAGGTGGAGGGGTGGCCCTTTATATTAGGAAGGCTTTTGATGTCATGGGTATTGAAACTAATGACAATGAAGTTGAATGCCTATGGTTAAGAATTAAGGGGAAGGCCAACACGGTTGACATCCTACTGGGAGTCTGTTATCGTCCACCGAACCAGGATGAAGAGGTGGATAACTTATTCTATAAGCAGCTGGAGAATGTTTCAGGGTCACCAGCCCTTGTTCTTGTAGGTGACTTTAACCTATCAGACATGTGCTGGGAACTTAATACAGCAGAAAAAAGGCAGTCCAGGAAGTTCTTGGAGTGTGTGGAGGATAACTTTCTGTCGCAGCTGGTGAGTGAGCCCACCAGAGGAGGGACTATGTTAGACCAGTTGTTTGCAAATAGATATGGGTTGGTGGGGGATGTGGTGGTTGGAGGCTGCTTGGGGCATAGTGATCATAAAATTGTAGAGTTCTCGATATTTGGTGAAATGAGGAAGAACATCAATAAGACTCTTACACTGGATTTCCAAAGGGCAGACTTTGGCCTATTTAGGAGACTTATTCAGAGAGTTCCTTGGGAAGCAGCCCTTAAGAACAAAGGAGTCCAGGAAAGATGGGTGTGCTTCAAAAAAGAGATCTTGAGGGCACAGGAACAGACTGTCCCTGTGTGCCGAAAGATGAGTCGACGAGGCAAACGTCCAGCCTGGATGGGCAACGAGGTTTTGAAGGAACTTAGGAATAAAAAGAGGATGTATCATCTTTGGAAGAAGGGTCAGGTCTCTCAGGAAGTATTTAAGGGGGTTGCTAGGGCATGTAGGAAAAAAATTAGAGAGGCCAAAGCTCAGTTTGAACTTAGTTTAGCAACCCTTGTAAAGGATAATAAAAAATGGTTTTACAAATATATTAACAGCAAAAGGAAGGGTAAGACTGACCTTTGTTCTCTACTGGATGCGGGAGAGAGCTTAATAACTGCAAATGAGGAGAAGGCAGAAGTACTT
>VZRJ01006578.1:0-24590 GCA_013397565.1 Ptilonorhynchus violaceus
AAAACAAAATGGCGACCGTTCCCGCCCAAAACAAAATTATGGTTGTCCTTCAACAAATAACCAAAATGGTGCTCCTGCCAAAACAAAATGGTGACCGTTCTCGCCTCAGAGAATATTTAAAATAATATATAATATCTGTACACCACACAGATAACAAGACATTTACACCAACATGCAACCCCACAAAATCATAATATACTCCAAAACAAACAAACGACCCAACACAAATCAAAAATCCAATGTTCATAAAAACAAAACGGCGCCCCTCACACGCAACTTAAAGCACCAACAAAAATCCCTACCACCTTTACTCCAACCAGCACACACACCAGACTCTCAATTTTGCTTTTTCCTTTGGCGCCGCCACAGTCTCCTTTTATCTCCTCCACACCTCACTCAGACATCACACTGTTCTCACTTCCAATGGAGCACACTCACAACAACAAAAAGAACAGCCAGCACAAAATCTCAGAACCTCCTTGGAAACTCCTAGGAGCAGGTTCTGGATACCTCGGGAGCGGACCCCTCCTGACCAATGGTTCCTTAGCGGACCGACCCAAGGAACTGGCTCCCTCCCTGTCCTCCTCAGACACTCCTATCTGGAGCCCGGAATACCCAGCCAGTCTGAGACAACCACCTCAGGTCTCTTGGGCAAAGATTCTCCCTCACGTACGCCTAGCAACCTTTCCCAGGGGCTTTGGATAAAGCTTGAGTCCCTACCTTCCCTTCGGCCCAGCCCGCCGAATTTTCACCCTCTTGGAATCTTCCCCTCACCCTGCAGGCAACCTCCCAGAGGGCCCAGCCTTCAACTCACCCCCTGCAAGCTACTTACAATCCCCTGTTTGCAAGCGGGCCTCGTGCACAGGATTAGGGCAGCTCCACAAAAGATGAGGGAGCCTTAGGTACCTTTTCCTATTCCGTTTGCTTTGTGGTCTCTTCTTGTCTCCAGGGTATTGGCCAGCAATCTCCGGCGGCACCAAAGGAAGCCGGTCGAGCCACCGAAAAGCTGGCGGGGCGCGCCACCCGCTAGGAATCCTCCAGGGCCGAGGAGACGAGGCTTTTATCCCGGACAAGCCCCCAGATTGTGAGAAACGAGCTCACGATCGAAAAATTTAAACAAAGGTTTATTTTATAAAATAAAATAAACTTACTCCAGACAATAGGAGACCTCTAATGGCGGTTTGCCGTCTCACAAAGCAAAGGGAGCAGCGCTGGGTGCTTAACCTAGGACGGGAGCGGTCAGAGGCACACACTGCTGCTGGGGACGATACCTTTTATATCCCCAGGTCTGGCACGGCACCTCCCTCGTTTACAATGATCGGCTCACTGGTGTCCTGGTCCCTCCCTCTTACGTTGAGGGGGTCTACGTCATGGACTCTGGGAGGATCCGCAGTCCCCATTACACATATACCAACAGCGTTATCCACTACGGATTAACAGTTGAACCCTTCCAACAAATGAACACATTGACCACAACATGTCACAACTAATCAACATCCTTACATATAACAATCAAACTAATTAACATTCTTACATATAATGATTAAACCAATTAACATCCTTGCCTATAACAGTTAAACATTAACATCCTTGCATTTAACAACTAAACATTAAGCCAATTAACATCCTTTTATGCGAAAGCCAACACTCCCGGGTCCCACTCATAACATTAACAAAGGGGGAGGCTTATTCTAATACAAAGGAGTGGCTAAGCTAATGAGTTCCCAGAAATAGGTTGTGCAATCTTGCGCAGCTGCAGTTCTCTCTGGTGGTTGTATGGAGGAAGGCTCCGTGTCTTCCTCGGGGGTTGTTGGAGGAAGGCTGCAAGTCTTCCTCAGGGTTGAACGTCTCACCTTTCTGCTGCTGGGCATGCACCCTGACTCCCGTGTTGACAGGTTCCAGCCAGTTTTCCCCCAACTATCTTCTTCTCTTAACCTCCTCACTGTTGGGTGCATCCTGTTATCCTGTTCTTTATCCTGTTTGGCTCAGTTTGTGATTACATTAGTAAACATCTCGGCTATTGGTTTACTAATCTTTATCAATTTTGCTGATTTCTTCAGGTGCATAACTTTAATCTCTCTCAGGGACTGGGCGCAGCCGCTCCCCTCTCGGCTTTTTCTTCCACTGGTTCTGGGGGAAAACGATCTGCTAGATTCAGTTTGTTGAAGTGCCGGGCTCTGGCGGGAGCGGCCCCACTCCTCTCCCTCTCACCGCAGCTGCTGCAGCAGAACGCTGCAGGACACAGCAGGACACAGCAGGCAGTAGAAGAACAGCAGAGCACGCCAGAATGCAAGAGAGTCCCACAGAACACCAAAACAGCTCCGCTCCTCTCTCCGACGCAGCTCCAACGAAAATTCCTATTCCCGGAACCGGAAGAAGAGGTGGGGCTTTCTGCCTCCCGATCCGGAAGAGAGAGCGCCTTCTCCCGGTCAGGTTTCCAAACTCGGAACCGGAAGAAAAGGGATGGGGCTTCCTGCCTCGTGAAGCAGAAGAAGTGCATCTGACATTCCAGCCCCCCATACTGGAAAGGGAACGAGCAACATTTCCGTGCCCCCAAACCCAGAAGTATCTTGGCTGGGGTCATGTGATACTCCCAAGCTGGGAAAGGGGAAAAAAGGGTTTGCAGAACAAGAAAACAATAACAATTCTTTGGGCATCAGCAGAGGGTCATGAAATAAATTATCATAATACATCACTCCAAGACACTCAGGTACCGCTTCCCCTTGGGTCAGTACATGCTGACACCTCCTCCAGGTCCTCAGAGCCCACAGGAGGCCACCTCCACAGGGAGCAGGGTGCCAGGTGGGTTTTAATGTAGAAATGCAAAGATTGTCCCCAGAAATGGGCCTCATTGCTAGTTGCTGTGGCAGCATCTCTAGTAATGAGTCCTGTTGATGGCTGCCATCATATAATGGTGGGTTTTGTAGTGGGTGCCATTATATAGGGAGGTTGGAGCAAGATGATCTTTAAGGTCCTTTCAAACTCAAACCATTCTGTGATTCTATAGGTTGCTATCCCATACCCCATCTCCCACAGCCCCTACAGGTTTCCGTAGCCCCTCCCCAGCCCCATGTGCTCCTCCAGCCTCTCCTCCAGCCAGAATGGATTCCTACAGGCCCTTCCTCAGCTCTCACAGCCCCTGTGGTTCCCTGTAACTCCTCTGCCAGCCCCTTGTGTTCCCATAGTCCCTCCCCCAACTCCCCCAGCCTCTATGGATTTCTATAACCCTTCTCTCAGCCCATGTGGTTTCTATAGCCCGTCTCCCAGACCTTATGGATTCCTATAGCCCTTCCCTCAACTCTATGGGTCCCTATAGCCTCTACTCTAGCTTCTACAGGTCCTAGAGTTCCAACAGCCCCTTCCTCAGCCTTTATGTGTCCCTACAGCCCCTTCCCCAGCCCCCATGGGTTCCTGTAGTTGCTTCCCCGACTCCCGCAGTTTGGAGATGATGCTGTGTGGGACTGTGTCCTTAGAGCAGTCCAGGCAGGTGACATTGGTCGGTCTCCACTTGTCAATTGTTGCAGTTGCTCTGTTATTGAAGGCCACCAGACTGGTCAGGCACAATTTGCTGGTGAGGCTGTACTGCCTGTCTCAGGTCACTTCCTCATCTGTCATGTGCCTTAACATTGCTTCCATGAGGATCTGCTCCATAATCTTCCCAGGCACAGAGAGTGAGGCTCTCCAGTCAGTAGTTCCCTGGGTCTTCCTTTCTCCCCTTTTTAAAAACAGGAAAATTATTTCTCTAGTTCCAATCACTAGGGCCTTTGTGTAAGTTTTAAAATAGGGTTCGGAGGGGCTTGGCAAACCCAGCAGCCCTTTCCCTCAGGATCCTGAGGGGCATCTCATCAGGCCCCACAGACTTGGGGGCCTGTCTGTGGCCAGTCAGTTCCATCAGGTGATCCTGAACTCTGGCACTGGGAGGGACTCTGCTCTCCCAACCCCCACCTGGAAGTTCAGGGACTTGAGAGATGTCTTTATGTTTTGTTTTGTTCTTATCTCAACCTGTAAAGTTTGCTTTTATTTTTCCCAATCTCTTGTTCCCCAGGGGAGAAGGGAGGAAGAGCAGGGGGTGAGTGAGTGGCTGTGTGGTGTTTAGTTGCCAGCTGGCGTTAAACCACAATGGTGGAGATCCAGAATTGTGCACACAAGCTGTTTGAGCAGCCCATGCCAGGACTTGCCCAAAGGGGAGCAGTGGGAGCAACCCCTTTCCAACAGGAACTCAACTGCCCTGCTGTGCCGCAGGCTCGGTCTCTGGTGGTTCCTCGTCCTGAAACTTCCCACTAAGAGCCACAGCCATGGCAACTGACCACATGGCGTGGCCAGTGGATAAGGGCAGCGTTGGTTCCTGCTCAGCTCTTGCCCACCACATTTCCAACTGTGCCTGCAATTGTAGCTCCCTCATGACACAAAATACGGTGCTAAACTGAAGCAAGTCCCAGGGACCCCAAGGTGGCAAGGGTCTGGTGCACACAGCTTGTAAGATGGGGCTGTGTGAGCTTGGCTTGCCCAGGCTGGAGACAAGGGGGCAGCATTGTGTGGGTGGTTGTCGAGAGGGGAGCACACTGGCCAGCATCAGTCACAGCCTGTTTTAGCAGTCACCAGGTGACATGTTACAATCTCATGGCTCTGGTTGCTGATGGGTGCAGTGTAACATGCAAAGACTTAGCTGAGGTAACCGAGTGATGCTGTGAGGCACAGCATCACCACAGCCCCAGTGCAGTGCAGAGTCACCCCAGGGTCTCACACAGCATCACTGTGGGTGGCCTGAAGATGAATAGGCCGGCATCAGGACGTGCAGCTCTGTACTAAGGCAGATGGGGGACTGAAAGTGCCCTCTGAAACTGCCATGCTCATCCTCAGGTCTTCACCCCCTCCTCTGTCATGAGGGCAATGATCAGTATTGCATTCGTATCTTTGCTTGCTGGTGCTCTGCCCTACTTACCCTTGTCCCAGGCTCATCTGCATTCCACTGCCTCCAGAGAAACCTCGGCTTCCTCCTACCCTGGTGGTTCCATTGTTTGGCATCAGTCATACAGCTGTGCCACAAAACCCGTGTGGCTCAGCTCTGGGTCAGGCTGGCTGGCTCCATCAATTCTGGTCAGTCCTTGAAGCCAGTCTGGCATGTGTAATGTCATTCACTAGTCAAGCAATGCCTAAAGCAATGCCCAGAGGTATCAGCCCACAGAAAGGCCAGACGGGCTGGTGTGCCCAAGGAGGTGGTGCTGTCAAAACACACAGCACTTCCTGAAAGCTGCAAGTGAAAGGGCAGCAGAACAGGGGGACAAGGCAAGGGCCCACTTTCATCTCCCACATGGAAAGGAGGGGACAAGACAGCAGCATTTAACTTCAGAGACCTTTGAGTACCTGCAGGTATTAGGAGCCAGGCCATGCAGATCGCAGCTGAATGGATAAACACAACTGTGTAAGAATGAGCGGGGCTGCTGGGTGCCCCATGGGACAGACTCCAGTTGTTTCTCACCTTTATTTACAACTCACTGGGAGCTAAGGGCAGAGTGGAGGAACAGAGAACAGCAAAGAACTGCCTGAAAAAGAGTAAGAGGAGAGATCCTGGAAGTGGCTGAACCTTGAAGACAGTTATCACGTGGGAAGCAAAAAGTTCAGCCCTGTGAAGGACTTATGGATGTTGGTGGATGAGAAGCTGGACACTTCCTGGCCATGTGCACTGGCACCCAGAACTCCCCCATGTCCTGGGCTGATCTCCCAGTGTGGGCAGGAGGGGAGGGGGGATTCTGCCCCTCTGCCCCGCTCAGGGGAGACCCCCCCCTGCAGAGCTGCCCCGAGCCCTGGGGTCCCAGCACAGGAACGACGTGGAGCTGTTGGAGCACATCTGCTCCTCCTTTCCCACTTCCCACAGGAAGAAGCCTCAGCTGGGCTGACCTGGGGCCACTGATGCACAGCCCCATCACCTGCAGCAGCCACCCCACACGGAGGTGCATAGGAGAGCACCTTCCCCCCGGGACTGGAGTTTAAATACCATGAGGCTGGTGCTTAACAAGGGGCAACATCCGCGGCTGCTCCAGCTGCCAGGACCAGCGGGGCAGCTGTTCTCACCCCCACTCTGCTGGGAGCTGTGCTCCAGCTGGCTTCCAACATCTTCCTGCAGTGCTCTGTTGGATTTGTCCCTCACACCGGCTCCTTCCCTGGACAGAGGATTCCCTGCAGGTGTAGGACAGAAACAACACATCCAGCTGCATCTCAGGCAAGCCTATGTTCTTTCAGTGCCTAAACCCTTCTCTGCTTGGTGGTGTAAAGAAAGCAGAACGAGCCGAGGACCAGAGAAACACTGATCAGGCAAATGATCATCAGTCCCTGCCTTTGGTTGGAGAACAAGTCTGATGGAGTGCTCAGGACGAGCCACGATTTCCTGCACTGCTCAAAGCTTCCCTTAAAAGCAGAGACTCTGCTAACGCCTCCACCTCAATTTTTTGTTCCCAGATTGAGGAAGCTTAGTCAAAGGACAAGAGACACAACACAGGTAGGGCAAGGACAACCATGTTTCTTGTGTCACTATCCAGTGCTCTCTTCTCTAAACCGATCCTCCCCCTTTGCCCCAGCCCCTCAATCCCAACCAGCTGCTTTTCCATAGCTTGGACTAACCAGCTCAGAAGCCTGGGCAGGCACACACACACACACACCAGTGAACATGGCGAACACACATCACACTTGATATGCCACGGACATTAACACGGACAAATGAGATGGGAACAGAACATTCCTACAAGACACGACTTGAATTTATGTTTATTTTATATATATATTTTTATATATATATATATACCTTTGTATAGATTAAACTGGGGGGGATTTTATCATATACATTTTTTTGGTATAATACATGAGAAACAGGGACAGGAACATAGCAAATATAAATCAGTACATTCCTTCAGTGAACTCCTTGACACACTGAGACTGAAAAATTGCATGCAATGGGGAGACAGAGAGAAGGGAAATCAAGTTTATTAGAAAAAAAAAGAAACAAGACAATCTAGGTACAACTGTCAACAGAGGAGCAGCACTATGGATGGCAGACCTCTATAAATTAAAGTAAATTCCACTCTGACATCTACTATGCTTTAAAGTGCAATGAAGCCTGATTTATTTACCTACAGAATACAGGAAAGATTCCCCCCCTCTCCCCATTCCAATCTATCCCTAAAAAAAACCAAAAACAAACCCAAACAAACAAACCAATAAAATAAATCTAAAGGATATACGTTATCCACAGTCCTATAGAGACGCCTACATCTACTCAGTAGCACCAAGAATCTGATACGGGTGTAATTAAAATCAATTAAAACTCGGGAGCAATGGTAACATCTGTTTGCTGCTTCTGCAGACCTCCTGCCCTTTATGAGTGCCTGGGGGAGAGGTGGCTCTCCCTGTGCTGGGGTGGCGGCGGCCCGGCGGGTCTGGCAGCAGCACAGCACACACAGCACAGCGAGAGCGGCGTGGGGACACGGGGACGGGAGGCCGCGGCCCTGCGCGGGGTCTGCACGGGTGGGCTGGGGGTGTCACACACCGGGGCAGGCGCCCGGGGGAGCAGGACTGAGCTACACGGAGGGGAAGGGTTGTGCGAGTCCAACACGCGCCACGAGCCTCTTTGGTGACAGGGAGATGGGAAGGGGAGGGAGGGAGGGAGGGAGGGAGGGAGAGAAGGGTGTCAGCACAGCCCCCCTCTTGTGAGCCTCTGGCTGTGTTGTCTTCCGAGGCCGGGGGCCTCTGTGCCACAGTTCATCTGTCTCCACATGCCACCTCTCAGCAGCCCTCAGAAGCCAAAGGTCTCCTGGGAAGCATAGACCATGTAGAGGAAGCCATCCTCATCCTTCTCCTGCTCGTAGATCTCCGAGATGGGGGTAGACACGCTGACCATGCTGTGCTGGTTCACCAGCAGGAAGAATGCCTGGGTGGGATTCAGCTGCAAGCGGCGCCTGTGGGAACAAGGGCAGGAGGGGCAGGGTCAGCCTGTGGTGGGTGCCCTGCCAGTCAGTTCCACCTTCCCAGCAATGCTGGTCACTTGGGGCCAGGCCTGCACAGCCAGGACCTCCTCAGGACCTCCTCCCGCTGCTCAGGACATGGTATCCACGAGTCCAGCTGAGCTGCTCAAGGCTGCAAGGCATCCTGAGTCAGAACTCTGCAAAGCCCCCTTCTCCCAAGTGCTACTGGCAAGGGCAAAGCAGAGAGGCCTCTTCCCTCTGAGCTGAAGAATAAAAAGAGGGAATGGGACCCCTTCATTGCTCATGAGTGTCCCCATGCACGAGAGGTCACAGACCTTCACCAGGTGCTAAGAACCTGCCCTCCCTTGGCCCCCCCAGCAGTCTGTACCACACACAAGGATGCTGTGGCTGCCACGTCCCCATCCCCACCCTCAGCAGCTGCCTCTGCCACACCCACACCCCACCACCCTGCAATGAGTGGCCTGTGGCTGAGGACAGGCTCACAACATGCCAGCTGAGGCCACGCCACTCACCGGATTATTTTGACCAATTCACTCATGTTGACATGGTCTGGGACAAGGAACTTGGTCTTGTCCAGCACTGGGAGCTGTTTCTCCCCTTTGTAGCGTTCGATGATGACCTGGGGAGAAAGTCGAGGGTAGGGTCAGTCATGCTTACAGTGTCCCCCACACGCTGGCCCCAAGGTCAAACACAAATCCAACTTGCATGGGTAGAAAAGCTGAGGTAAAGGGCCACTTTGCTTCACCCTCACAGGAAACAAAACAAAAAAAGGACATGAACAGTGACCACCAGGCTGGCTGCAGATGGCTCTTTGTCAGTCACCTATGCCCGAGCCAGGCAGTGAAGAGTGTCCAAAACAATGAACCAAGTGCTCTGGCTGGCTGAGAAACAGTGGCCACCACTGGATTGATGTAGATTCCTGTCCTGGCATGAAGGAGATCTGAAGAGGAATAAAGTATTTTAACATCACTGACTGGCCAAACCCACAAGTTTTGCTGGCTTGAGCTATAGAATGAGCTCATGGTACAGTTTCCTTCCCCTTTCCTTCCTCCTGCCATTCAGCATCCCTCTGCCTGCTCAGGAACAGCTGTGGATATTTCCAAGCAAGCAGTTTTTAGAAGTCCCAGCAAAGCCACTTAGGCAGTCCTTCAGAAAGGGGGCGTTTGGATTTCACCAGTCCCACTCCTTATGTTAACAAGTCAGACACACCGACTCCAAGAAGGATCAGAAACCCAGGGCCACTCCTCCCGTGTGCCACCCCAGCTGTGTACTGAGCTTCCCAGGAATTCCTGCATGGTGTCACCACGGGAACAGCCCAGCCTGTCCTCCCCTGCCAGACATCTTACTTGGAAAAGCTCTTACCATCCCTATGTTCTGAAATGGCTGAATGATGATTTCTGATCCATTTTCCTGCTATTATAATTAATGATTTTCTTCTGTGAAGCTGTTTGCTGACAGCTACAATTGCTGTTCTAAACCAGCCTGAAAAGGTTCCTTTTGTATTCTGAGAAACAAGGTGTCAGGCAGTTAAAATAGGAAGTGTACTTTTAAGCAAAATGAAAATAAGTAAAGAATATACAGCTCAATATGTTCCCATTACACTGATAGTCACATCTCTTCAGCACCCAGTTGTTTTCTCCACAGAGAGACACTTGGATACTCATCACCCCATCTTCTTCTCCCACCTGAGATTGAACATTATTTTTCATTATAAGGCAAGGAATTGCCATAATTTATTTTCCCAGGTGCTTTCCAAAAATACACGAGAGACTGCAAATGTGTTTTGGAGGGATGGAGCAGGATGCAGAGAGCAGGATCCCCAGGAGATGGCTCTGTGGAGCCAGAAGGACCAGAGAACCTCTGGGAACACCGATTTCCCTTTCCTTTGATCCCTTGTTGGCACAACAGCCTATGGCAGCAGCAGCGATGGGACTCCTGCCAGCCTCCCCCAAAGGCAGGTCAGACACCCCGGCTGGGACACTGCGGAGTCACCAGTGAGCTGGGAGCGTCTGAGGAGGCCCCCAGGCCGTGGGGCTGACCTCAGGGCTGCAGCAGTTCTGGGAGGAGGGAGGGGTGCGAGGCACCTTGCTGGGCGCTCTGCACTGAAAGGGCCTCTGCGCTGCCCACCCTGGACAAGTCTCATCCAAGGGGAACCCATGGGCCCGAGGCCTGGGTGAGCAGCATGTGAAGGTCCCCAAGAACACCAGGTATTGTTCCTTTGGCCCCTTTTGCAAGATGAGGATCTGATTTTCTGCGACAATTTTTTGCAACAACCATTTGCAGCAACCATTTTGCAACAACCATTTTCTGCGACAACCATTTTCTGCAAGAGACTCAATCGTGCATTGGGATATCCCCCACCAACCTATTAATGGCCCTTCATCCCTCTGAGGAGGGCACAGGAAGGACAAGATGAGCAGAACTATCCTACTGCATTTAACTTGAGTCTTACATGGATGAGTGAGTATTTTGGCTGTGGGGGGAGGAATAGTCTTGAGGGGCTGAACACTCACAACAGCCACATACAGGGATGCTGCTGTGGCCACTGGGAAACATAGAGGCAACAGCGGGCCCTTCAGTTTTTCAGTTTGCACAAAGGAGCAGCGACACAGGAGCTGTTTGTGCAGCCACCTTTACCTGCAGAGAGGGCTCTCCACACCTGGGCGATGCCTCATTTCTCACAAGGGCAGGACCAGAGACTGGTGTCTCTCATTACCAGCCAGTTCCATCCCAAAAAGAAAAGCCCCTCGATTAATCCACGAAAGGGATGCGAAGGATGTCCTGGCTCTTGGAGCAGCAGCTGCCTTGTGCCCTGAGCAGACACAGAAGCTCTCATGTAGAACAGCTCCAAGAGTTTCTGTTCCCAGAACATGTGCTGCTATTTGGGTAACCCAGCTATGGGAACAGGTGTCCAATGGACAAAACGTTCTTGTCTAGCTCTGGATGGAAAAGCATGATCAAATGCTAAAGTTACATCCCTGTGGCCACAGGGCGGGTGTGCATAGACACTCCCATCCCGTATCCTCTTCCGAGCTGCTGCCTCGGGCCAGGGGGTTCCTCAGCATGGGACACCCGCTCCTGCAGAGGGACCCCACCGCAGATCTCTGCAGAAATCACACGAGTGGGCACAGGTGGGAAGGGCAAATGCTCAGGGCAGAGCCTGGGGTCCTGGTCCCACTGCAGAGGGGGCTTGGGCAGTGTTTATAAACACAACCTTTGTTCTGGGGCCAGTCTGGAGGGGTGGAAAGGGCGTTTGGTTGGGAATGCAGCCAGATATGGTGGTCTGACAGAGGCAAGGCCCAGCTGGGAGCGAAGCTGAGAATGTATTCCCAGCAGGCACCTCAACACTGTGTTTGTAACACCCCTCGGACATCCATGGCTAGGCCAGGCACAGAGACTGACACAAACACACACAGCACTCACACGAGCACAGACTGCACCAGCCTCATCCTGTCCCCCTCTGGCACAGCAGGGTGCAGGTCCTTTAGTGGGAAGAGACACAGTAACACCCTCAGTCAAAAAGGTGCTCTGGTGTTGATCCATCCAGAGTCGTGTCAGCCTTGAACACTGGATCTGCAGGTCTCCAGAAGAGCCCTCCCAGGAACCCAGAGAAGGTTGTCCCTTCCTCTGAGTCCGTAATTTGGGTTTCCATCCACCATTGTTCCAGGGCAGGGCATTATTTGGGATCCCCCACCTGCCATTGCCTCTCCATGCTCCTCTGTGGGTGCTCAGATGAACCCAAGAGAGCCCTCTCTGCATGGCCCAAACACCCCCTCAGCCTTCCCTACCAGCACGAGGGGTGGCCCTGCCCTCACCCCCCTCTACAGCCCATGACTCACCAGGCCTGGCTGAATTTAGCATTGCAGGGCTTTGGGAAATGGTTTGTGTTGGGACCCTGGGCTTTCACTGTGGTACTTAAAAAGCAATTTGTTATATCACTGGGTAAAATATGTAGAAATGTAAAGGTTTGGGTTTGTAAGTTATTAATAATGTACTAGTGGCAAGATTGAGAATTTTGGGTGTGGGTTTTGCTTCTTCTTTCTTCCTTCTTCTTCACCAATCTAGGTAGTTTGACCATTGGTTCAGAAAGGCCGCATTGACAATAAATGAATAGTCACTGGATTATAAGTGAAAACATGTTAGTTGGCAGTCTATAATTGGGTAAATTAGGCTTTAAATAACCTTGGAACTCACGGTTCGAGGCCATTTTCCACCTTCCTAACTTAGAGAGTGCCCTGTGCTGCCTTGTCATAGATAAGAACTTAATAAACAACCTGATTAGAACTCCTCAGCGTCTCCTGTGTCTTACTCCAAACTCTGAGCAAAAAACTCACGAAACAGCAAAGGTAAAAACAGAAACAGAATTCTAACAGTTTGCTGCTGTTGCTGCCCAGCACAAGCTGTTCCCCAACAATTTCAGACTCTCCAAGAGTTCAATCAGCTCCAGAAAGACCCCTGGGGCTGACAGCAGGTGAGGGCAATGGGGGGTCACAGGCTCCATGTCCTCTAACAGGACAGAAGATGATTTCTGAACATCTATTGAGGCTGTGGATGGGAGTTCTATTGAGAAGGGTGGAAGTTCTCTGCCTGCTTTGACTGCCTGAGGAGGAACCACCCTGCGAGGAGCAGCTGGAGATTTCTTCCCAACAGAGCTGATCATGAGCAGCACCTACTGCCAATACAACCATCTTACCTTCTCAGCAAGAGCTGCATGTGCCTGTGGTCAGCACTTTCTACCAGGGAAGTGCAGGCAGCTCTGGAAAATGCAGAGACAGCAAAGGACCTGGCATGAGATGGACAGGCAACCTGGCTCCTGCCTATCTCCTCATTACATTCGCCAGTGGGACATCCTGGGATGTGACTACCCTTCAAACACAAGCAGAGAACTCCACGGCCCAGGCAGGGTTCAGGTTGTCTCCTGTGTTGTTTGTGGTGGGCTCAGACAGACACCACGGCCCCCTCTCCACGCAGACCCCCATGTACACGTGGCACACTCCTTTCCTCAGCCTTCCCTGCACATACACTCATGGAAACAGGAGAGACATGCCCTTCCCTGGGCACACAGCCAGGCCATGCCCTCTGCAAATCCTCCTGGCCCCCCCTCAAAGCAAAAGGGACTCACCCAAGGACTCCAAGTGGAAACTGGAGATGCAAGAGGGCAGCAGGTGCCACGCAGCTTTGCCGTGGTTCCTGCCAGCAGGAACGGTGCGACCTTGCATCTCCCTAACTCCCCTGGGCTGTGGGCTCAAACCCCTCTGCTAATTCCAAGTGCGTCTCCAGGGAAGCCAGTCACTTGGGAAACAGCTCCTGCCTTTCACAGATGACCAAGACCTTCCTACAGCCGGTGAGCCTGCACTGCTTGGACCCACGACAGTGCCCACACCACGCTCCTCCTGCACAAGGCTCTGATCACTGCCCAGCATGGAAACCTGCAGGAACTCTGCCTCTGGAGAGAGGAGACACAGCACCAAACTGGTGCTGGGATCTAATCAGGACCAGACCCTTAGAGACACCAGTGACACAAACACAGCTGGACCCCACAAGGCCTTCAAGACCTTTCTCACTCTTGATTCTTTTTACCCCTCCAGCACAACTTGCATCACTTGACGGTGTTGACATCAACACAAAGAGCACTCCGGCCATGGGAGCTCTCCCACCGTGTCTCAGTAATGCCATAAAACTCTGCATGTGGAGGCACAGCTCTGGCTCTTTCTGTCCATTCCCCAGGCAACACACATTTGTGTACAGGCACTTGATATATGCATGTGTGTGTATGTACAATTTATTTGTAGCCTGGCCTTGCTGCCAGAGCTTGAAGGCACTGCAGTTAGCTCTTCCACAACTCAGGAGAAATGCAAAGCCAGTCTAATTCCACTAAAATCACATTAAAAGCAGAGGTCAGTCAATGCATTGATGACCTGGAGTACTGGTACCCAGGGTGCTGCGAGGGCCAGGCCCTGCTCTGCTGAGCTGGCAACACATGAACACCACAGTGGGGGTGGGAGAGGAGGAAGAGAAAGAATTCTTCTGGCTAGAAGACATTATGCTAAAACCAAAACAAGAGTGAGGCAGGAGTGGACTAGGATGGGCCAAAGAGCAGTTTGAGACATTCAGTCTCGAAGGCCAAATACTGACAGTCTGCCATTTTAAGACAAGGTTGATGTTCATCCAACACTGAGAAAGAGCTGAACTAGGAATCCCATCTTTTTGGTCATAGATGCTATGACATTGCAAATAGTAAGTCGAGCAAGCCTCAAGCACAAAATTTCACAGAATCGTGGAATGGTTTGGGTTGGAAGGGACCTTAAAGATCACCTCGTTCTAACCCCCTGCCATGGGCAGGGACACCTTCCACTAGACCAGGCTGCTCCAAGCCCCGTCCAAGCTGGCCTTGAACCGTTCCAGGGGTGGACGTTCCTCTAAGTTCTCCATCTTCTCAGAAGAGAAGCAAATACTCAGGTAGGAACTCAAAAGCCAAAGAGCCACACTCAGCCAAAGAGCAGCTCAGCGTATTAGGTGTGACACAGGCAGGAAGAACTGCAAGTTCATGGAGTCTCACCTGTGCACATCAACCACAGGTGGTGAGAAAGCACAGAATGGGTGTGAATGATCCTAACAGACCCTCTGTGCTTACAATGCAGCAAAGATCATCCCACACATCTTTCTCTGAGCAGAGAGAAATCCTTACCAGGTTATTCAGGAAAAATCAGGTAGCTATTACAGCCAAAAAAAAGACATTTCCAAGTTTTCTCATGCTGCACTAGCTTGGAAATAGATTTAAAATCAAGTAAGTCCCCTGCCTCTAGGGCAGACATGAAGCTTGAGAGCCAGACTGTCCTTTGCACTGCAGAGAATGTGTCTGCTATTGAGCAGCTGGCACGGACAAGGCACTGGAGACTCACGGAGACCATCCTGTGTTGATTCCAGGGACCAAAGTTTTGTAAGCTCCATGGAGACCAGCCAGCAGCACAGAGGGGTCCTGAGAACAAAGACTAACACAGTGCGAACGACCACTTACCGGGATTTTGTTTGGATGCTGCTCTCGGATCTGCTGCACTTCTTTACAACGATCCGCTGGAGAGAAAGGAGTAAAGAAAAGCAGTTAGAAACAGCTCTGTGTGGGAGCTCAGGAACAACTGAGGTACCCACTCTGCCAGCCACACACTGACCCAAAGAGACACTGCCCAAGGAATGCAAATTCTGCTCACCAGGCCTTTTCTGAGCATGGTCAGCCAGATGTCAGCTTCAGTGACCAACCCTTCATGGCTTCAGGCAGCACAGCTTCAGGGTCTGAGCTCTGCAAGTTCAGGCTTTTTGTGTCTCCTCAAGGAGACAATTTCCCAGCTGGGGCTGGGTTTTAGCCATTTCCTTCTGCCTATTGCGCACTTCCAAGCACAGTCTGGCACCATGCCTGGTTCCACAAGAGATACACCTCGCCAAGGAAGAGCCTCCTTCCCTAGCACAGATCTACAGAGGAGCTGCAACAGCTCTCGGCCTGACAGTATTTCTAGACCTGCATACAGGAAGAAAACCTTAAGCAAGGAGATGACCCACGTACAAAAAGACTTTTCCTGCAGTTGTTCTCACACTTTCTAACCCATTTTCCTCCAGAGTTTATGTTTATTGACACACACAACAGGCAGCACACAAAGCTTGTACACTCCTCCAGCGTACAGGAGAATTCCTATACCACTCACTGCTTTACCAGAGGGCTCTCTGCTATCCACAACCCAAAGCAAAGTGTCTTCCTGTGACACTACAGACCCGCACTCCTCCTGGAATTGCCATCACTCTGGGAAGTGCTTCACAATGGCCCATCTGAAATGCCGAGAAACTAAGCCGGGGGGTGAAGGTCAGTAACTAAGCACTGCCTGGAAAAGCAAAACCTGGCTATGGCAGGATCTGTCACGGGACCATCCTGCCACACCTGGCACGGCACTGCCTCCAGCCCAACTCCCCTCACCAGCTTACACAGCCCCAGTGTCCCAGGGCCCACTGAGATAATGGAGGGCAGGATAAGTGTGTGTGTTTGAATATTTTCTCCCCACAAACGTTGAGAATTTCTCTGAGCACTCAATAAAACCTTGCTGCTTATATGTTGAATTTGGCTAGATATGACTTTGGGAAGAGACCGGAGTTTCTTTAAGGACACAAGACTACAAAATCACCAGATCATAGAAGGTTTTGAGCACCACTTCTGCCTCCTCTGAGAGGAAAATATCCCTCTGCTAGGAACTGCTAGACCTTTTATTCTGTAGAACTCCATGGGCAAGCAACACAGAGCAAGATTATTTAGATTTCATGAAAAATTCAGGCATGTTTGGTTTGGGTTTTATGACTGAAGATGCAGCTCCTCATGTTTCCTTTTCACCCAATCCAGTGCTCCAGGGATTCAGAGTCATCCTTGTGATACAGACAATTTTCCCCCGAGGTACCAATCAGCCAGGGAGTCACACAGACATCAGCACTACACGTGACACTGGTACAGAGATGCCTCCCCAGGACTGCTGAAGGACACAGTGACAGCAGCACCCAGCACCCAACCCACAGCCCATGGCTGGAGCAGAAGCACCTGCCCACTCCCACAGAGCCCTGTTCCCACGTGTTTGCTGTGTCCAGGATGGAGCATCCAAAAGGCTGGAGATCCAGAGGTGACTGGACAACACTTATCAGCACAGCAACTCCAGCAGCTTGACTGCAGCCAGCTCAGATTTCTGGGTGTTAGCAGAGCCTGCAGAGCTGTGTCCTCATGGCTGTCCCGGCTCCAGTGTCCACCCTACCCTGATTCTCTCTCCATACTACCAGGTGGCCATGTGGATGAACTTCCTAAAGACCATGCATGGCCCTGTAGGTCACAGGACCGTTTGCACAGGAAGCCCTGATGACGCAGGGAATTGTGAGAAGGGTCTAGAAGGAATTGGCTGAAGGCATGTTATCATGGCTAGCAAATGAAGATAATCTCAGAGCATCCAATTAGCCCAGGCTGCATGTGCCAAAGGGCAGCCACATGCCAGACACCCATTCCTGCTCCCTGGAAGCATCACCAACTCCAGCACAAGGAGATGACGCAAGCCCATCACCACCTTCATTTCCACAGAGGAAACAGAGGTCCCTCCTGCCCATCACACTGAAAAAGGTGCCACACAGAGAGGAAAAGGGTCCATCATCACTCTAGCCTCAGGATCCCACCCCTGGGACCACAGTCCTTCATCCCCCAAGGGGAGCAGACTGGGTGCCTCGGACAGAGGAGGCTGCTGCAGGACGCTCCTTCCAGGTCTTGCTGACTCCACGCTCAGCAGGAAGCAAGGGCACAAGACATCAGTGAGAGAGCTCTCAGCTACCCTCAGGTCTGCTGGGCCACAGTGGCAGCTCCCTTTAAAGGTCCCACCCTTTAAAACCTGCCACATGCCCAGGACCTGCTCCCTCTGGCCAGCAGGACCCAGGGCATTCGCAGCCCTCCTGACCTCAGCGGACCCTGTGGGTCTGCAGGTTACCACAGTGGAATGGCAGCAGGTGCTGCTTTACTCCAGGGGCTGCGGGATCCCTCAGCAGGTCTGTGTGATTGCAACTACAAGCACCTCAAGCATTGCACTTCTTCCCCTGCAATGGAAGTGCTTGCTAATTTCAGAAAATTCGGGATGGCATTTTGGAGCAACCCCACCTGAGGTGTTCAGATTCCTGAATATACCAGCAGAAGTTTCCAGGACACCTGAAGCTCTGCTCAGGAGCACACTCAGTCCCATCCCAGCCTTGGAGAGCCAAGGAAGCAGCAGGCTTGGGAATCAGGAGAAGCTGCATCAATCCCCGGACGATTTCTGTGCACACAAGAGCTCAGGCACAAGAGATCTCCAGCAAGAGACAGTGATGGTCACCCACACCCTCCTCAGCCTGGGGTGGGAGCGGGAGGTTGAGCCTGTGACTCACGAGAGCATCAACATCACACAGCAGGAACGGCTATAAATACCAGCCTTAATTTAGTGTCTATACAGTCTAATCTAAGACAAGGAATACAGAGCAAATGTTTAAAGGGCACTTCAGAGAGACCTGACTGGAGGTGCCAGCCCAGCCCCTGCTCACACGGTGCTGAGGACAGGCAGGATCCCCCCACCCCGGCACCATCAGTGTTTGCACACTCACATTTCATACACAACAGGCCCGATTTTACAAGCTTTGTTCTTCTCCTGCCGCTCTCCCAAACTACAGCTGTGCTGAAGTTGGGACTCTTCCCTTTTCTGCAGCACCTGGCTAGAGTTAATCCTTAGCCAACGTGCCGAGCAAACCAGAGCTGTTTACACAACCCTGTCCCTATCCATATACTCCTCCTCTGCTCCCTCCTCGCTGCCAGGGCAGCAGAACATCACATCCGACTGCAGCAGCTCAGGGGCTCCATGCAAGAGGGGCTGGAGGGGCTCCACGGAGCTGAGCAAAGAGTGATGTCCTGTACGAGAGGGAAGAGCCCCATCCCTGCTCCAGGTGTGGGCATCACATCTCTGCTATGAGGGAAGCCGGACTTCTTCCCAGTGCCGGGATGTCAGAGCTCAAGATGGCAACAAGATAAAACCCACACACTTTTATTGGTTATTCCCAGGGAAATTTCTCTGCTAGGACCCATTGAAAGATAGAAGTATTTCTGTAGCATTGCATATGCCAGGAAATTGCCTATTTCTCCTCCAACTGCTGTTTCAACTGTTAAGTACCAACAGCAAAGCTTGCAAATTGCCCAAAACACCAGAATCTTGGCTGTTTTCTTGACTGAGGTCCTCCCCAAGCTGTGCTCCAAAAGATGCGAGCACACAGCGTATCCCATGGCAATGCAGGATGAGATCATTATGGCAGTTGAGGAGAACAGTGGAAAATTTTAAGCCACACTTTGCAAACATTAACCTTTTATATCAGCAGTGCCCAGGAGCCCTGGCCACGGGAGCCAGGTCCCTGCTGTGCTGGGCGCTGTGCAGACACGGGATGAAAGGACAGTCCTGGATGCAAAAGAGCCTCAGCAGACAAAAGATACAGATGGTGGGACAGAAGGAAAACACATGGCAAGTTCTCCAACAGCGCCATTGCATAAGGGGCACCATTCTTCAGGAGACACTAGACAAGCACTGGTCAGGCACTGGTGCTGCCCCAGGGCAGTAAATGGACTATAGGGAGAGGCCTGCTGCCTGTGACCAGCAAGAATGCTGTTAGGAAAACACCAGAAAGAACAAATACCACCTGGAAAGGCCATCAACAGCTACCAGATCAACAGCTCCTGAGCTGAGCAAGGGCTGTGTGTGGAGAGCAAAGCAGAGACAGAAATGCAGCCATGAGCTACTGCCTCTCCCTGTGTCCCACGGCTCCAGGTGCAGCTGCTGGCAGCACGATGGGAGTGTACACACATCCCTGGCACCTCTAGCAGGCTGCTGGCCCTGTGGCTTCTCCCTGCCATCCACACAGCACCCTGCCAGCCAGCCTGGGGAGGGATCTGCCTCACACTGGAAGCAGATACAAAAATGAACATGTTTCTTCAAGAAGCTGCTGTGGTCAGTCCCAGGGCAGAGGGCTGCTAGAACATGGGACTTCTCTCCAAGAGATTTTCTGCATGGAGAGGAAGAATTGGATGGTTTGAAATCAAGATATGTGTGGGATGAGCTGGCAAGTGCTGAAGACACAAGCCAGTTATGCAGGTCATTCCAGATGAACATCAATAACTATTTCTGTAATATCACATCACCCTAAGGCCAGACACCTCTAATCACCAGGAAACACCTCCGAGAATGTGTCATGGCTCACCCAGCATCTGACCTGAGCTGTCCTTGCCCAGTGCTCCTTCTCAGGCCAGTGGTGCTGCGGGAGGAGCGAGAGGAGACTCCCACATCCAGGAAGGAAGGGCAGAGCATGTAAGGGAGGCCGTACCCTCACCACCACGAAGGGGTGCTTGTCCCAGCCAATGTAGGACAGCAGCACTGCAAAGACCTGACAGTGCTTCTGATTCTCAGGTTTATTTTATTCTTCTGTCTGCAAAGCGGGGTGCTCTGGACAGGACGAATGACTCAGGACCAAACCTACACTGCTTTGAACCTGAAGACTTTGAACAGATAGAAAACGTGTCTCTGCATCATGGAAGAAGTGGAGCTTGATGCTCCATTGTCCCTGAAAGGAATTACCAACATGAACGTGGAGCACTGGATGCTCTGTCTCCATGACTCTCTGTGCCATCACTACAGCTGCATTACCAGATGTGCAGTGTCTGGAAGGATTTCTGAATGCCAGGCTCCTGGGGACCTGTGACTGCAGAAGGATCTCAGCGGCATTTGCAAAAGTTCCCAATCTTTCTGGCTCCAGAGTAGAGCTTGAAAATGGATTTTGAAACACAAAGAGGAAACACCTTCATTTTTCTTAGCAGTTTCAAAATGTAACGGGAGTATGGTTTTGAGCCTGGCTCCAGGAATGAGCAATTGCATCTGGCAAATCATGATAAGGGCTCAGCTCGTGACCAAGCAGAGCCACACCACAACTGTGAACTCTAAATTCATGTCAAGACACTTGTCATCTGGTTGTACAGTACCACTGGAGTGACAGGACAAGGGGGAATGGCATTAAACTGACAGAGGGCAGGGTTAGATGGGATACTGGGAAGGAATTCCTCCCTGTGAGGGTGGTCAGGCCCTAGCACAGGGTGCCCAGAGAAGCTGTGGCTGCCCCATCCCTGGGAGTGTTCAAGGCCAGGTTGGACGGGGCTCTGGGCAACCTGGGATAGTGGAAGGTGTCCCTGCCCATGGCAGGGGGTGGAACGAGATGAGCTTTAAGGCCCCTTCCAAACAAAATCATTCAGGGATTCCACATCACTCCTGCCATGGGCTGTGCAGGATGAGCACTGGAGCTCCATCATCCAAACACCTTAAAATTCACCCTGGGCATGAGGGGCAAACGGGCAACACCTTCTGGGTCATGTCAGGATGGCAAACAGAGTATTTACCTCTGAGTTCCAGATAAGGAACTGGTTCTTTGCTCAACATTTAATCACAGTTTCAGTATCCTTGGTAAAGGAACAGCAAGTTCCCTCTGTACAAGCCCTCAGGAGGCTGCTGTGCCAGGGTTTCCCTCTGTCTGCTGTGTGACCTTCCACCTGCACAACCTTCACATCTATAAGCCTTCAAGACAGCAGGAATGCACTCAGATTTCCCAGAACTACTCAGGACACTTCAAATTGCTCAAAGAAGACCTGGCACTCCTGGCAGGACTGTATTTTGGTGCAGCCCACCATGCACATGCGTGCAGCAGGAGACTTTGCCCAGCCCAGGTCACTGCTATTTGTGACAAACACGCCTGGACACACAGGGACTCCAGGGCCACTCTGGGGAGACGTGCCAGACACCACACTCTTCAATTCATCCCTGCATTTTCTCTCACAGCCTCCTTCCACACCACCTTCTGAGGACAGAAGGCAGCAAACAACTGCATGACCACAGAGCTGGAGGTGTTTACACGCTGCAGGTCGACCACAGAATGTCACTCGAGCAGGTGACACACCGTGAGACCTCCCGAGTGACTCTGCTGACCATGATCCCTGATGGGACTGGCCACAGAGGGAACACCAAAGCTAAGGGACATGACTTATCCATGGCTCATGGCTACTCCATGACAGATGCAGCAAAGGCCTTACCAGCCTGACAGCCCCTGGATTCACCAGTCTCCACCCTTCTGGCTCAAGGGAAGATCTGAAGTTTTTATAGTGAAAAAAAAATTAAGTAATGAACAAAACACTAAAGTTTTATTATTCCTGGCTGCCAGTCAGGACCTTGTGTGATATAAAAGAATAATAATAAAAAAATCAAAATTTGTGGTCTACATGTCAGGTTGGCATTTGTTCTGGAAGCCTGTTCAGTTCTTCAACGCTGATAATTAACCCCACATCCAGTCAAGTCACAGAATGTCCTCGGGAACTAACCCAAGACACAGGCAACTAAAGAGCAGCTTGGAGCAGCATCCTCCTCTCAAGGAATCCCAGCTCTCAAAGCACGACTGCCAGAGCACAGACACCCTGGGGACCAGCGAGGGCTCACTGACCAACCTCACATCAATATCCAGATGATTTTCCAAGCCACCAACGAGCAAAACTGTTGTGACAAGCACAGTTGTTCACACAGGTGTGTGAAGCAGACAATTCATCCACTGCTGCTCTCTCAGCGGGTACAGGCATGGTTGGCTCACACAGGACGAGGTCCCAGGGACACCAACATTTCGCTGTTCCCCAGAGCCAACAGGAGACTCAGCTCCACACCCAGCACTGCCTTTCCTCTGAAAAGGAGTGGCTTCCACTATGGGCAGATCTCCCAGAGGATGGAACTTGGGATGGGAACACTCAGTCCACAGAGGCTGAGGTCAAACCCCTGTGTTTGTCACCAAGCCAGGGGCTCCAGCTGAGCCACCGGACACACGTAGGTGCGTTCCTGCCGGACACCGGCGCACAGCACCGAGGTACTCTGGGTTATCTGGCCGGTCTGGGATCCAGGCCCGTGTCCATAACCACTCTGGTTACGTGCTGCACTGCCAACACAGCCGGCAGCTGCTGGCGGCGCAATCCACCCCCCGCTTCAGGAGCGGTGGGATAACGCTCCCAAGGACTGTGCTCCTCTCGGGAGGTGCAACGGTGTCGTCAGGCTGCCGCACGCTCGCACTACTGCCAGGACAGCCCGTTCCTTTGACACAGACCACAGCTTTGTTCTGGGAATTGTTTTGGACTCCTGCAACAGATCTGAATATGCCTCGGTGTCTGCTGAGGTTCAGCACATGGATGCAGAGGGTGCTGCCACATTTTACTCCCTGCACCCACACAAAGGATGTTCTGCTGCCAAGGACCAGCTCCCGGAGCTCACCTTCCCACCACCGACAGCACCTCACATAATGGCAGGAGTCAGTGCTCTGTGCCCTATACACACCTTGGATCAAACCCCTGGTGCTTCCCAGCCAGTCCCCTTCTCAAGTCCTCAACAGTGATGAAGAGAAATCAGGAAATTTTACTCAGGAGAGATCCAAGACCAAGCAGATGAACAAGGAGCAGAAATTCACAGAAAAATTTCAAAAACGCAAGGGGGAAAACAAGCATTGAGGAAAGCAGAATCTTCTCTGAGGAGTGGCAGACCAAGACCTAAGGCAGCTACTTGCCGTGAAACTGGAGCCTGGGTGCCTTTTGTAAACAGCCATAGCCCTGACTCTGCCTTTCTGTGGCTTTTTTGGAATCGTTCCATTTCTGTAAAGTTTTGAAGCCTTAAAAATTAAGCCATTCTGAGGGTACAGAATCGCTGGTGATGTTTTCCACCAGCCCTCTCCAACTGCACTGTAAACAATTGCTTCCTGCTCCTGTTGTGTAATGATTCAAAGACAAAAACAAGCCGTATTTACTTTCTCCAACAGAGCAATTCCAGCCCTGACCCAAAGCAGCTGCGGGGGCTGCCAGGCCTCCTCCTCCTCCCCTCCTCCTGGCTCAGCTCTGCAGCCCAGTCAGCTGAGAGAGCAAAAGGGCAGAGGAAAGTGCAGAGAAACAAGGAGCACTTGCAGTTGCCGGCACCAAACTCCCTCACCCCCCTCTGTCCCTCCTGGGCTATTTTAATCCTGCTTTCTTTCAACTACTCTGAGCCTCAGATTTTGTTTTTCCTTCTGGCTCACACAAAGTCTGAGCGACCCACAAAGGCAAATCAGACTCCTCTTGACCATAATAAGCTGATTCTCACCAGTTTAACAGTAGGTAGTTACTAAGGGGCTGATTTAGGACTTTACTGCTTTTAATACGTAGCTTAGGAGAACACAGCAAGATCCCAGCAAGTATCCCAGGGCTCCCAGGCTTCGGTTGGTTCTTGTTTGTGCGTGTTCCCTTGGCTCGGTCCTGTGGCAGGGGAGGGCTGGGTAAGCATTCAAGGCCGGAAGGGTTGTGCCAATAAAATACCAAATATTTACAGTTTCCAAGAGAGCAGCAAGGGGCTGGATCAGCAGTTTTCAGCAGGCAAAAGCTCCAATTTTAAAACTCACGTAGGAAACACGCCCTCACCTGCGTTTGGACAGTCTCTGGCACAACATGAGGCTTTGTACGGCATGAAAACACCGAATTCTGGTTATACAGGCAATAAAGCTCAACTGATACGCCCCCCCCGGATGTAACCTGCCAGAAACACGCACCTCTCCCTGCACCAGCTGGCAAAGGGCAACAGAAACGGCGGCTGATGTTCCATCTGATTCCACTATGGGGTTTGGAGATGAAATCTGGGACTTTCTACAGTCACCTTCTCACCTTTTGAGCGTCCCCATGTACCTTTGACAAAGGGGTGGGGAAGATGTGAGCACGGACTCCTCTGGGTCTCCACAACCATCACAGAGGGCGTGCGGCATCCAGGAACAACAACCGCCCTAACACTGACGAGATGGGGAGCGGGGAAGGCGATTTTTGGGGAGGTCATTGTACTCTGACAGTCCTGAGTGACACCCGGCCACCATCCCGGTCCTGGGGATCTCACAGCCCCTTGCGGCCGGCACCGCGCCCCGGTGACCCCGGTGCCCCGGAGGAGCGGCGACACGGTGGGGGTGGCCCGGGGACATCGCCGCGCTCGGGCCGGGCGCGGTGCGGCCCCCCCGGTGCGG
>VZRJ01006578.1:24791-95301 GCA_013397565.1 Ptilonorhynchus violaceus
GCTGTTGATGGACCCGGGGCCCCCGCGGTGACCTGGGGTGCCATAAAATCCATGGAGCCGTGTTTTGGGGTGGAATGGACCTTACAGCCCATCCTGTCCCACCCCCTGCCATGGGCAGGGACATCTTCCACTAGACCAGGGTCTCCAGGCCCCGTCCAACCTGGCCTTGGACAATTCCAGGGATGGGGCAGCCACAGCTTCTCTGGGCAACCTGTGCCAGGGCCTCAGCACCCTCACAGGGAAGAATTTCTTCCCAATATCCAATCGAAATCTCACCTCTTTTAGTCTGAAACCATTCCCCCTTTTCCTATCACTATCTGCCCCTCCCTCTTTTATAAGCCCCAGCGTGAGACAGAGCTGCTGGTGACATCAGGACGGCTGTGCCTGAGATCACCAAGGAACACCGTGGCAGAGCGTCACCATTTCCCGATGGGACGTAATAATTTATTCAGAGATGACCCCAAACACCAGCACTTTCTTGTCTTGTTGGAGCAGTGCACCACAGGGCCCTATTTAAGGCAGCAGAAATACACCTAGGCTAGGATTTCCAGAGGTGCTCACAAGACAGAGGTGTCTGTGACTCTGGCCTGCAGTGGCTTCTCCTGGACATCTCGGGTCAAACGTCTTCCAAGCGTCACTGCCAGCTCTGGGCAGCAAACGTGGCTGTTGTGAGGAGGGTGGAGGAGAAGGACCGTGTGGGAATGATGCCACAACAGCTCAGGCCACAGCTGTGCGTGGGAGATTCCAGCCAGCAAACCTGGAGAGGAACTACCCTCACACAGACACTCAGACATTTGCAATTCCCACATCTACCCCGATCATGTCCCCACTAACGAGCCCCTTGTTTTCCCTGCTGCATCCAGAGCCACGGCTATGCTGAATATTTTAAAGCCTGCAGCATGACTACAAATAGGGCAGCTATTTCTGGAGCTGGTAAATGAATCAAAAACAACTGCAAACAGAGCATCAGTGTTTCACTGAGAGCCAGGTTTAATATCCCTCCCGACTGCACGCCACGACAGGAGCTGTATCGGTCAGAGCAATGTCTTATTGCTACAGTGAATTGGCACAAAACGGGGGTGAACACAAAATGTTAAAGGATTACATGCAACCTTGGTAAAAAAAAACTCATGAAAGATGCAGCTGTTAAAGAACTGCTACAATTATTGTGTCACCAATTAAAAGAAAAATATGTCTAATGAGAATTGAACAAAATCTTTTCTCCTTGTTGAGTTTACCCAAGAAAGAAAACAGTTTCATGGCCAATGTAATGGATTTTCCTTGACCAGGCAGTAGTAAAACAAGCACATACTGGTAAGGAAATGTAAACTCTTCAGATTCACTTTCATAATTAAGATACAAGTAGAGACATTAATCTCTGATATAGGTCCTGGTAATCAGAGAATACCTAAGAGAAAGCAGGAATGTTGAATCAGACATGGCAAGTGATGAACCTCACAGACTTCATCCTCAGGCAAAGGGGTTTATTATTGTTGCTATAAAGTGTGAACCTCTTTTTGATGAGAGGAATGTGGAAGTCTTTCCAATTTAGTGATGTGGCCCGTTTTTATCCATGCAGACCTCATTGCAGGACTGGGGCTGTATTTCCACAGAATATTATTCAGACACCTGGAAAAGACCCCATTTCATGGAACCTCTGGAGCTTCTCAGCATGCTAATGTACTTACAGAAATGGGATATGGATCAAAGAAGTTTTACTTCTAATACAGCAGAGCATGATTTATACACTTCTTCCTTCAGCCCTTCCTTCAACCCCCCACTTCCTGAACAATCCTGCACACGTTAATATGTCTCTTGCCTGGTCTTACTGATGTCATTGGCAAAACTCCTTATTTACGGAGGTGCATTTCAGATCCAAACCGCCCCGGATCAGTCAAAGGTTTAAGGCACCAGCAAGCTGTCCTAACATGACCTGGAATCAACAACGAGCTTCCCGCATGCCAGCATTCCACAGAGCAACCAGTGCTGATAAGGAGCACTCCTGGATCTTGTGAAACCACACCAGTGAGGGAAATCTCCCTGAAGGAATCCTGTAATGCTGGTATAGGAAGATTTTGTCACCAGAATTGACAAATGCTCAGGCTGCTGCTGGCAGGGCAGTGTCCGAGCTCCTGGCCCTGCACCCCCCAGCTGTCCCCGCTTCTCCTGCAGCTGGTGGGTTCCAGGAGCTGCTGTAGCTCCGCTCACTTTAGCCCAGCCTCTGTTGGTGTGAGGATCTTTGCCTTTCTCCCCTAGAGACAGAGCTAAGAGAAGATCAAATATAAATCACAGAATGGTTTGGGCTGGAAGGGACCTTAAACCTCATCCCGTTCCACCCCCTGCCATGGGCAGGGACACCTTCCACTATCCCAGGCTGCTCCAAGCCCCATCCAACCTGGCCTTGAACACTTCCAGGGATGGGGCAGCCACAGCTCCTCAGTGTCCTGTAGATGAAGGACACTGTCATCAGCCACCTCAGGCAGGTGAAGAGTTGCTGGGAGGGCACTGGAGCTGACACAAGATCCACAGAAGGTGTCTACAAGCCCAGCTTTTACAGTGTCACCTCCATTCCTCTGCCAGAGCCTCATCTCAGTGCAGGGGCAGCACAAGAGAGCACATCCTTGGGCCTCAAGTGCTGCTGTTGCCAGCCCAGAGCCATCCCCCAAACTCCCCTTCATTACCTTGTTAATGCATCAGGGTTTGTTTTCCACATCCCAGCAGCAGATGCTTCCTCTGCCTTCAGCAAAGGATCCACCGAAACCAAAACTGACTTTTCCAAGACAGCAAACCATGCCAGTCTCCAGCCTCAGCACAGAGGACTCCAAGGAGCAGGTGGCACAGGCGGTTCAGGCGCTCCTGTGATCCACATCCTTTCTATGAAAAAGGACTGGAACCATATTGCTCATTTTTCTACTCTTCCTCAATTTGACAGTAGTTTTACCATACAAATGACCAGGCCCAGACTCAACAAGCACAGGACAAAAAGCTGAACTCCGTCCATCTCTTTTTGGACCCTGTTTAAGATAATTTATGGAAAGTTAACCCCCCCCAACCTTCCCTACAGGAAAATTGCTGCCAGTCAGAGCTCTGTGACCCTCTGATGCTCCTGATCCAAATATGACACTCCTGTTCTATAGTAACTAAGTGGAAGGTGTTGTTTTTCAGCTTCCTTCACTCCTTGCCCTTTTTAAAAAATAAATCTGAATTAACTTTGGGTGCTGGTGTAAAGCTGGCACTACATGGCCTAAGCAAGGCCCCACCCAGATGAATCTGGAAAACTCCTCCAGACTCCAAACCCAGCTTCTTAAGACCCTATTATTCAAATTCCTGAGTATATTCATGTCAGGCTGCTCTCAACCCCTGAGAAAAAACAACCCGAACCAACCCCCAACCCTCCAACCAACCAGCACATAGCAGGAACTCAGTCACTTCATTGCAAGTTTATGATCTCAAGACAACCCAGAAAAGGGCCATGATCTTTGTTTTGCAATAGGTTATTTATTACAGCCTGTTTTAAATAAAAACCACCTCAACACTCTCTGTCCACTGGTAGGACAGCTATCCTTAAGGAATGTCCAAAAGAATGCAGGCCACTGCAGATTTTTCACTGTTCAGAGGAGTAGCACTGCCACCTACTCGGGAAAGCCAAAAATCCATAAGCAGGTCACCACCTCCAAGGAAACATTTCTCTGGGTTACAAACAACAACACAGAGAGATCACCAAGGTCACATTTTTCTTCTGCCTTGCCTTACTGTTCAGGTATTATCCAGACTTCAGCTTGCTGGAGGTAAGTTTTTTGGGAGACAGCACTCAATTATTGCAGGTCACAGGCATTACATAAGCTGCTGTGTATCAGGAGCTGCTCCAAAGGCCAAGCAGGATTCCAGATCCTATTCCCTGTTTTGATGGAATGGCTCAAACCAGATGTAGCGTGAAGGGAGAAACTGCTCATGAACAGCAACAACCGACACTGAGTCACAGTGGCAGCTGAGACACCCAAACACTGATGCTGCAGGACTGCAGACCTCAAAAGGCCTTTCTGACCCTCAGGCTCACGACCACCACCTAAAAGATTAGACACAGTCCTCCATAAATTAATGTCCAGGTCTGAAAATGCACAGAAAAAACACTGAACATGTAGGTTACCTTGGCTATTTGAGTCCCCACACGCCCACCCATTGCTGGGCTCTGAAAGCCACAAGTGCACAAGCCAACACCAACATTTTTACCAAAGTCTCCAAAGCTGCACTGCCCGAAGTAACCCCAGCCCTGCTTTTTTGTTTTCAAGAAAAACTCCATCAAAACAACCCCTTTAGCACTTTGGAGTAACCTTGTGACCTTTTCTGGTCCTTAATGGCATCAATAAAAAAATACTACAGGAAGACAACAGATCAAACTGGCTACTGAGCTGTGACAGTGTGAGAGCTCCCACGGGTGGCCTCAATGGCCTTCCTTAGCCATGAAAATTCTGTCTGGAACAGAAGGAAGTGGTAGGAAAACACTCCAACACATGAGGTAATTGTGAGTGCACTGCACATGCCCTTGGACTAAATCCTTGTTTTGAGAAAGCAACAGACAAACAAGGAAAGTCCCAGGAAGGTTTTGTTTTTCGAAAAAAATCCTCAATCAATCATGAGAATACTAAAAATATTCAGAAGAAAAACACATAAGACAAAACCAGTCACTGGTGACACTTTTTAATTTGATATAGTCAGACCTTTTCAAAGTAAAACCAACAGAATAAGACAGAACAAAAGGACAGGCAGAGTGATATTTACAGCCATTCAAAACTAATAGTGTAAAAGCAGAGCTCAGTGGTGAAAGAAGCACGGAAGCATACAAAGAATAGTCTTTTTTTGGTTGTTATTAGAATTTTATTGTGTTATCTTCTTAACTATTAAAAGAATCTGTTGCATTTTTTTACTGCTCCATTCCAACTCACCAGCTACCCCTCAAAACGACTTATGATACAAAAAGCGCCATTTTATCTGTTTGTAGACAACAAAACCACCTGCTTGTATTTTTCCAAACCTTACTGAAGAGGCACAGCACAGTTAACACTAATGCTCTATTCTTTACCATTAAATAAAAAATAAAACAGTTGGGCAAAGGGAAGATAACCAGACTGAGTCAGTGTAATCATTCAGTTGGATTCTGGATGACGATCAAGAAATAGTCTTTATCTAGAGAGAAAAAAAAAAAAAGAAAATTATTCTTTCATTCCTGATATTTGTTCACAGACACAGTAAATTTCAACATTTTTCCCACCTCATTGAGATGCTGTGGGAGCTCCAGAGCTCTGACATTCATTCTCAATGAGCAAAACAGGCTCCATGTGTCAGATCATTTGTTTTATGGGTTTTACTGAGAAAAACTCTCATCTTTAGAAACTGCACGTTCCCAAGGCAGCTGAATTTAACCCAGTTTGTGCCAGGAAACAACCGTAACTGGCACATGCAGCACGGGTGCAAGGTGCTCATTTCCCTCCTCTCACAGGCACACCGGGGCTGCGGCTGTTTTTTCTGCAGCAATGCTTATTCCTCTTTTTCCACCCTTCCTGTGGAAATCCAAGGCTGTCTCAGCATAAACCAGGGCCTGTGTTAAGATCTGCCCTGACCCATCTCTGCAGAGCAGCCTGGGGGAACTGCCATCCCCTGCTCGGCCTCTCCACCAGCCCCACCCCAGCACGGAGTGTGCAGGGACAAGGCCGAATTCCTGGCACACTGGGGACCTGCACTCATCTTGCTGCTTCCCAGTTCAGAACTCCATGCAATACTGAGGATGTTTCCTGAAAAGAAGGTTGCTGCTGCTGCTGTATTCCATGACTCATGATTACAGCTACAATGTGCTCTAGTACTTTTCCCAGAACCAGAAAATCAGGACTTATTTGTTTTATCACTCAGTCCACAGTTCTGAATGGAAATTGCTCTCAAAACATATTCCTTTCCAAATCCTGGGGTTTTATACTGAAAAACAAAGCCTGAGAGGGTGCAGCATGCTCTCAAGCATTATCTAATACTTTCTACTTTGATCAACACAAAATGAGGGAAGGGATTTGCCACATTCAAACACATCAAAGGAAACTTAGGTCAATGATAAAAGCTTTCAACTCTCCAGAAAGTGGAACAGCTTCTTGGAAAGAATGGATTATCCACTGTGAACACAAGCAGCAGGCAGACTCCTTCCAGGCTGACAGCGTCAGTCACACGGGAAAACAATCCTGCTGAATCCCCTGATTCCTGCTTTCACCCTGCTCTCCCTTACCTGGAGCAACCATGATTTCGTTTTTCTTGGAGCGGATGCGCAGGAACGTGAGGTCGTTCTGGGGGTCGATGTCCCGCACGGTGCTCCGGGCCTTCATGATGAAGCTGTGCATGAGGCCGGCGTACTGAATGGTGGTGGAGTTGTCTATGGTGCTCTTGATAGGAATACCTGCAGGAAAGGGACAGCAAGGCTCAGTGACAGAACCCCACAACCAAATCCACGCTGGGCACCACCAGGTCCAACCTCAGCTGTCACTACACCAGGGGTCAGGAGTGCTCTCTTTGAAGGCAAGAGGAAAACACGAATAAAAACACCATGTGAAAAAGATGAGATCTGGGACCACAGGTGTAGGTGAGAACTCTTTACCTCTCATAGCATCAGTGCTTTACTTCTGCATTTTGAGAGTTAGAAATAGAAATTAATAATAACAAAAATAATTATCTGTAGAGAAGAGAGGAAGTAAAAATGCTGCAGTTTTTTCTCCTGACTAGGGACACCTTTTCCTTTCAGAAAGGCTCCCAAATACCAGTTCAATGATATTGAGGTAGGCCAGGCTGGGATCAGTGATTATGGAGGACATCAGCTGCTGCATCACACAGTTCCAAGGCTGAGGCTCCAACATTCAGCTCTAAGAGGTGGTGCAGTCCTGGGAGGTCTCTGGTTCAGTGATCACCAGCCAGGAGGGCAGACACGTTGTTCAGCCAGATCTTTCCCTCCCTTATACTTCAGCCACCCATTAGATTTGTTTTGCCACCAAAAGCCAGTCAAACCCCAGCTCACATGTCAGAAAAACACAGCAGACAAATACCAAATTCTGCAGGGCAGAACCAGGTGTGTGTTCCAGTAACTGCAGCTTCAGCACAGAGAGCACAACCCACTCACTGTGACGGAAAACCAGCGAGCAGGAGCCAAGCTGCATGATCTGATCCTCATTATATTCATATGTAGTTACTGTCATCTTTTCTAAGGATTATTTCTAGGAAATATTCAATTTCAATTGATAATCACACAATTTTAAGATTTTGGGCTGCTCACAGTGTATTTAGCATGCTCTGAAGAAGTTGCCCTGTTGGACCCTTCAGTGACACCAAAAAGAGAGAGCTGATGAGTTCCATGAGGCCACAGGCACAAGACAGGGCTAAAGAACTGGAGTCTGCCAGGCCCAGCAGCAAGATTTACATCTCATGAGAGCCTCAGTGCTACTGCTAAAGGTTTTCACAGACCCACTCTCCAACACTGGCATAACTCAATTATTTCGACACTTCTGCAAATTATCTTAATTTATTTTCTGAAATAATAAAACGAGCTTGCAGAAATGAGAATCCAATTTTTTCTTGTAATCTGACTACTGTCTGTCTCCTTGGGCTCCAGAAAAACCTCTCCCAAAGCCAGACTCTAAGCGAAGTGCAAGTGGTACAAGCAGCAGCCCTTAAAGAGAGGTCAGAAAAGCGAGGCTGACACAGCACCTTCCGAATTAACCACGATGATTCCCTGCACTCCCTTCTGGCTCTGGATTCGCTTCAGTGTTTCCTCCACCTCAGCCTGCAAGAGAAAGCACAAGTCAATACAGGGTTACAGCTGCTCTTTGCCTCCCACCAAAGCCTTGGGATAATGTGGCCGAAAACAAAGCTGCACAGGGATGGTTAAACAGACACTGCCTACACTGGTCTGTACAGCAAAGTGTCTGGACTTTGGTACCACCTTTTCTGCATGACCTTTCCAGTTATTTTCCATCTCCCTTTGCTATTCACCCATTTGTGATTATCATCCTGGAAATCCCCTCTCTCCTCCCTCTCAACCCTCCTGCTGAAGGCTTGCAGCTGGAAGCTGTAGTTGGACTGCTACAATTTAGGACTCAAACAAAAATCATCTTTGAAAATATACATGGAATTTATGAAAAAAGTAGGAAAAAGGCACATTGTGAGTGCAAGACTACCTTCCCTTTTATCAAATGAATGCCAAGAGCAATTACAAATAAGAGAAGTGAGGGGGAAAACAAGGAATGAACACTATTTGTTTATAATTCTGATTTGTGCTAGGATGGCTGCAAGGCTGTAACCACTGCCAGTAATTTACAACTTAAAAAAGGAAAAATGCAAATGCAGGCCAAGGCACTGTAGTCCCTTTGCCTTGTCTATAAAAACCAACAAAGGAGGCTTCAGTACCTTGTGCACAACCTCCTTGCTACAAGACACCCATCAAAATGTAACTATGGGATCTGTAGTAGGCTGGGAAACCCTCAACACCTGAGGTGCTTTCCACAGCTGGGAGAATATTTGGCATTTTTATTCCAATTAAAGGAAACAGAAACAAGCAGTGTCTTTCGGATCCTCCAAAGCAGAGTCCCACAGAAATGGTTTAGGAGGAGAGACAGGAATCACCTGAGCCAGGACAGGTGAGACCTACACAGGGCATTTGGCCAAGGCTGTGTTCCCTGGACACCTTGAACAACCCTCTCCACTTCCTCCCACAGCAAACAGGCACAAAGATGTCACAAGCCCTGTTCCCTGGGAAGAGACCTTGTCCAGCAACACAACACAAGTCCCAGCACCACCAGCGCTTTCCTCAGTGTGCTGTTGGGAACACAACCTCTGGCTCATAAGAGATGGGAACCCCTGAGCTGGTCTTTATGAAGTAGAGATTCTGTGTGATCCAGCACAGAAAAGTTCAAGTCTTTTCAACAAAACTCTTGATTATTTCTGAACGCTGGACTATTCTCATATGAAAGACAAGGGAAGTGAAACAAAGAACAAGCTAAAGGGTGTACAAATGCTGAGAAAATATCGTGGCAAACTGTTAAATCTGTTAAGAAATTATGTACTAATTTCCTGCCTTCTTACTAGCACTATTTAAGTCCTGATTACATACTTTCCTTCACAGGACCTTAACATGTCTATTCAGATGTAAAGCAGGATCCATAAAGAGGGATGCCAGTTTTTAATTTCCTCTAACACCATCAGCTGATCTAACTCACAGGTGGGTGATCTGCTCTGACAGTTCATCTGCTGACTTGCAAAGGTCCTGCTGCTCCTATTCCCACTCTGTGGCTTGTCCAGCACCTCCACAAGCCAGTGCAGCTCACCAGAACAACAAAAATACTACTGAGAAAAAAAAATTATATACTTAGCTTGTGAAACACACAAAACCTATTTTAACAAAGAGCTGAATAACTACAAGAGTTAATACACAGAGAAGAAGAGATGCATTCTGGAAAAGGAGAATAAACACTCCCCCCTCACCATTTTGCTCTAAATGCCCTTTGCTGTATGTATAACAGCAGCCTTTATCTTCCTGTTTTCATCTGGAACACCTGAACCTTTTTAGGTTTGCCTAAAAAATACATCCTATTAAATAATTTCAATTTTCCATCTACAACTTCAGTCAGCATTTATTTCTTTACAAATGTTGACACATATTTTGATCCCCAATTTCACAAATATGCACTAGCTCTGAGCACAGTGAAACCTCCAATACAATCACAGTAGAACGAATACAGCCCGAGTAATTAAACAGCCAAACCCAGTCTCTTTTTCCTGACAGCTTCCAGCTTTGGGGATGTGCCCTGGCAGCCGCAGGAAATGCAGGTTTCGCTGTGCGCGTTTCCCCAGCGCAGGGCTGGGTCGAGTGAAGGTTCGGCCTCTCCCCGCAGTGACCCAGGGCAGCTGCAGCCCCTCGGAGGCAGCACCGGGACCCCCGGGCTCGGGCACAGCCCCCGCCCTGCACAAACACGGCCCCGCCCGGGGTCCTGACACAGAACTCAGCACGAACCGAACCGAACCGAACCGAACCGGGGCTCCCAGAACCCGCAGAGCTCCCGCGGCCCGCAGCGGGGTCTCGCCTTTAGCCGGGCCCCGCCCGCGGGGCAGCGCCTGTGAGGACCCGGGACCNGGGCCTGGGGGGCACAGGGACCCCGCCCGGACCCCGGCCCGGCCTCACCCACCATGGTCGAGTCGCCGCCGCCTCCGCCCTGTCTCGGCCCCTGCGCTGCCCCGGAAGCGCTTCCAGCGCGGGGCGGGGCCGCTCCGGTGAAACCTCCCCAAAGCCCCAAATGCCTCCGACCTCGTCAAATCTCCCGCGACCTGCCCCAAACCCCCGAGGCCGCTCCCCGGGACCGGGCGGGTCCGTCATCCCGCGTTAGGGACGTCAGCGTGAACCTCCCGCCGTGATCCCGCAAATAACCCCAGCCTTGCAGTGCTGAAAGGGACTTAGAGGAAAGGTGGGGCGAGTCTATTTACAAGAGTCTGCAGTGAGAGGACAAGGGGGAATTAGTTCGCATTGAAAGAGAGGAGGTTTAGATTATAGATTAGGAAGAAATTGTTCCCTGTGAGGGAGGTGAGGCCCTGGCATAGGTTGCCCAGAGAAGCTGTGGCTGCCCCATCCTGGAAGTGTCCAAGGCCAGACTGGACAGGGCTTGGAGCAACCTGGGATAGTGGAAGGTTGCTCCCAGCCAAATGGGAGGGAGTGGAAAAATATGGGCTGTAAGGTCCCTTCCACCCCAAATCATTCTCTGATTCCGTGATAACGGGTGTGGGGAGTTCTTTCTCCCCCCAAATGGCCATGGCCCTTTGGCTCCCCTCGGCTGCTGCCGGAGCCCCCCGGGGGCTGGGGCAGAGCAGGGAAAGCCACTCCCAGGTGTGGTGCACCCCGAACGCCTGGAACCTCCCTGCCACAGCCCCGGGGATCCGTGTTCTGAGGGTAACAGCATCTGCTGTCCCAGCCAGCGAGAAAGGATGAGCTCTCAGCTCCCTTGGGGGTAGGATCGGGGATGACCCACACTCTGATGGCAAAACAACAGTGCACGGGAGAACTGCATCCCACATAACCTCAGCTGTGTTCTACACACACAACAGCAGCATTTGGGACTTCCCCGTCGTCAGGCTCTGTTAGAAGTTAATCACAGACTCCCAGAATGACTGGGGTGGGATGGGACCTTAAAGCTGATCTCGTTCCACCCCCTGCCATGGGCAGGGACACCTTCCACTTTTAGACCAGGTTGCTCCAAGCTCTGTCCAACACTTGGACACTTCCAGGGATGGGGCAGCCACAGCTTCTCTGGGCAACCTGTGCCAGGGCCTCACACCCTCACAGGGAGGAATTTTTTCCTTCCCAATATCCCATCTAACCCTACTGTCAGTTTGAATGCTCCTTCTTTCAGCACCACGACCCTGGAATCAGCAAACAGACACTGGGCTCACACTGAGGTCTCCTGGCAGTCACAGAGAGCTGGTATTTGTTGGGTGAAATGTAAAACATCCTCACAAAGTGTTTTTAGATTCTCTTTTTCTCCTCTGAAAACCAGGATTTGACACAGTAGGCAAACTCACTGGCCGTTCTAATCTGTCAGGATATACTTTCTCCTTAGAGAAAACAAGATTTCTCCAACAAGCCCTATCATTTGTGCACTGCTGGGCTGGCAGGTTGAAAATGGGCATGGGATCAGGCATTGCCAGAGATCAGGAAAAAATCCTTTAGGATCCAAGAGATATGGCTATTTCCTCTTCTAGTGGCTATTTACAGCTCTCCAACCTAATTCAGTTAAATTCTCATCTCTCTTACCGGTCTAGCAGCAAGTTCTACAGCTTGGCTACAGCAAGTCATTTTGCCATGGACTGCTTTAACTTCTAGTCCCAGCTGTGATGGTAAGACTTGGGCAAGAGGTAAGGATGTGGTGGATAATTTGGGCAATAGTAAGCAGTGCCCAGCTGCCATCAGACACCCAAACCAAACGGGGCTTTGTTTAACCTTTTTGAACTGTTTAAACAACCATTCCCATCCTGCCATGAGCAAAACCTTCAACACCCCCACCCAGGGCTGGTGCTGACATCAGCACCATCATCATCATCAAAGCAAAGAGAAAACAAACCCCACAGTAGTGAACCTGAGATGTACATTTATCATGCATTGCAACATGATTAATTTTTGCCTTCTTTTTATAAACTTCAGATGTACGTGAAATACCCTTGCAGCTGTACTCACATAAAACTGCCCAAAGCACTGTCAAATTTTGGATTTATGCAACTCACTAGGATGCTTTTAAGTGGTTCCATCCAAAACTTGGATGAAGTGACTCCAAACCAACCTCCCTGCTGCAGAAAAAGGCAGTTGTTATTGCATGTATTTGCCTGGCACAGAAAATCATCTTTGGGATTTGCTGCCACTGACAAAATTGTGTAAACCAACCCTGTGGGAACACCTGGGAAAGTCAGCAGAGGGAGAACCCAGTGGGAGGGTCTGCAGCAGGGAATATGACCCTCAGGGAAGGATGAGCACTTGACCAAACTGACATGACAGGGCATCCCTGGGAGCACTGAGGGAGCTGGAATGTCATTGCAAAGCCCATCTCAGTGACCTGGGAAAGCTCGTGGCCATCAGGAGAGGTTCCTGATGATAGGAAGAATGTAAACACTCCTTTCAAGGAGGGTCAGGAACGCTACAAGGCTGGTTGGTCTCACTGGAGCGTTATTCCCCTTCCTCTGTGGCATTCTGTCAATCCTAACCACTTGCAGTGTCATTCCCTGTTTTTGTTATCCCTACACCAGTGCTACAAGGAAATGTTAGAGCTGTGGCTCCTGCAGAACCTCCCTCCCTCCAGTCTCCCTCAGGGCTCAGCAGCCTCACAGCCCTCACTGGCTCCTCAGGGCAGTATCCACAAGCACTAAAAATCCAGGAATTGTGTCCAAAATCTCCTGCTCTATTTCCAATGCACTCACAACAAGGGCAGAGAGGTCTTGAGAAAAAAACATTCCTAAAGAACCCTGCTGGAAAGACAAGTCCAGGCAGCCCAACCCTCACCCCCAGGAGCACACAGACAATTCATTTCCACATGGATGTTCATCACACACAAGGAATAAGGACGAGACCACCAGCTCTTTAAGTAGTTTTATAAAAGTATTTGACTTACTGAGATACTGTTACAGTTACCTGAGTATTTGAAATTACAATGCAAGGAAATATCGACAATGAATTTCAGTACAGTATTTTACAATCCAGTGCTGCTGATCCCAGTTTCTACACGAGTTCACTAGAGCACATATACACAAACAGTGATTCTTGGAGAAAATTAAAGACACCACAAAAAAGGGGGCTGGAGATACCAACATAACAGAGCTGAGATTACAAATCCAGTGCAGCATGTAATAAAATGCAAAAAACCAAAAAAACAAAACCCAAGCATTTTTAAAATTTTTCTCAGAATAATAAAAAGAAGTTTTGTTTTTTTTTTTTTAAACACAAGCAACTGGATTAAAAAACCTCAAACTTCCATACTAGATCAGAAAAAGACATGATGTATTTAATGTAATTACTGTGCATGTCATTAGTATATGAACAGTTCCTGAGCTACTCGTAACAATAAGGCTTTGTTAATTCTCAGCATTTCAGCTTCTCACGTCATTCTCATGAGGGAAATTTCTAAATAAAAGTTCTTTTAATACTCGATAATTAGGATCAATTGACAGTTGCATACGAATGTACATTTGTGACATACTATGAATTTATGCAGCTCAGGTTGCTAAAACAGTTGAAGCAGTAGGAGACAAATTCATTAATCTCTGCTGAAGATCTCACTTGTAAATCCAATCCACAAAAACCTGTTATCTGGGATAGCAGCTGCTCTGGGCTCATCCCTGTATTGCTTCACCAGATCCCCAGAAAGAACTGAAAAGTGCACCAGTGGCTTGTATTAATTCCTTTTAATTTCTACACAACATGCTGTAAAAATTTAACAGATTTGTTAGTATTCACAAATCAAATGCCTAAGGAATCTGAACTTGTGCCTTCAGCAATACTGCCAATTTAACACTGTAAAGTTGCTTTAAAACCTTTTATATTTGGCCAAATCCAATGTTTCACTGATTATTTTCCCCCCTCAGTTAATTCTTTATTTGCAATACTTTTAAATTATATCTGGTGCTTGGGATATCCAGCCCCCTTTCTCCCATCCTGGTACAGCAGAAAAGACATATAAACATGCCATTTAAATTAAAGAAACAATGGAATAAGTGGAATTCTGAACATCAAAAATATATACAAGCAGGTACGTTTTTCCTGAACTAAACATTTCAACCATAAAAATATTCAACAGCCAAACCCTATAGAACTAGGGCTAAGGCTATTTCAATTATAACTATTCTTTATTTTAAAAATATAGGGCTGACAGCCTTTTGGGTGATATTTATACATGAACAAGAGTTCTAGGTTCCCTACATGAATCGTAAAGCAATATGCAGAACATAGACTATTTTTCATAGCTTAATCTTGCATTATCTTGCTTAATTTAATCTCTCTTGTAAATATGTTAGATAACTACGTTTCATTGTAAGAATTAATATAAACAGAAAATATATATAAGGCTTTTTTTTTTCTCATGAGCTGTATAATGTAATAGATTCAAATGTTTTGGAAGTTGGCAATTCTCCTCCCAGTAACACCGTGAAGGTTCATTCTCACCACCAATGAAATTTTAAACAAGGGGCATTTCTGTATCATCAGCAACTCTCCCTGGGCCTTCCTTCGATTAAGCCTGACAAGTCCCACCCTCCTGCTTTCCCAAAGCAGTTATCACTGAGACCTGACACACTTGTGAAGTCAGTTAACATCTGTAGTGTCTTGGTTCTTCTTAGGCCTGAATCAGTTTTTTCCCTCTTGCAGTTTAGATGGATGAGGCAGCAGCAGGAAAGAAATACTCTTTTCCAGACTGAACGTTCAGTTTTAGACTTTTCCCGCTGTCCTCTTTCAGCTCTGTCATCTTTAAGAGTCTTAAATGCAGCTCCTGCCCCAGTGCTCTGAGCTGCAGGTTTGCTTTAATATGTGCTACATATTATTTCAAGTGTCACGTCTCTCACTGTGGCTACAGCTCATTTCACTGGTGTCTGCCTTCCTCCCTTTGGGCAGGGAAAGGGCTGACCAGACCCAAAAAGTGCATTCAGTCTAAAGGAGCAGTAAAATGCAAAATTTTCTTGTAAACCAGAAAAGAATTAACAGATTCTAACAGGAAATAAAAGATGTTGTTAATCCAACAGGAACTCGCTACAAAAGTTACCAGCTGTAAGCAGCTTAGGGTGAATTAGCTTAGAAACCTCCCCAGAAACTTTAGTTTCAAACTTTATAGAACTATTTACTGATGCTCCAGCTTTTCAAAAACCTGTAATCCGTGTCTGAACTTTCTAATCCTCTTGGCCTCAGCCAGTGTCACACATCAGTTCATCCGCAGAAATGATGAGTACGATCATTTTCTGAATCCAGGTTTTTTGTGTCTCTTCCTGAGAGCCCAACGACCTCTTCGGAGCAAACTGACTGCAACGTGTAGGAAAAACACCGAGGGTAATGTCCATTAACACTGCTGACAAACATCAGCCTGCAAACAGGAACCTCAACGGAATCAGTGCAATCCCAGCTGGGCTTGTCTTTTGCAAAACAAGTAAAATACCACAGTGTTAATATTGATTTCAAAGTTAAAACGTGTTACACGGCAAAAGCTCAGAATCCTTCGGAGGGCACAGAGCAGTGTTCCAACAACTTTGGGCAGGTGTCTGTTTTGCTGACAGGAGCAGGACTGGGATAAACCAAAGCGAAGCTATGCCCTGGATTTGTGCCACAGTTTGACATCCCCTTAACAGCAGCTTGAGTCCAGCTGGCACGTGAGCAGGCTCCAGGCAGGGAAAAACAGTCTGGCCACACTTGAGTTAGAAAAAGGAGATGAAGGAATGGAGCTGCTCACGGCACAGAGGTGGATCCAGGCTGGCTCTGACACTGCTGTGAAGAGGCTCAGGATGCTGCTGCAGCATTGCAGCTACCAATGAACTTCCCAGTGCATCAGTAGCAAAAATGCTACTAAAAAGGAAAGAAAACTATTGTTAAAAATCTGTCAGTCATTAAGGACACATTCTAATCAATGAATGGTAAAACAAAGCAGAGCCCAAAGCTGTGTTAAACCTCTACTTCAGTCATTAGTCACTTGTAGCCATATCTGATTGCTCATTTGATTTCTGAAAGTGCTCAGTAGAAATCCAGAGTTAATGTGGGTAACCTCAGGATAACATCCATTTATTTACACATTAGTATTGTTAAATAAATCCAAGTCAAGTCTACTTTACAATGAAGTGTGCAACAAGCAGAAGAAGTGAAGAACATACATCGTGTTGAGTTCACATTCTTCAAGGTGCAAATTTCAGCTACTCCTGCCCAAATCCTTCTGTTTCTTCAATTGCAAACAACAGCTTTTCCTTCAACTGCTCATAATTCTTATACGGTGGAAGGTCTAAGCGATTGAAACTGAAAAATAAAAATAATAAAATTAAGTACTGAAAAAGAATTCAACAGTCACAAAAAACCCATTATGAATATGGGTGATTGGAATTTTTGCTGTGGAGATGGACACTGGGATTTACAACCTGAGAAAAGCTGACTACCGATATAAATTTCTGTATTTCTGAGGTCAGAGGTTAGTGTTCAAGTGCTCAAAAAGTGATAGTTTTCACTAACTTTTCCTAGTTGGTTAATTAGAGTCATCATTCAGATTTGAAATTTTAAACTTGTGTGTTTTTACTAACCACTGACACCTGAAGAAATAAGTAGAAGTGACCTTTTCTCTAGGGAAGTGTGTGAATGTGGCTATTTCACTAAGGAGTGCAGTGCTAACAAAGGATAATCTCAACCTTGTCAGACAATACTGTTAATTACTTGAAATGTTCAGTAATACACAAATCCATGGACTTTACAATAGAATCTACTCCATGCCACAAGAACTTTTCAGAAGTTCAGCTATTATTCAACAACACAGTTTATTGGTGTAATTTGCGTTTGCTTTAACAGAGTCTCAACCTCTTCAGCATATTATCCATTTACTAAAATCTCAAAGCCAATTGTGGTCAGCAAAAGCAGAGCAATAGCAATATTCTGATTTGTTGTGTACTCACCAGGTGTGACTTCTAGGTAGCCAGTTTTCCTTTCCAACTTTTTCGATACAAAATTTTTGGGGTCCGTTGCTCCCTGTAACAAATTCCAATAGACAAGGCATAGATCCAGCTACCTTTGTATCACTATATAACACACCTGAAGCATGCAAGGCTTAAACAAAGACAGGATTACCATTATTTGCACAAAGAAGGGGCATTTGTCTCACTATACAGCTCTGCCTGGATCAAAGTATGCACGTGGGGAAAATGCATCAATTTGAAGGGATTTTGAAGTTCAATACAAAGGTGTAAACATTCCCTCCATCTCTTTTTCCATCATAGCTCAAGTATATGCAGGGCTTACAAAACAGCATTCAGTATAAAATTAATTAAAAATGCCATCAATATATAATTTGGTTCTTTTTAAAAGTACCTCCTGCATTAGAGAGGTTATTAATACATACCCATGAGGTCAGCAAATCCTCCCACTGGCAATCTGCATGTTCCAGTCACAAACTGCAAGAGTCTCATCCTCTTCTCATTATCTATTTCTTTCACAAACTGAAAAACAGTAATTGAAATGAACATTTAGGGATAGATTCAATATTGAGATTTTCACATCCTCACCATCCCTAGATGAACAATAACATGGCTGTTAGGAACAGCTGGATCAGCAGTAACAGTTTCTATCTGCACTCTGCAGGTGTGTTCAGTGTTCTGACTACTGTTCACTGAGCTGGAGCTGTGCTCTGTAACTTCTGTTGGTGTGAGAATAAAGCCAAGTCTGCAAACCTGCCAGAACCACACGATCTGCCTGCTGGTCCTGGTGTAGTGCCTGTAGATGGTGTGTCTCTGCCAGTCATTCAGGTCGATTTCTTGCATTCCACAGAGAAGCACCTTTGGGGGAGAGAAGGGGAAATAAGCACACAAGTACAAGTCATCACTTTCCTTTTGTGACTTCCCATACAGCAAAAGAGCACAACTGGACCCCCACTTAGCAGCACCACTGTACAATGACAGTACACTTGGTTTTAATTTTAAACTTCATCCAAAACGTCTATTAACAAAGACTGATGATGGTTCATGAAATGTATTTGGAGAGGCCACAAATTAGAAAGCATCTCTGTTGTGAAAAATGGAGTAATTGCTAGCAATTTTAGGAAGAAATTCTTCCGTGTGAGGGTGGGGAGGCCCTGGCACAGGTTGCCAGAGAAGCTGTGGCTGCCCCATCCCTGGAAATGTCCAAGGCCAGACTGGATGGGGCTTGGAGACCCTGGTATAGTGGAAGATGTCCCTGCACATGGAAGGGGCCTGGAACAAGCTTATTTAAGGCCCCTCCAACCCAAACCATTCTGGGATTCTATGCAGACATTCAAACCAGAACAGTTTATCTTTGTCCAGCCATACAATTCTTCACGAGGGATGGAATGTTTTGTTTTGATGGTTTTATTTTTTAAACTGAACAGATGCTTTGGAAAGTGTAATTTTGAGAGATCAAGCCCAAATTGACAACTTGGCCCAATCTATATGCAACCATCCATTGCATATTTGGTTTTATCTCCCATTCTGTCAAGTTATTCATTCTCTGAATACAGGCAAATCAAAGAACCACAAAAAGAATTCAGTAAGAAATTTCCACTGACAGAATCTTGGCCTTTAGAAACATCTAAGTAGGCTGCAAAGAGGAAAGTTAAAGAAAACACACTAATACTACTCCATGAAGTTTCCCCCATATTCCCTATAAAACAGAGTTGTTAGCCTCAGTGAAGCTTTTCAGATGTACTGACTGGAGTTTAAGTATTTTATGTGTAATGACCTGGATCCAGCAATAGCCAAACAATCCTTTACCTCCAGTTCCTTTGCATCAAAATACTGCAAATACTGTTGTGGTAGAATTTCATTGAAGCCTTCAAAGAAAGCCTGTGTCTGCTCCTCAACACCTCGGGAAAGCCTCCATTCTGCTACCAGCCTGGAAAAGAAGACACACAAAGATCATTTAAATGGCCTGTGCTAGCCCAAGTCCACATCTTTGCCTATTTTGAGATGAACCATAAGCTAAGTTTAAAAGAAAATGGAACGTCTGGAAAGTTCTGGGGATAGAGCACTTGTAATTTTACCAGCAGCCTTTACTCTGTGCAAACGGTTTCATTTTTTCTCTAAATTAAACCCTAACTGTTCAACTGTTCTGCTCCAGAAGCATTTTAGACTCAAAGAGCAGGCAGCATCTCTTCACTGATCACATTAATGACAGCACAGCAGTCCCGAGGTATTTGAGGATTTTGTCTGATATTCTCCCCAGAAATCTCAGTTGTTATCCATGACAAGGTAAAAACAAGTCAAGTGGTACTGGTGAAGAGCAGCAGGACTGCCAGCTTACCAAGCAGTGACTATGTCCATTTGGAAAGTTCCATATTTGTTTCAGTTAATCATGAAACTTTGCTCTGTGGCAGAAACTCCACTCTCCATTAATAAAAAGGTGAAAAGCAGGCAGGAGACCCGAAGAACCTGAACCCAGGGAGAAGCAGATATTATGCTGAATTCAAGCCTAACCTGTCAGGAGCACTGGAGTCTAAAGGAGAGGTGGCTATTTCTCATTTCAGTTGTAGAAACTTGGGGCACTTAAAGCAGGACTTGGAGCAAGACAAAAGAATCTGAGCTCTCCCTGGGTTCCTAGAAACTAGGAAAGATGGATTTTCTGCTGATCCTTCCTCCTGCCAAATGCCAGGGTGTTTCTTGTGCAAACACCACCTTTTCTGTGATCACTGAAACATCTGCAGATTTCTCATGAAATGAAAACAGAACCCACTTCTGACTCCCTCCCCCTGCCCGTGGAAAAAGCCTTCAGAGAGCATCGTAACAAAGAGGAAAATTCTCTGTGATTCAGTTTAGGTTGTGCCTGAAACGTGTGATGTCTTTTTTGCTTTTTTTTTGCAAGCACATCCTCCGAGCTTTTATGTTGAAGTTCACACCTTAAATCAGAGCTGCTGTTGTGCTGCACACTGAGAAAGGAGGAGATATTTCAGGACAAAGCAGGTCACTGTTCACATTTCTATTCCTTAATTGCTCTTAGGCTCCTTCACTCTTAATATATTGCTTTAAAACATTTTGGTGCTGCAAATATGATCCTTAATTTATGACAATACAACCTATTACACCATTCATAGCACTGTTACAACTACAAGACCAGTTCAGGTAAAAGTAATAGCAACTCCAAGTATCTTTGAAAAATAAGAATCTTCACAAAAGCATCCAGAAATGTTTTCAAAAATAACCCCCAACAAAAAACAACTCCCCAAAACCCAAATGAACCAGAGATAGCTGGCTAGAACATCAGCAGGCTATGAAGCAATACAATTACAATAATAAACACAAGCAACACTTTCATGAAATACCTGACATTCACAATTCTTGTCATGGTGTTCTGCTAAACTGAGATAACTCTAGGAAAAAAGTGGACTTTCTTCTAACCATAATCTTCAAGAAAAGTGGATTTTAGAAACTTATTTCTATCAATACTCCTCTTTCTTTCAAATATGAGATCCAAACAATTGCCACTTCTTGCCAGCATCAGCAATTATTCAGCAATGCTTCATATGACACAGAGAGGTTTTTTTTGCTAGAACTTAAGAAAATGACAGAGAAAGAGTATTTTTCACTTATTCTTACCTGATGTAGTCTTCTTTATTTTCTTCTGTGACCAGAATGTTGCTACCATTTGGCTTCAAATCATGGCTTTTGATTTCACCTAGTATTTCTTTATCAACTGAAAAAAACATTTCTAAGCCACACTCTTCAATATCATTCTCTCTGGAAGGAAAAAGTATAATTTTATATAACTGTGTAGAGACCTTGTATACAGTAGAGGAGATAACTATGAAGAACCTTAAGGTAAAAGGTTTGCAGCTAAATAGTCAAGATAAGGAAATGTTCCTTACACAATAATTATGGCCTTGCAAGAAGTCCTGACTCATTTTACAATGTGCACACATGAATTGCACTCCTGATCAGTGCTATCCTTAAATTTACAATCACAAGGCTGACAAAATACCTCCTGACTATGATCAGTGGAATGTCTGTGGAATACAGAAGCTTTCCAAGCAATGACATTTTCGTATTCCATGGCATGACTGCCTCTTCTCTCAGGTAATGCCAGGACTGTTAAAGTGTAGCTGTCACTGTCAGATAACAGCAGGTAAGAAGCAACTAAGAAACACTTTGCATGTTTAATAAATTATCTTAGACTCCAGCCTATTTATGGTACTGGCTTGTAGACATATGCTAAAATATCCCACACTCCTAAGTTAATACAAATACTGTTAAAGGGAATTCTCCTAGAAGAATCTACAGCCAACAAACACTCCTCAAATAAACTCTTCTCTTTATAGGTGTTAACAGCCAGAAAAGTAACAGGTACAACACTGGAGTTCATATGTTGATTTATGCTTTTGCAAAGTGAAGAACTGCCTGCACATACAGAGGTTTTGATGACTATTTGAAAAATAAAGTGCAAAATTAAGATATTTGTCCTGACCCATAACATAGAAATGCCAGTCTTGAAAACATGGCTGTGGTTTATTGAGCCCAGTGATGCAACTGCACTTCTGAACTTCATCTTTCCAAAATACATGGTACTGCATGAAACCTTGGGTGAGGAGGGAGGGCTTCAGATGAAGGGCTGATTTTATTTCATCATCCACCCCTTTTGAAATGAAAGCTACATGCTCCAGCTCAGTTTGAGCACAGAGGTTTGGCACCTCTAAAATTCCCCTTCCAAACCCAGTCAGTCTGTGAAATCTCCAAAACTGTGGGAATGAGAAAAACAGCCCCTGACAGAAGTACCAAGGAATGCTTCCTGCGAAGTTACAAAATTTGCTTTTTTTTGTGAGGAAAAATATTATATCTGCCCTGACAGACATGACTCTTTTGCCCCAAAAATGTGCAGTCCTTTCCTCAGGGGTACCTCCGGCAGCACTACAGACAAGCAGGTTCAGCTACACTGAAGTCTGGGTCTGGACTGAGAGAACTGTGCAGCCCTTGGAGGTCTGAAGGCTTTTCTCAAATTTTCACACCCTTAAGTGTTTTTTCAAAGGGGCAAAGCCTTTCCTGGATTCCAGCCTAGATTTTTATCGCTACAGAAATTGCTTTGAATTAAAATGAAGGCATATTTGCAGCACATGCATGGAGTACAAAACATACCCCTTTGAAAACTAAAAAAAAAATTTCCTATCTCAATTCTTAAACATTTCATAAAGCTGCTTCTCCGCTCATTATTCAAGATAAATCTTCCAAGAATCATCACTACAGGAGATGAAAATCCTGGCTTTTACATTTAGTTTTGCATTTCAAAAACCAATCTATCCTCACACCTTCTACGAAGTTTTCAAAGCATGTTTAAAACTATTCTTTGTATGATTCGTAAGTAAAATGTTTTATGTCTCTAGTCAAAAGAAAGACTTATTTTTCTGCTAAGTTGTTTTTACTATATCTGAAGAAAAAAAATTACTGAATTTGTCTTTCTTTTTGTTCTAATTTACTTAACTGTTTTTAACTGAAAGAAAAAACATCTGTGTTACTGAAACAAATGGTGCACGTTAATAATGGACTACAAAATCCTGGCATCCTCCTATGACAAGATCAGTGTAGAATTATAATGCTTTAGATTGAAGGGGTTTTAAAAATTATTTCCAAAAAGATCTGTAATACATAATTCTGAAATAATTGTGGTCTAGAAACTCCATATCCTTTTTACTTGCTGGTCTCTGGAGGAGACTTTGCAAAGGAGTAGAAGAGGAGGACTCCACAAGAGCATGGACAGAGAGGTGCCTGATCATGCAGACGTGGAAGGCTGCATGTAGGAATGGTCTGGAATGATTAAGTCTGGAGCAAAAAACCCAGGACAGCTACAAAAGTGCATGAGCATCAACTTCTTTAAAGCGTTAAATCTTCAGTACTAACCCTGAAATTGCAAGTGTGACTAACAGAAGAATTATGTGGTAGTAAATAATAAACTACATTTGTTAGCTTCATGTTATTGTAGCACTACACATTTTGTTTTCTAACTAAACCAGGTACTAGAGAAACATTAAATGGATTTTTGCTGATTTCTTTTAATCAGTTATCTGAGACGTCTCAGTCAAATTTACTCAAGCCATTTTATTTGTAACCATGTTTAAGACTGCCACATCTGTATGTCTAACTAGAATTAATAAAACCCAACAAAAACAGAACACAAGATGCTGCACAGAATACTCAATGAGCCAGAAAGGCCTGGCATTAACAAATTGGTTTTTGTGTATCTAAAGTCACAGTAAAAATTCCATACTGCTCTGCAATATTAGATTATACTTTTCACTGGGGTTTTTAGTAATAAATTTACACCTACTTCCTGGCGTAAATGAAAACCAAAAACATTGTATTGCTATTTCAAGAACAAAATCAAGTCAAACTCACTTTACCCAGATGAGAGAGTTGTAAAACTCTGGGTCAACAGATTCTAAATCCTTGAGTCCTACTGCCTTGTTTAGGATACGTTTATAGAATGGCAGAGAGAAACCAGTGTCAATGAACTTCCCATGGAACAAAGCCTGGAGAACACAAAAACAGACAAAATAACGCAAAGGATGATTCAGGACTTAAAATGACAAAATTCTGTACTCTGTACCCGTGAAATCTGACAGCCAGAGAACTAAACCAACCTGAATATCATGACTGCTAATATGCTGAATTAGCAAATACCAACAGGAGTTATATCCGAACAACTGATAATTTGAACTCAAAAATGGATTGTTTAATTATCCTCTGATGGCACAATATTTATTTATAGGAAAACTGCAGGCCAGCCCCTGTTCCTCCTTTTGGGCTTACCATGGCAATGAACCTCCCGATGAAGCGGAAGTACTTCAGGTGGTCTGGGTTGATGTAAGAGGCTGGGTTTATCTGTAAGCAGTAATTATCCTTCCCTGCATATTCAAACAGGCAATACATGGGGTTCAAAACTTCGTGTGACAATAGAAAGAACCACTCCCTGAAATCACACAAACAATAAAAACACATTTCAAAATAAATCATGGCAGAAATTACTGTAGCTAACTCGTGTTGACTCAGGCCCCTGTTGGCACAGTCTGCCTCCTTCCCCAGAGAGCAGCTGGCCCACACTGACACCAAAGGGAAACTACAGCAAATTACAAATTAAAATGTAAAGTTGCAATGATACACAACTGTCAGTGGTTTGGATAAAACCCACTCTTATCTAAATGAGCACATTAGAAGTCTACCACTGATCTAAACAACCGTGGTTGGGGAATGCTAACTAACATATGCACTTCTCAGTTACATTCCAGTGAAGACTTTGGATTTAAATGTAGATTTCTGTTCACTTTTTCAATAAACTCTAATTTAACATTAAGAGTTGTGTCAAAGGCTCACTGTAGTTCAGTAAACTGCAACTCTTTACTCACAGAGATCATTAAAGTCTTTCCTAATGCAAACTGAAAATCATTTTATACAGTTTTAAGACATGCAAACACATCTTGCAGAACTGCTTTCCTCAGATACTCCAAGGAAAGATAAGGAATAAACTTCACTCCTTTGTAAAAGCACTGCAGTTTAAGTATCTGCTTTGGGGAAGCCTTTCCATCACCACTTTCAGAACAAGTTATTCTTTGCCATGTCAGTGTAGTTTACCTTGCAACGCCTCCATAATCTAAACCTTCTTCACCAGGGAAAATAACCCATAAACGTCTCCGGAGATCCTGAGGGCTGAAGCTCATTATCTTAGTGAAAGAAAAACAATAAATTCTTCTTAAGAAAACAGCTATAAGAACTGTCTAGAATTATTACTATTTTCTAACAAGCACTAGAACATTTAAAAATTTGGAAAAATTTTAACCAGGGTTTAGGTCTACAGACATCAAAGAATTTTGCTACTAATAATGCAAAAAATTTAATAATTTTTGCTTTCAAAAAATTTAATCACTCATTTCAAGACACTCAGACTAAGATCAACTCAATATATTTTGGTACATAGCCCATTCTAGTATAGCACTGTGAAGAAAAGTGCACCAACAAATGTAAGAACAACATGAAAACATCTTGAGAATGGGGCACTGCTCTGCCACAGCACTCCCATCAAAATTAACTCAGATTTTAAAGCATTCAGAGGAAAAATTACAAAAAAACCCCACCATTTTAAGAAGACTCAGTGCCAGAACTCGGTATTTTAGCACAATCTCATAAGTGTGAATACAGCCTAACTATTAAACTAATATTTTTTTTGTTACTCACACTTAAAATAACACTAGCAAGAGATCAAAGGATCGAAAATGACAAGTGACAATAAATTTAAATAACTCCACTTTTCATGCCCATTTCTCCCATGCTTTAATACAATACCTGCTGAAATGAGTCCTCGAATAATGTTTTCCTGCTCACTGTGATCTTTATGTGCTGTGGCATTGCCAGTTGCTGAAAGGAAATTTTTTAGAGGTGAAGGGTACGATCACTTAAAGTTTCCAATACTGAGTTTGGACTGCTATTTGTTTTATATATTAAAAGGTATCGTTTAATTTCATTAATCCATTTAAAACAAACACAGTAATCAAGGTATCTGAATTGTAATTTAATGCAAGGACAAATTGTTTCCAACACTGCTGTCTACAGTGACATACATACACCTCCAGATGCTGCTTAGAACAGGTTAAATATTGCACTCCTACAACATACTGGAAGACATGGAAATCAGTAACACATTCTAACTTAGGAAGGCTTTCTACCTCAGAATTTATGAGAGGGATGGAGCACCTCTCCTCTAAGAAAAGGTTGAAATAATTGGGATTGTTCAGCCTGGAGAAAAGAAGCTTCAGAGTGACCCAACTGTGGCCTTCCAGTACCTGAAGGGGCCAAGAAGAAAGCGAGAGACTATTGATAAGGGCCTGGAGTGAGAGGACAAGGGGCAATGGCTTCCCACTGTCAGAGGGCAAGGTTAGATGGGATATTGGGAAGGAATTCCTCCCTGTGAGGGTGCTGAGGCCCTGGCACAGGTTGCCCAGAGAAGCTGTGGCTGCCCCATCCCTGGGAGTGTCCAAGGCCAGGTTGGATGGGGCTTGGAGCAGCCTGGGATAGTGGAAGGTGTCCCTGCCCATGGCAGGGGGTGGAATGAGAGCAGCTTTAAGGTGCCTTCCAACTAAAAAAATTCTGTGATTCTATTAATTTAATAAAAAATCAGAACATTCAGGCTATACTGCACAAAACTCCAAGTGAAAAATTAGGTTAGTCTCTCCACTATTTTCAAAGTGTTAATTCATTGACTCTTGAAAACTGGAACATTTAAACCTAAGACTTTTTCCTAAACATCAAGTTACTTCATCTCTTGGTATAAAGAGTTTGGAGGACCAAGACTGGCACACTAGAATTTGGTATTATCTCAGAGCACCCTAACATGCACCACAGTATATTTATTCCTCGGTGCTCAGACATGTCTGTTGTGTGGCAAATGCCCCGCATTTTCTACCAGAAGTGGGCACTTGTACAGAAAGTAGATCTTGTATTAAATATAAAAATACTCTGCCTCCATATATTCCTCTATTAAGAGCAGAAAGAAAACACCATTCAGAAACCCACCCCTTCAAAAAAAAGTAGGAAAATTGATGTTTTCCTTTATTCTAAAACATTTTAAAGCCATAACTTACCTCGCTCTGAAGTTTACATGAGTTTATACAAGACCTGTATTTACTCCCTCACCTTTAGCCTTAGAGCAGTTTGATTCCCTTTACTGGGAAGACGTTGAGGAGGGGACTGAAAGCATGTAAGCAAAACCAAAAATGCAAACAAATATTGCCAAGAAATGAATCCATACCTGACACCAGAATCTGAAATAATGGACCTTGGCCTTGAAATCACGCACATAAGCGATCTGGGGTCCATTGTCTCTGGAACAGAAAGGAGGAAGAATGAGTTTCCAAGTGTTTTTGTAACTGAAGTAAAAGCCTGCAAATATTAGTCATACAGCTGTATGGTTTAGCTGGCTATCTAAACCATAGCTTTAGTTTAGATAAACTAAAACTCTATGTGAAAACTCAGTCACATTATTTGATTTTGGGATGTAATTTCTTGTTTTTAAACTAAAAAAATATATTCCTTTGTAAATGGTAGAATGCTTAATGGTACATGTAAAACACTTCCTGATCATTAACTCTAAAAAAAAAGATTCTAACAATAAGGATGTGATGACATTCAGTTAAGTTGGGAGGTAAATTCTGGTTTCAACTTCATTCTGGTTCCTAAAAAAAAAAATCAAAGAAAGAGGGGATTGGGTGTCTTTTAAAGAGAGAGACTAGTAACTGTAAGGAAGGGATCTGGTCATTAACAGGACAGATGCAGCTCCTCCATTACCCTCAAATCTCACACACTATGTGGCAAGAAGGATTCTGAAGTGTTCAGAACTCTGCCTTCTTCAAGGAGCTAGTGGTGAATGAAAAAAACCCCAAGTAATTAAGAAGCATTGCTCCATGTAAAACTTTCTGCCTGCAAAATGTAGTAAGAGGAAAAATATAAGCCTTTCAAAAATGATGTGTGCTAAACTTGACTTTTGAAAACTTAATATAATGTTAAGAACACTTACAGAGCAGACTTGCCCGTGCGGGGATCTATGTATGTAGTGGTTCTTCTATTGTGATCCACAAAATAGGGAATTCCATCCACAGTAAATCGCATTTCCCAGCCCTCTGGCAAGGGTTTCTCATTTAATTGACTAGGGATACAAGAAAATACATGGTAACTGATCAACTTAATCTATTAAATCAATTGAACAGTACCTGACTCATTAATAATTTTGGCAAATCTAGAAAATTTACAGACTGAGAAAGTTTCCACTCCGTATCTATTCTGGCTTTTTTGCCCCTCTTAACTTTGCAGTCAGCTCTCAATTAGACCAAAATAACTGGTTAAGTAAACATTAGCTCATTTGCTTGCACAACCTGAAATAAAGGCAAAAAAACTTAAGGGAAAAACGTAAGCAAGGTTTATTGTTTCCTTCACAAACAACAGAATTTTATCTTCTAATTATGAAGCTTTTACTCAAAAACTGACATAATTTTAATAAGCAGCTTTTGGTACCTCATGTACCAAATCACAGCAGCCAAAAATGCTTCAGAATGACAAAAATAAAAGAAAATGCAAATACTGATCGTGTGTAATTTTTTGACAACTTCCAACTCAGTTTTGGTATAAACAAAAGTAGATCTCAATATATTCGGAAGATCTGAGTAGTATCACTATGAAGTGCTCCCCAGTGACCCCAGAGGGGTGCTGCAATTTTTTTGAGTCTGTCTTTTTTCTGTCTCTTACCCATCCCTGGAAGTGTCCAAGGTCAGGGTGGACAGGGCTTGGAGCAACCTGGGATAGTGGAAGGTGTTCCTGCCCATGGCAGGGGGTGAACAAGATGAGCTTTAAGGTCCCTTCCAACCCAAACCCTTCTGGGATTCTGTGATTCTATGACTGTCTAGGAAACAATCAAAGTGTTATTCAGGACCCTCTGCATGATCCCATCATCATAGAAAAGAAATCTCTCCCTCCTCCAACAACACGAATGTTTAGACAAATGTGATTACTTATGAAAAGCAGAAGCTGTTCTGGGGAACGAGCTTATTGCTTATTGTTGACCAAGGCTTTCCCGGTAACTGTAGTATTACAAAGTAATATCGTGACAGTTTCCATTTTGGCCAGTAGCTCTTAATTTTATCGAGTTCTCTGACATTTGCATACCAGAGTCCATGCCCCACCCACGGGCAGCAATTCCTGTCTTGCACTCTCACTACTTGGCTACATTTTCATTTCATTTACATTTTCATCATACATGAAGCTACAACTGATTTCTTACCCCTGACTCCTGGGATCTTCCCACTGAGTGATTCGTGTGTTGTGATTGACAAAATACACTCTGCCATTGCTGTCAGTTCTCTTTTCTGAAAAGATGTAAAACGAAAAAAAAATTTAAGACCTCCTTTAATGTATTGCTGAGACTACATCGAATAAATAAAATCAATCACCAGACCCCACCACAGCCTCTCCTGTCCTCAGGTTTCTCTGCACCTCCTCTTACCCAACATATTTTCACTTTTGTTGACATTATTACTTAATATGTCATTTATTTTTCAATTGTAGGAAAAATTAATTGGAAAAAAGGAAAAATGTGAGCTGTTTTGTCCACAAGAAATTTCAGCTGTGTCAAATATTGTGATGTGCCTGACAAGTAGCACAGACAGAAAACACAAATTAGGGAACAGATGTACACAGAAGTATCAAGAAAACACAAGGGCTTCACGGTCAAATTATAGCAGGGAATAAAAAATCGTCCATGCAGTTTCCAAGAAAACTCATTTATGTTTTCTCTCAGGTTATGCCACGTATGCCCATGGTTCAACATAGCTTATGAGAAATTCCAAGGGACAGACCCAAGGGTAGGTTGCTGGGGCAACTGACCTCCTATTGGGTGTACCTGCTAGATATACTAATTAATTAACCCTATAAAAATTGTAGAAATCTGTTTCCACATGTATGCATACCTATGTTTTGTGCACCTGAAAGCTTTCATTGAAGAATTGCTTTTTTATCTTACCTCTTTAACACTGTTGCAAGGTTTTTTCCTTTTTTATTAGGCAACAATACCATTTTTATTTAGTCTTGCAAGAGAAACAAATTACAAAAATGGACCAAAATCTGACTACCACAGGTCAAAAGCTTAAGTTTCCAAGAGAAGTCTGGAAGTAGACACTTGCCTAATGAGCCTGATAGAAGAATTACACACGATGTGGAAACTCAGTTTGCCATTTCCTGGACAATATCAGCCTAGAGATCTTTCTTTGGAATCCTATACATGTAATGTACCTAAGCACAAATGTGGGTTAACAACAGTTCTATGGCATGAAGTTGCCTTAATACCAGGACTAAAAATCCAAATAGTTCTGTTTGAAAAGCAGATGAGCCAAAAACCCAGGTCCAACTCTGCCAAGTAATTACTTGCTCCAAAATTCCACGATTCTGAGCACTTCGCCTACGTATCACAAAACTTGAATTTTTGTATCTGCTTAACTGTCACACCAGAAAGCAGTTTTACACTTCTAATTTTTTATGACACTCCGTCCAAATTTATATTAATTGTAAATTCTCAGCCCTGCAGAGTACAAGAAGAAATTTATTCCAGGGAGAGGGGCAAGTCAAGAAGTGGTTACTCGTCGTTATAAAAAAACATTTTCAGACCAACAAAACTCTCCAAGAATCGTCTTGGAGAGGGAATTTGGCAGTTTGATTTAGAGAGGACTTGGAGCCTGATTTAGCAGGAACAGGATGGTGGGGGGGGAATCCTGCCTAATTAAAAAGGCACAAATGGATGACAGTGTTAAAGCAGCTCTGACACTTCTTACAGGGAATAAACCAGAACACTTTGTAGTTTCTAAACTACTTTGAAATGGCATATCCTTGTCAGGACTGTTTTAACAGCACATTTGATTAGATCTAATTTTAAAATATTTTTAATCCAGATTTTAATTTTTAAAAACTAGCCTGAACAGCTGACAAATAATTTGGCAGAAGTATGCTTTAATCTTTAATTACGTTGCATTACAAAACACACTCAAGTTAGTCTTACCCCATCCATGTGGCAGAGGGCCAAGAGGATCAAACTCTTTGTTCTGTGTGGATGAAAAATCCTGGTTCTGCAAGTCACACAAACAAATGAGGCATTAATGACTAGTCCTTTGCTTTCCAGATGTTCTACCACAGCCATCCTGAATTATTGAGGTAAATGCATTTTTGTTAATGTTACACATAAGCAAAGATGCCAACAATTTCTTTTTCTCCACAAAGAAGGCCTATTTTACTGACCTTGGCATGCTTAATTAACTACAGTGCCAAGAAATAATTATTCTTTGTTTAGTGCCCCTGCCTACGCAGGAGGAAATTAGTATAGTAGCACCCAAAACAATCAGAAAGCAAGCCACATCATCCCTGCACTCAATACAGTTCTCCCTACCATTTTATTATCACACATGAAGCAAATTCAGAATCTACATCATTCTTGATGAGTATGAGTAGCATGAGTTGGAGTGATCTAATGTCTGCTATTCATCAGAGGCAAACAATGGATTTAAAAGGCTGGACGGATTATTTTCAATTTCCCTACTCCCCTAGCATTCATTATGCATAATTCATTCTACCCAGAGCAGAAATGTATGGCCTGTGAGCTTGCTTACCTCCCAGGTGTTTGGCCAGGGCAATACAAGGTACAATACAAACAACCAGGTTATTACTAAGCTGTAGTTTGTTCTGAGCCAAAGGCTTTATCAATATTGCACATAAGTTTTATCAAAGAAGCCCTATATCGAGCTGACAAGTAAACCCCATGTGCTGCCTGCAGTCACTCACGGACATGAACTAAGGTTACTCCCCGTCATGCCACAAACAGATACTGTATTATCATAAACCATAACAGAGTCTGGTGTCTTTATGGGGAAAGGTCACCCACAAGCGTGCCCAAACCCCAAAACCACCTTAACCCGCCGAGTCACCCTTGTATTCCTCACCCCATATATAAATCTCTGATTGAACTGCTGCATGGCTCCCTGGAGCTGGCTGCGCTGGAGCTGCCACTGCTCGTAATTCCGGACAGACTCCAGGGTCGGTCTCTGCCACGTCGTTGTTCTGGTGAAGTGGTCAACGTAATAAATCCTCCCCATGTTGTCAACTCGTCGCTCCCAGCTTTGGAAAAAAAGACAAGCCTCAACAGTGAAGAGCAGGCAATCTCAGGGCTCAGAGGCAGCACGGTGGAAGGGGACAGAGAGCACGGGCTCATCAGCAGTTTTTTCTCCTTGTACCCTCTGCTCTGCTTGTTTTAGGAGAATCACTTTTATTTGTTGCATACTATACCAAGTCAGACTCATTGCACTTACTGTACTTTTAGGGTTTTTTGAAATAGTTTTCTAGAGCTGCCTACATCACTCTCCATACTGTGCTGGCATGACTGCAGTTATCCCACCCAGCCCATAACACAACTCTGCTGGTTCCTCCTAAAACACAGCAAAACCCCTGGCATTTTGGGCTGTTCAGTGCCAGACTCCTTCACACTCTGGTTTGGTAGAAAAGCAACGTTTGGGCATTGGGTTTGGCGAACAGGTGGGATCCCTTTATGAGACCATCTGCCAGTTTTTGCTCTTTAATACTCTCTTTACTATCCCATGTTTTCACTTTGTAATTCTTTATAGCAGGCAAACCATTTGAGGATGAAAGAGTGCAAGAGAACAACTCTTGTGTTTTTCTTATACTGTTAAAAAATAAGAAACATAGAACAACTGTGAACTAACATCGCTGGCTGTTCTGATGCCAAGAGCTGGCAAAGTCTAATAACCAAAGCTGGTTTCTATGTGCATAGTAAATTGGCAGCCGGGAACCCTGAGACAAGATCAAAGGCCTGCAAACAGTAACCTCAGGATAGGAGGTAACCAAGAGCATTCTTGCTGAAGCTGATAGTTACCTCAATCCCAAAATACTTTTCTGTGGTTTTGGTTCTCTTTTACAGTTGGGGGTTTTTACTGTATTTAACTGAAATCTGTTTCTCAATCAGTAAAGATGCACTTGCTTAACCTTGGACAGGAAATTCAGATTTGGTTATTTTTGACATTGAACTCTTTTCCTTATGTACTCCTTGGAAACAACCTGGAGCAACTATTTGCACTGGGTTCACATTTCTCTTTACAAACATGGTTTCTAGTTTTAGCAAGCTATCAGGCAATCAATCCCTGACAAAACCAGACATATCCGAGATGATCTGATCCTGGCTCACCTCGGAGGAAGAGGCTCTGGCCGATCCCACGTTGTTCTTTTTTCAACATGATCCACATAGTACACTCGACCATGCTGGTCTACTCTTTGCTCCCAACTGAAAATAAACCAAGAATTTTAATCTTCCTCCAGATCAAACTACTCCAAACATTCACCTACAGCATAAAGATGACAAACATTTGTTTTCATAAAATGCTTTTCTAAATAAAATGCTCAAAACTAACCCTTAGCTCATGAGATGCACTAGAATGCACACAGTGGTACCATTCATATTAACAGTGATCCTATGTCAACTAAAATACAAAAAACATTGTACATGACCACCTTTCAGGGAAACCGAAGCTCAAATTCACACCTATGTGTACTATTTTAGCAAAGTTTTATATTCAATATCAAGTACATTAATAACCTGTTGAACAGAACCAACTATAGATCATAATCCCCTTTTACAGTAGCATTAATTCAATATAAATCCTTAAAATATCCACATTTTTCAGTGATCAGTTATACGCAGAGTTCACCATAAGGGCACTGGTCACATTTTCTGCATATGCAACATCTGGGATAATGACTTATCCCTGTATTTGCATCAAATGTAACATCACGGGAAAAAACAATGTGAATTTGCCATTTCTGTTGAAATCAAACTGATAAAGCAACAACTGATGTTTTCAAGACTGCTTTTATATTCCAGTTACCCTGTAAGGTAATTCAGACCTCTCCCACCTTTGGTTCAACTACCTGCAAATTAAGGCAGGTATTTCACCAATTACACCATTCACATTGGGAAGCTTTTGCTTTCCCTCACTCAGAGTCCAGAAACGTTTTTTGTTGTCGTTTTTTTAAAGCTGAGGCAACAGGCCAACCACCTGACAAACTGCAGTGTACTCAAAGCACAGCAGCACGTCCATGCTACTCCCAGGAGCTGCAGTATGAAGTCCAAATCTTCAGGACATATTGTAGATTATGAACTGCAACATCAGCTTTTGTTCTACTTATCTGTACCAACATTTTCCTACCTGATGTCATTCTAATTTGAAGACAACAAGTTGTTACCCTGTTTTAAACCTGTGTTTCACTGACATGGGAACATATGATAAGTAATTCCTTCCTTGAATGCTTGAAGATCAACCAGACAAAACAGTCATAAAAACCTTCAAATTCATATCGGGGGAATTTTTGTCATGCAGCAAAAGGCAGAAGTTATCAATGTTTTGTTACACATACTGTAAGTAAATAAAGTAGAACCAGAAAAGTCAGCACACAGGGAGAAAAAAGTCATTAAGCCCATACCCAGGTGGAAGAGGACCTTGGCTGACTGTAGTAAGGGCCTGAGGTGGAGGATTTACTGGCTGGACTTGTCTCGACACTGGAGGAGTGGTGAGTGCAGGAGTGGCAGGAGCTGTGGTTGCGGCTGTTGCCCCCTCAGGGCTCTGCTCTGAAGGTGTATTTGAGGCTGTACCTGCCAGCGATCCTGCACTGGCCCCATCGCTTTCTGTGGATGTAGATGAAGGACCATTTGCACTTGCTGGGATGTCAGAGATGTCAGAGAGAGAAGAGAAAAAGCCTTTAACTGACATTTATCACCAAGCTATTGTAGAAGTTGTACATCACAAAAGCAAATCTGCAAGAATTGCTGTTTCCACAGCCACGTTTTGCAGCTCACACAAGAACTAAACAGCAATTCTGTCTCACTGTAAAAATACTTTAATCCAAGAACTGCCAACAACAGCACAATTTTGATGTTTTTGTTAGAATAAATCATATTTACCTTGTTGTCTGCATTCTGTAAACATTAAATGACAAACAAAACACTACTTCCTTGCATTAATGAATTAATTACTTGGAATAATGATTTAAGTGATAATATGCATAAAATTTTCAAGAAGAGATTTGATATTGCATGGAAAGAAACAATCACAATGGGAGGGGAACGCATTCTTTAAATGTTTTCAGTTTTATCTTAATGCCATTCGGTGGGTGGGGTTAGGCGTTGAACAGAAGTCAAGTCTTATTAACTAACTGCACTGGATTAATCTTTTAAAGTAATTACTGTATTGCAGGACCCATCCAGACCCAGCATTTATCAATTGTAATAATGAGACTACTGAAACATTGGCATGCATGGGGGTAATGGAGTTACCTTCAAAACATCAAATAACTTTTCAGCACTACTGATCTTCAGGTAGTTTTTAAATAACCAGATTTTAAAAAAAAAATCCATCCATTTCAGCACAGAAAGTAATGGATGTTTTAAGTGCTGCAACTTCACAGGATTTAACTGGAATTGTAGAAACCAATAACTAGTATTTCAGAACCCAATATTATCAACTTGAGACAGTTCTGTGAGTCCTTCAGTAGATTTCATGTCACCCTCAGAGAGTACTTAGTGCAGCAGCAGCATTCACTTGTATTCTCCCGGTCCCAGCTCCACTCTTCGTAGCACCATCACCGCAATCACCACCAAGCAGATGCGGAACAAGACATTTCCAGTAATGGGAACAACGACTTAACAACATGTACTGAATGCAAGCTAAAAACCATTCCTACAGAAATGCCCTGACAAAGAATTTACCATCAAACAGTGCAGTTAAACATCAGGATCAGAAACAGTTACATTCACTCAATAGCGCCCAGCCCCATGAACATACCGGCTACCGACGGGGGTCTGCGGGGAGTGGGGGGCGGGGGTCTGGCAGGCCTGGGAGGTCTGGCAGGTTTGCAGTTTCCATTTGTGAGTACTGGAGAGTCACTGCCATTAACAGTCTTGTTTTCGCTGGAAGCAGCATCTTCACAGTTTTCAAGGCCATTTGAGTTAGTCCTTTTGCAGAAGACACAGAGAACTGTTCTAGTAGTGCATGGATGACATGAAACTTTGCAAATCACAGAGTCATGGAAGAGTTTGGGTTATGAGGGGCATTAAAGCTCAATATTGTTCCAGTCCCCTTCCACTAGACCAGGTTGCTCCAAGCCCCATCCAGCCTGGCCTGGGACACTTCCAGGGGGGTTGGAAGACACATGAAAGATGGTAGAATGCAATAGCTACAACTAGGTGACATTCTTACAGTAATTCCAAACATCCTTACATCTGTAAAAACATACTAAGAGTTTATCTCCCGAGGTACTTGAAATCTCAACTGATGGAAAGGTTGTGAAATAGATGTATGTAACATCTGACACCAAAATCTCCTCTTTCATTTTTACCTCTATACATCTGCCTCTAGGTGCAGGCTCTGGATTTTGCTGCTCAGCTATTTCTGTCCATGAGTTCCACTTGTCTCTAATGAGATGAGAAGCTGACTAAGAGCTGAGAACAGCCTGTGTGCCTTTACTCCACAGGGCTGCCATATGCTCAGAACACACAAAATGCTACAAATTTGTAGAAATCTTACTTATGCATACACCAATTTTCCCTCTAAACTCAGTTCTGGAAGAGGCTGGAGAATTTAGGACTAAGCACTAAATTTTTGACCAACAGCTATGAATAGAAACTGCTCAACCTTCCAAGAATTACAAAACTACATAGTACTGATCCATGCCATGCTGTTACACCTAGCAGAGTATTATTCTGATATATTTGTAGCTCCTTAAGCAGACTTACAGGCATCTACATCTTTATTCTAAAGCATCTCATTTTCAGAGTATGTTGAACAAAAAAAAAGGTTGTCAACTAAAATCATAGTGGATTTACAGGTCAAGCACATAGGCCATTAGTAATAAAACTAGAGATTACAGTTTCAGCCCAGTACCTCTAAAATTACATTCCTTTAAACATACACAAAATAAAAACCAATAGGTAAGGCTAAGTAAATCACAAGTCATAAAGGACCAAGTAAAATCATGTACGTTTGACCTCAATATCATTGTCAAGCACACTTTTGCTCTATACCAGGTGTGGTGCACATAATTCACATCACATCAAACCTGAAGTAAATGACTCTGAAAGAGGGTACAAATCATTAGTGATCACAAGTCTGTAGGAGTTTTAGTTCAGGTTTTCACCAGGTTTTTCAGCCATTTCCCCTTATTCTTTCACTACATGCCCTCGCAAAAAGTTCCTTTTCTGATCATTTACATGATCCTCAAAATGACCACCAAAAGCCCCCTGGCTGATACTAAAACTGAATCATTATTATTATTATTGTTATTATCCTGTTACACACTCAGGTATTCTGAACACCCAAGCAAGGAAATACTCTTTCAAGCATAAAAAGGAAACAGAACAAAACCAAACTTTCATGGGAAGACTTCAGACAACATAGCCAAGAATACAATCTATTAAAAAAAACCAGTAAAATTTAACTTGGCTACTCCAGATCTAATCCAGAGTGTTGTGCCCTGTACAGAGCTTTAAAATACTTGTAGTACTGGGAACTAATTAAAGTAACATGGTGCTGGTCACACTCTTATCCTACCAGGCAGCAGGGTTCATAATCCGCTATCGGCCTTAACACACCATAAGTGCCAGACAGCTTTTGGGATCTTCTTAACAAAACTAAATATAATTCTGATACCTCCATGCTATAAAGCAAACAAGTGTAAAAATAACCAGTGCCATTTGTTTGCAGGTTTTTTTAACATATATTTTACTTTGGGTAATCACTGGGAGAAGGATGAGGAACACAAGGGGAAAAAACAAAAACATCAGTCAGTTATGGCAGCAAACTGAGGCTAGACAATGGAGCTGAACAACAGTTCAGTATTTTTCTTTAGGACATGCTCAGATCTTAGCAGATACTGCTGCAGGGCATATTCATAAATTTTTCATTGTCTTCTTTATAAAACACACAATTCCTCTTTCAAAACTGCAAATACTAAAAGGCAGAATTAAAAACAAAAAACAAAAAAAAAAGTCTTACCGTGTATCACTCCTTACTCTGGAGCTTTCACTCTGTGTAGGACCTTAAATACCAGGAAGAAACAAGACAACAGGAGTATAAGCAACACTCTGAATAATTTCCAAGGAAAGCAGCAGCCTTTAATGCTCACACTTCTTTCAAGTGTGAAGGTGAGACACTGTGTAATGCTTATCTACTGTGCTTCAAAGCTGTACAGATTCTGCATGTCTCTATTGGTGTGTTTGAATACAATTTTTTTAAACCACTGCCACTGTAATACTTCCACCTTATGGAAGATCTAACAGGATATCATTTGACTGTATGAATGCTCCCAAACACACACAGAGTTTAATAACACTGTCTTTGTAGCAGTGTAAAGCAGTGTTCAGTCTTTAAGTGGAGCTAGCTTTTCATATTCTCTCGCTTCCAATAATAACAGGCAGAGCAGAAAGGGCAAAAAATCTCTTTCCTAAAATCTTCTCTCTGCTTGGCTGGGGGCTTTGTCTTCTGGGGCTCTCTAGCCCAGACCCTTCCCCTTCTCAGTAAGTTATTTAACATAAAGGCATTGAAGCAGGTACAAAATATGGCTGCACTCCAAAAGCATTACAGCAGCTCAGCCTAGTTTTGCAAATGTTTTCCAACTGCTTATTCAGCCAGCTTGGAAATATTTGTCTTTTGTGCCAGCATTTGCAAACCTTGAATATGCAGCACAAAACTGCTCATTCATGTAAATATTACCAATACTTTATTTCCATAGAGTTAAACAAATGTCATTAATAAAGAAATCAGTTCTCAGTTCTGATGGGAACTATCTGATGGGACAGATCTAGGCCAAAGACAAGGCTGTAGTCACAGGAAGGCTTAGGATAATGTGCTGTTAGTGGACTGTGGACGGAAGGAATTTAATCCCAGAAAGAGAAATCTTAACTTAAAAGCAACTCCATAAACAATGTATTTGCCTGAAGTGCATTAGTCTGTACAATGTGCTAGACTACTTTAACTCTTCCTTCATGTGTTCCAGTGCCCTGATCATCTGGGAACCTTCAGCTGAACTTCTGGCTTGGTACATCAAGCCCAACGCTGTAAATTTTACTCAATTCCACCTGCATGGCTTTTCCCACCTTTTCTACGTAGCTGAGCTTTGGGAAATGGAAAGAAGCAAAGATGAAAATCAAGTGTTGCTAAGAGGCAAATTTGTTACTTTCACTAGGTATTTCTATCACTACACCTCAGCCTTGCTCTACAAGCTGCACACAATCCCAGCATTTGGCTTTTATTTACAAAAAAAATTCAACACAATCAGACTGTGTGATTGATCCTTTTAACAAAATGCAAAGAAAATGGACTAAAAGCTCTAAGAAATAATGCTTACAGAACTAGTTTGTTAATTCAATTTTTCTATGATACTCAGATGAAATCTCAAAGCAACTTCCTCCAGTAGTTTAAAAAAAGCCCCACAACCCAGAAGCCTAAAACTTGCCAATTAAGTACCCAGCTGGTCACTACAGCAGACAGTCTCTCATGCTGCCTTCTAGAAAAATAACCTCTTACCTAGCTCTACTTCTCAATGTACAATATTTCAGAAATGCTCCACTGCCTGTCCAGCTTCAACAGAATTAAAATCACCTTTTAATTTTAGCGTAATTAGGTATTTTACATGTATTCATGTTTTCAGTTTAAAAACATGAAGACACCAACTAAACAGAAAGCGTATCCCTGTCTGCAGTTCTCCACAGGGAATTAAATCAATGAATACATTTATTTAAATCAGCTGTTTTAAGAAAAATTAATATAAACCCATATCTCCTAGTAAGCAGAATGCTTATTACTAGAATGATAATGAGATCAAACCAACTTTATATTTTTTCTGTTTACGATGTTATTAAAATTCAGGGAAGCTAAAGGCTTTCATTAACATTTGGGATTGCTAAGTAAAAGTTTGCAAAGTGCAGAAAATAAAGATGCTGATCTGGTTTTTGTTACATTAAGGCTGAAGGTCTGCCCTGTGAACCATGACTCCACCTCAAATAAAAATGCATGAGATTTCTGGTCTCTACAAACAGAAAGTTACAGAAACTGCTGGTTTTGGGATTATTTAATGATTGTGCTAAAGCTTCCCCAAAAAAAGGCTTTGTATAGCAGATATATGTAGATTTGGACTGAAAGGTACTTACTTCTTGTACTCGAGGCTTCCCCATTGGTCAGAAGCTCAGGGTCGACCTGCATCCCATCCAGACAGACTGAGAGGTCTCCCACCACTTCTGCTGGCTCCCTGTCACCCATGAGGTGCAACGTCACCACTACCTGCTCAACTGGAAAAGAACACAGAACAAAGGGAGTTTATCTTACCACATGAGAAAAAAGGGCCTTTTATTCAAGAAGCCAATTGCAGAACTCAGTCACCAAAGGGAAAAAAAAAAAATCCCAAAACACCACCCAGAATTACAGCTCTGTCTCTCCATTATTTTTTTGTGTGGTAAGGATGAGCATTTTCATGTATCTTTAGAAAGTTATTGCTTCTACAAAAAGGGCAAAACTGGAGCACAATCTTGTTGCTGCCTAGAAAGGATTATCATTACAGCAGAGATTGAGTCTCACATTTCTGCAGCAATTAATGCACCTGCCCTCAATATAGAGTTAGGAAGTGTAATTCACCTTATTCTTGATAGAGAACAGATAATTTCTGTCTTCTGACTGAAAAGCTTCACATTTACCTAATGACATCCCAAATTCACATTGAGAATGTGAACATTTACCATCATATCCCCAGACCAATGGTATAACCAGCGTTTTCAGTGAAACAAAAAGTAAATAAACATTCTTGCTGAAAGGGTTTGAAACAAACCCCAGTGAACTCCAACAGGTGCCTGGTGTCAGACAGAAAATGCACTGACCCAAGGGGATTTTCACCCAGATTCAGCAGGACAGACACTGCCAGGAGAGCAGCTCTCACTGCTATCAACATTCTCCTTCTGCAACACCCACAGTCACAGTGGGTGACAGCAGGGAAGCAAACACTTCTCCAAAGGACAGAATAAAAGCAGGACAGCACAGAGCTCTGTGCTGTAGCCCCGTGAGTGCTGTAATGGCTCTGTAGAATTTTGTATTTCTCCTTCAAGATTCCCAGGATGGACATACTGCCCAAAGCCTGACTAGTTCTAAGATGAATGAAATAATACAACAAATGCCTGTACAACGATTTGGAACAAAAATAACTTTACACATTTCCTGTCTAGCACCAGAACCCCAAACATAGTTCTCATTTTTAAGCTATGTAAAAGGAAACTCTTTTCTTTAATTAGCCTTTCACTCACTCTTGCACACACTAACAAAGTGAAGAAAACATCTTGGACACCATGGCAGCCTGTGTATAACCAAACAAAATTACTCTGGAAAAGTAGGAGGAAGCTCATAAAAGCAACCCGCAGCACCAAAAGGAACCCTTAGGAGCCATCTACAGAGCTGCACACAGCATTCCTGTTTATCAACAGACAATTCCTGAGGAACTCTGCAGCATTCCGAGGTCCCGCCAGTCCTGGACTTACGTTTCATACTGTTGGATTTCAAAGTCTCATGGATATCCAGAGCAGCACTTCCCAGAAGAACATCAGACTTTAATGTTTGATGGCTCCAGACTCGAAAGTTTAATTTACTTACTGGAGTGACAATTCTGAAAAGAAAAAGTTGAGTTCTGTAATGGCAGTTGTTGGTGGGGAAGCGAGTGACCTGAGCCATCAACTGCAACTGTCACTTGAAGTTATTTAAAAACAAAGAATTTATGGTGGTAACATCAAACCATTTCTAATTATCACACTCTCATGTGCAGTCACCTGTATATGTCATGTCAATCAAGACTGTTGCAAGACTGTTCATAGAGTACATTTTTTGTTGTTACTATTTTAAGGGAAATATAGAAAATCTACCAGCAACTCCATAGTCATACACAGTAAGTTTCACAACAGCAATTTCAAAGTAATTTTTAATACTGATATTATTTTTCTATAAGGAGCATTCTAACTTTTATATAGATTTAAATAATTTTCATTGTGAAAATGGTTACAAATGACTGTTTATTTTCTCAGTGTGTAATTTCACCCCTATGTTTGGTAAGTCCAGACTTTCAGACTCAGCCAATCCCTTCAGAAGGCCTACCTAACAAACTGCCTCCCAGAACAGGAACCCTAAGAGTGTCCACTCCCATTTGCAGAAGCCATTACACTTTTCCTTTTTATCCTGAATCTGAATACAGGCAGCTGTGCCAAAATATTTCCTAAAAACCAATTTATTTCACTAAGTTCCGTGTAGCCTCAGTGTGATCTTCAGTGTTGATGTACATGGGGTGTCTCTGCTCAGCTCTTAAACAACAGGACAAAAATGGCCCATGTATCCATTGTGTGGACTTGCACAGCACCAACCACAAACATTCCCATTAAAAAAAGAAAAAAAAAGGCAAGCTCCAAAAGGTAAAAGGGAATTCTGCTCTTCTACACTGATACACATATAAACTGCAAGGTTTTCTTTTTCTTAATATATGTCAGTGCAAAATAAGGTAAATAGTAGCACCTAAAACTTCACAATAATCTAAATTACAATAAAAGTACAGATACAAAAAAGGTTTTCATCAGGCAGTGTTCAGGTGCTTTAAGAAGAATAATCTACAGTTTAAGTCTAAGCAAATCACAGAATCCCAGAATGGTTTGCATTGGAGGCACCTTAAAGCTCATCTCATTCCACCCCACTTTTCACTATCTCAGGTTGCTCCAAGCCCTGTGCAACCTGGCCTTGGACACTCCCAGGGATGGGGCAGCCACAGCTTCTCCAGGCAACCTGTGCCAGGGCCTCCCCACCCTCACAGGGAAGGATTTCTTCCTGATAGCCCATCTGACCTACCCTTGTGAAAAGTCCCTGTTCGATGTGCAAGCACAAGACTGACCTTTACCCCAGAGTTTCACGCGACATTCTTAAGAGAAAACTAAGTTCTATAGTACCTGGGTATAATTTTTATCCGTGCTTTACACTTCCTGTCATCTCAACACAAATACTGGGCCAAGCAAACATCAACAGCTGTATTCATCTTGAATCTGATGCTAGTTTTGTACTAACAAATTGCACAAATTAATTGGGAATTTTGGATTTGTGCTTGAATTTAGAGGTGCACAAGACAGAACCAACTACCTGTGCTATGATGTGGTATACCACAGTGGTACACAAAGAGCTACACTTTTCAGCCACAGCATTTCTGAAAAACTTTAAATATGACAAGAAAAATGTGCACGGGACCATCAGTTTTAATATCAAATTACCTTACTGTCCTTACTACCTACAGAATTAGAGCTCCTTTATGCCACATACTTTACTATAGAAAATATTCCTTCATAAGCAGTGTAATAGTTTGTAAATATCTATTTCAGATTGTACTATATTTACTCCAAAAATTATACAAATGTCACCATCTCATACAACGGTCCACTCCTTGCTTAAAATAAAAACACAACCTTCAAGCCCACTATCAATTGCAATAATTTTACTCAAATAAATAGGAAAATAAAACCAAGCCTACACTGTAAGATGCTGTTTCCACTTTGGACTATTTGTGTTGTTGCATTTTTCTGTCTTCTTTGACTGTCCATCTACTGAGACTTCCACATAAGGGCTAGGTCCAAACCATTTATTCTTTTCTTTTAGTTTTGCTGAAATAACTGTTAAGAAAGAGAAAAACCAATAATTTACTCAGAAATATTTCAATTGCAAATAGTATTTTTCAGTTGTGTGCTTCAGTATTCAAGTGTCAGGTCACTGATGCCTGACAATAACACTCAAGAAAAAACCCACATTAGATGGATAAAAACGCTCTTGCATTCCAGCTCATTTATACAGTGCTATAGCTCACACAAATGCCTAAAATGTGCAATACTACTTTTGCAACATCAGACATTAATTAATCATAATCAGTACAAGATCCACAGAAGTGCTTAGGTGTTGAAAGCAGAAAATATCCTCTACAACCTTCTTCTGTCTATCACCAGCCAAGAGAATTCCTGGAGTTTCTTACATTGCCTCTTAAAAAGCTCAAAACATGATCTGCCTCTCATTAAGGCGCTGTGGAAATTTGCCACTACTGCTTATGAAAAGAATATCACTGAGAAAATGAATTTTGTGTAAAGTTTTCTGTAGCAAAGCAAATTTACACAAAAGCTGAATCCAAGCCCTGAGTTCCACTAACTACCTCCTGTTCTAGCAACAACAAACCTGGACTGGACTTGCAGCACTAGAGCTTTCATTTTGCTGGGGAAGAGGTGTGCTGGGTGTTTTGGTTTGTTGAGGGTTTTTTGGTGTTTGGGGTTTTTTTAAACATTCAGTATTACTGACTGCAACATTCCATCTTTCCAAACACCATTGTTATGTTGCCGCTGTTTAAGATCTGCGTCTACCCTGACATTTGACTCTCAGGTGTTCTTGGATTCACTGGCAACATTGAACTCCCAAAACAGTACTGAAGACAAAGTTATCATTTCCAGTTGGCCAGTGAATTGGCTGTTCTAACAAAGAACAACTTGCTCTTCCGTGTGTTTGTCACCCAGCACAGCCCCACTGCATCCTTAAAAAAGAGATGACTAATTCAGGCCCATCTGGCTAATCTCCCCAGATTCCCTTTATAGTCTATGCTCCTTTAGAGATTTAGAGAAGTAGCTTAGTATAAACTGCTCTGAACTGCTCCCAAGGGAAACTCTTTCTCTATGTATTACAGATATCTCACAGAAACTAACTCATTAATTTTCACAAACAGCTCCCCATCCTTCCCCTCCTGTCTCCAGTACTTCTATGCTATAGCACCTCATACCTCAACATCTCGAATTATCTCAAACACCTACCTTGGGGCAGCAGAAATCAGCAGATTTGTACCTACTTTCAAGGCTTCTTCTTACCCAGACCCTGAAAGTTCATTTAAAACTAACAAAGGCAGCAGAACAAGGCCTGAGGGTAGAGCAGGTGGGAGGTAACATCTATTGCACAGGCAACAGTTTGCTGCAGGCCATGGCTGAACTCCTACAGGAATTCAGACCTGTTCAAATACCTCAAAGTCTCAATTCTAAACACTGAGGCTTTTATTCAACTTCACTGTCTTTATCTGAGTCCCAGACCTTGAACAGGGAAAGCTTTAGACAGCAAATCACCACTTCAATCCCTGGCTCTGCTCTCCATCCCTATGTGGAGGAGGAACCTCTGCCAAAACCTCTTCCAATTTCTCTCTGATATCAACCTGCAGGGATAAGATTTCTCTGAAAGCCTCACAGCCTACAGAGGAAAAACAAGCCTGTGACCTCAGAGAGAAAGCTACAGCCTGTGTAACTTAGTGACATCCAGCCTCCTTCCTAGTCTAGAGCTCTCCCATCTATTTTTGACAATTCTTTCATCCCCACAATATCCCTTTTCTGAAACTTCTGCAAATGCCCACAGGTCTTCACACCGAGGGTGCAAAATTTACTCTTGATGCTTCTAAACAGAGACCTGCACACACCCCCAGATCTCCCATTCAGCTTTTATGCTTCAGTTAAATTTTCAGAGAGCAAAAGTGAGGAAAGCTTGGTAATTCAGTTTCAACAGCTGCTCTGTTGGTGTGGCACTACAAAAAGCAAAGCCTGTCATGTAAATCCATTTCCAAACAATCCAGAGGTGTTCAATTACAGTGACATTCTCACCAACACTTTTATTAAGTCTTTATCCTTTCTTTTATCCTTTGCAGTGGTGGCCATAAAAACGTAACAAGGGAGAAGCAGTAAGTCAAATTTAACAAACAGAGGTGTCAGGGAAAAGTGTTAGATTTGATATTACGCCAAGCGTCAGTAAGTGCAAGCAATATCATAATGCACTATTATATTTCCAGAAGGATTGCTCTGTACGATGTACTTAACAGCACTAAAAAAAATTTATTCCTTCCTTTTTTCTTTCACAAAAATATATAATTTCAAAATGCATTTTAGATAAAATCCTGAATAAAACAGTTGCCAAGTAATGATGGCCTAACACCATCAATTTCCACTTCTCTCGGGCTTTTTACAACTGAAAACTTCCTGAAATGCAACACATCTGTTTAATTTTGGGAAAACACTTTCACATTTCTAACCAGAAAAGACAGATAATTTCAAAATGCTCACCAGTGATCTGAAGCTGTGATTTCATGGACAACCCACTGGCTGGTCCTGATCTGGACCCACTGCCAGCCATAATATGGGCTGGATCTTCAACCTGGATGAAGAGAGAATGCAAACATTTCAATATTCAGAAGCTCAAAAATTCACCTGGTTTTTGACATGTAGATACATTACAGTGCAAACAAAACCACCACATTTGTTTTCTGTCTAGTTCCTTTCCATTTCCCCAGTGTCCAGAAAATGCTTTACAATGGGCTCAATCTCTATTACATGACCTGTAACTATTCAGGTTCTAGGCAACTTGATTTTGTCACTTCAATCTGCCAATTATTGAGTGAATGATATTCTAACTCCAAAGTCTGCTGTACTTCTTATGTCTAAAACACATCCCTGTCTCGATGTCTAAGTCCTGGGTAAGTTTATCTTCCCATGTCAAGTATTACTTGGTTTAAAAAATAAACGAACACCACAATCCACAAGCACAGCAAAAAGACTGAAAATAAATTATCAAATTAAAAAGTGAATTTTAAATTTAGAGAAACCTGCTTTTGTATCTTTTTTGTTTTCACCAAGTCAACAGACAGGGGCTGTAATTCTGCAAAGCACTTAACTAAACAAGGAAATACATCACTTTTGAAAGAGAGCAAGACAACTTTCAGTTACTGCCCAACCTTCTCTCTTGGCACACCCCGAGCCTCACACCGAGGCTGGTCTGATCCTCCCAGCACCGAGGCAGCACAGATTCCTACTGCTCTTTGAACTTCACTCAGTATTTGAGTTTGGGGGACAGATGGAGAAAGTGGACAATGTGCAACACAGAGCTTCCAGAGAAATTTAATGGTGTACTATTATATTAAAACCAGACATCACTCTGGAAATATCCAGATATCCCTGTTGCCTATTCATTTTTAAAATGCATTTCAGCTCAACATCCCTTACCAATTGAACCAGACATAAGACTCCACTGCAAAATGAACAGCCTGCTGAATACAACTTCCAGACCACTCCCTGCATCCCTGTCATGCCGTGTTCCCTCCTTTGTGCCACTTCCACACTGTCTCCCCCGCTCAGAACCTACTGCAAACCATTCATGCACCTCTCTGGGTGACCCCTCTCTCGTGGGGCTCAGCTGCTGTGGCCGAGGAGCTGCTCATCAGCACCGAGCCCCCACTGCTGCCCTGCTTTGGGCAGCCACCAAAAGGGATCCCAAGGCAGAGCAAACACCACGCGCCAGCTCTCGAGCTGTTTTCTGCACACATTACTTCCAACAAGGAAAGGCACAATGTCAGCTTAGGCTGCTGCTATCTGTATCATGAGTCAAAAGGCTGCATGTACGAACCTATGGCTGATAACACCACAAGCAGTTTATCTAACCCCAAACATGTCCAGCCACGCCAAACAAACCAGACTTTGTACAGTGAGACCAGCTCTGAATATGGCAACTTTCTTTTTGGAGGCTGCAATTTGAAGCAAAAATCTGTGACAATTACTGTGAAATTGGTAATTCCACAGGAATTTGAAAGTGGTGAAATGGAAAGTTCTTGCATCCTGCAGCTTGCTGATGCCAGTGTTCCCTACTACAGAACGACACCGCCAAAAGAAGTACTCATGACTTGCTTAAATAGTATTTGGTGTTATTAGTAGAGTTCTGTGCTGTTCATTACTAAATTTCAGATGTAAATCACACAAATTTAAATCATGTTTGAGAAAAAAATATTTTAATATAAGTATTTAAAAAGTAGCCTAAATTTAACATATTTAGAAGGCAGTTCTTAATTCTGCTCCTGTGACTGGTTCTATCAAACTCCCTGGGTGTCCTTTACACTGTATGGAAGCAATCAGATCACATCTAGACCAACACAGACACACTGGATAGTCTGAAGGAGTTTGGATTTACAGGAGGGCTGCCAATTCCCACCTGGAGAAATAACACTGCACAGAATACACCTGAGAACCCTGAAGGGCATAATTCCCAACTGAACTCCCACACTGAGCATTTACACCATGCAACAGTCATTCAGAAGCAAGTATTAAAGCCAACTTTCATTTCTAACCCTGCAAGTATATTCATTAAAATTATTTTAGTAACATTTGATCGTTTTCATTGAGAATATGCAGAAAAAAATCTTACAGCTTAACCACATCTGAAATGAGTGTCTTGCAAACACACGTGGATGTGTAAATGTGTATATTGGGAGACACAGCCTTCAGCAACAGTCAGCTCAAGGAAAATTCCAGGAATATATTGCCTCTCAAAACTTCTAAAAAAGAAACTATACTACACATTGTTCTCTCAGCTGCCAGAAAGTTTCTAATTATTTTTGAACAATAAAACTGAAGAGTTCTATTTTATTGCACTCTTGCTGAAATCCAGAGGCTGTTCGCTTACGGCAAGCTCCATTAATTAACCAGGAAAAGGAGAGTTCCAGAGGAAGAAGCAGCAAACACCAATTTACCTGTGCCCTGCACTTCAACTGCCCTATTTCTCTTTCCATGTTTTCCAATAGCTTGACTCCAATGTCTCTTCTACTGCCCTCAATTTCCCGCTGAGAAAGATTCCGCACGTGGAATAGCTGGTTCCATGCCAAGCTTCCAGAAAGGCATAATCACTGAACACACACTGCAGCTTTTCTCTCAGCTGGGCACTGATTTAAGTCCCTTCCCTACCATGTACGTATATATTCTATCTGGATTTTTCACAACTTATAGAAATTTAATCAACTTCTCTACCTCCATCTCCATCAGTTTTTAGCTGGAATGGATCAGTAATTAAGAAAGTCTATAGTGCAACACACAGGAAAATGAAAAGAGAGCAGGTGGAATTATATACACCTCATTTTATTAAGAAACAAAGCCAAAATATATTGATTAGCCAAAGAAGAAACCGGGGCGATTAATGAACTAGACTTAGAAAGAATCAAATGAGAGTGCAAAAGGCAGTAACGTCCTCAGTCCAGCTGATTTCTATATTTAAACTTAATTTTCAACATTTAACTCCTCTTTATTTATGTAACAAATACACCAAACAGATTTTGTGTGTAAAAAACTGCTGTATTAAAAGCTGCAGATGATTTCAACTCAAAATCAACTTACGGCTACTTGTAAACCTAATCACAAAACAAAACAACATACACTCCCCAATCATTGGTAAAGTACTTCCATTTAGTTTTGTTACAATAGAAATGATACTCAGGATTGTGAAAAACAAATGTCTTTATAAATTCAATGTAATGCAACAAGCACTTTCACAAGTTGAAATTGTCATTCCAAAACTGAGAATGCATATTCAGGGTTTTTTCTGCAGTAGAAAATTAAACACATCTTCATGGATATTTGGGGATTTGGTGTGGTTTGGGTTGGGTTTTGGTGGGTTTTTTTGTTTGTTTGTTTGTTTTGGTTTTTTTGTTTTGGTTTTTTGTTGGTGTTTCGTTTTGTTGTTCTGGTTTTGTTTTAAATTACAGTCAACTCCTATTGCCCTTTTTCTCCCAGATGCTGCTAGTCACTTCCAAAAATCTGACAGAATGTGAAATTTAGGAAAATTAGCTGAAAGGTTTGAGAGCTGTGACAGAGCAAGTGGGGCAGTGTAATGGATGTTCAGAGCATGATCACACAAGTATCATTTTTTCAGGAATGAACAAGACAAATTCTCTGGCATACAAAAAGACAGAAAGAGTATTCTTGCCATTAAAAACAAACCATTCAAATGGTTCTCTGAATTTCTTTGGCAGCTGCATACCTACTCCAAGCGACGTTTGGTTTTATAACATCCTACCATAATATGTAAATTATTAGATAAATTATACTCAGCTTCATAATTGCAAATGCCATTGTTGGTACTCAGGCAGGTTTGAACAAACACTGCTTAAAATAAATCTACCTCACAGTAGGGAACTCAGACCATGCGTCCTTCTGGTCCTGTTCTCTGAATCCCACCTGCAGTGCTTTCCCAGCAGCCTCCCCTCTGGCAGGACCCAATGCTGCTGGGCCAGCTGCATCATCTCTGGGGGCATTTTCATCCAACACAGCAAATTTCACCACCACAGTTCCAGTGTGAGTGGTGTGGAAGAAAGAGGAAATTCTTCAGGAGTGCGGCCCAGATTCTACAAACACTTTTGGAAAAAGAAAGGCAGCAAAGGAGGATCCTCAGATATTTTTCTAAGAAATTATGAGAAAGGGTGGAGAGAACAGCAGATTTTTAAAGGTTAAAGCAAAAGAAGGAAAGAACTGGGAAGGAGGTCTCACCCCACAAATCAGGGAGTATAAACAGAAGAAAAATGCTATCAAAGGCTTGAGAGACCTCGAGTGTCACACCAGTTTAACTGAGGTGACTTTATTCAGCAATGGAATTTGGTTCTTTGGTAAAGAACCAACTTATTGAAGAAGGTAATTTTGTTTCATATTTATTTGAAAGAATGGAAGACATGTAGGTGAGAATGAAACCCTGTGACTGTGTATTACACACGCATAGCTTTGAAAACACGCTGGCACATGCTCTTTATAATTTAAAAAATACTGAAATAATTGCACATTGTTGGCTATTTTACATCTTATGTTTAGTAATTAATTTTAAGAATAAGCTAAGCTCCTCTTTGCAGGTGTTCCTATTCAAAGTGCATTTGCAATTTCAATAACAGTGAAAGAAACCTGCATAATGAAAAAAATTCTTTTAACATACCTAGTAATTTTAACAACAGATTTGAAAACCTCAGTATGTAACAGGAATACAGACTTTTGGAAAAAGCATAAAATACACAAAGTTTTGTTTAAAAAACTGCATGTAAAATGTAACATGTCCCTTTTATCAACAGGTATGTGACAAATATATGCACTTCGTGTGTGTGAAGTTATAGAAATGCTTCCTCTCCTTCCTCCAAACACTGAAGCCTCTCTAATTGAAGGCATGAATATTGTGGAAAAGGTTTTACTCTTTAATGTTAGCTATAACTACACGGTAAGGCCAGGCAGAGACAAGGAGTTTGGCAACGTACTTGCTTAGCAAATTTGCAGTTACTTTAACTGTTCAAGTTTCATCTTTAAAGTAAAATGTGGTTGGACAAAGCTGGTTTTAGCGGTTTACACTTTTTTTTTTGTTCCTAAAGTAAGTTTTAAGGATGTGGTCAGGTTTGCTCAAACAAATCCAAAGACAGAAAGGAAGAAACTGCTGAGTAATCAACCAGGGAGAAAAGAATAGACACAGATTATACCAGTGTTGAGTACACGCTGGAAAGGGAAGCAATTATGAGGTTTGCATCAAGGGATATTTATATAAGGAATGGAACTGAGAGGTTTAACACTGAAAGCAGCTTGGCTCCCTTTGGCCGTTACTGGGTGAGCAGCACTACATCCATTCACTGGGAAGGCTGAAAAATCCGAGCAGTCTGTGCCAGAATACAACTGTTGGAATTTAAAATGCCAGAATTACTTTTTGAATACATGTGAAATACATGCTGGGTCTGAATACGGGCTGGGGGTTGGATCACTGAGCTGTGTGGTCCTGTCTCCCCTGCCATCACGGACCGCACTCCTGGCAGAGCCAGCACAGACACAGCTCCCTGCAGCCTCCATGCTCAGGTTATCCAGGTACACAGCCAACATCCAGGCAGCTGCTCCAAGAGCAATGGGAGAGATCTCTACTGAAAGATAAGACTGGAGCCAATTCAGTGCACTGGCTAAAAATATATTTGTGGGGAATACAATTTAATCAGTTTGGGAAGCAAACCAAGTGACATGACCTTCAGAGGCTGCAAGGAGGGAAAAGCAACATACGCAAACCACAAAACAAATGAAGAGAGGTGCCCAACTTCTGTCCTGGCCCTACAGTGGACTTGCTAATGAGAAACCTTTGACACTGAAGTAGAAGCTTCATCTATTATGCTGTCTTAAAATTGTCTCTTACTTTTTTCCGTATCTGATCCATGTACACGGTATATATAATCTACTATACTCCTGACTCAACACAGGAATCACTTTCTTGTTACATCTCCTTAGAGATGCTAATTTCTGCACCCTCTCAAAGGACAGTGGTATATCAGTCACAAGTCACATTTCTTCTAAATCAACAGGTCTAATTCTACAAGTGAGATTATCTGAATCTATTCTCTGGAACCACCATCCCAAATCTTTCTATTGAACCATCTTCTGCTATGAGCAAACATACTTTGTAGAGAATGTAATGGAGATGCTCAATGGAGATGAACAAAGTAGAAATGAAAACGTGTATAAATCAGCAAAACAAGAGTTAAAATGGCTTTGATTGATAACAAAGGGCACTTCTTGCAGGAATAAAACTGAGGAGTGTTTGTGTCAAGGACAGGATGCCTTCACTCTGATAGGACTCCAGCACAGATGCTTGGCCAGCAAAACAGCCTGTGCTTCAAAGAGGAGACTGCCAACAGGGTTATGTCACATCACATGTCATTCCATTTCCTGTCAGCCCAACAGGAAAACATACTGTAGCTTTAAGGATACGGATATTCCAAATAAGGGAAAAAACAACCAGCATTAGCCTTCACTGAAGATTTATGGAAGCTGAAGCAAGCCAGATTCTGAAGCAAAGGACTAGTAAAAAAATAACTCTTGACTCCCAAAGGATATAAAATATCCAGCTATGAAGTAGTTTGTTGTCACCAACAGGAATCCAAAGCACAATAAACAGCGACAGAAACCATTAGTTCCACCCTCCACTGAGCACAAAAGAGACTCTGGTTATCTCACCTAAATACCTGGAAGTGTCCTGGTGTCTGGGAGTACACGAATGAGAGAACGGGTTAATGAAAAGTGTGAGAGGGTACAATTAATGTGAGATTTTAAAGATAAATTCCACATTATCTTCTTGTAAAGTTTCATGCTGGGTTTTATTTTACTAATTTCCTGTGACCTCAATGCAACATGAATAATAATGAGCATGATAGCGTATCAATATCCTACAATGGCATAGAAAAATGTCACAAACAGATTTTAAGTTACAGCAGCAAAGACTAAGAAACTACATACTGTCAGCCTTAAACACTGTTTTTACAAACAATTATTTATGCAACAGGAATGCTCAGTGCTGATTCCTTGTTCTTCCTAAATATCTACCACTTCAAAAGAGAACTGAGCATGGGAAACTCTTCTGAATTCAAAGTTTCTAAGTTGGAAATGCTGAAAAACATGAATGAAACACATTCAACCTGCTGACCAAAACAAAGACACTGCCCAAGGAAAGGCAGAATAACTCTGGAAGCATTGTGGCCACACACGCAGTGATACTCACTTTAACTGTTCCCTCAATACCCAGGATCACCATTGTTCCTTGTGCAAATGCCTCAGGTTAGAAAAACTGGTCTGTCAACTTCAGCCTGAAGAGAAAAATGCTTCCAACACCGTTTGCAGTCCAAATTAAACTGTCTTCAGCCCTCCCAAACTGGAGACTTGCATCAAAATTACAGAGAATTCAGTCATTAGCATTTCTCTGCAGCGAGAAGCCCGCTTGTAAAACCTGCACCTCAGCAGAAATCGTTCATGTGACTTTTTTCTACATACATGTAGCATTTGACAGTGAATAAAATAATTGGGAAAAAGACATATAAAGAAATAGAACTGCAATATAAAATATTCAAAGAACAAACAATGTAACTTGACAGTTTTTCACCCTTTCAACAGTACATCAGAAATTCCCCAACCACAAGCTGTTCTTAGACTAAAACTGTGGCAGGCAGGACAAAAGGGATAAAACAGGCATTGCCACCAACTCGACTTACCAATGCATTTCCTTCCTCCCTAGGAGGATGTGAGCCATTAGTAACTTTTAAGAAATGCTCAGAGAGGTGAAAAAAAGAAAAATGTACATGAACATCATATGCCTTTTGCTCGATTTCAAAAAGCCTGGCAAGGGCAGCCATTGCAGAGAGCTGCACAGGATAATTAAAACCATTTGTGAAAACAAAGAGATGGTCTATTTTTATTTCAGCCATTTCCTTCTCATGGTACAATCCATTTCAAAGAGGACAACAATTCATATATGCAAACCACTAAACTAAAACTGGTTCACTGCTGTAATCTTCGAAACAGAGCAATACTTTAAATGGCTGGTTCTTAAACACCACTTTTGGAAAACAACATCTATGAAACTTGGCATGCATGGTAATCCCCAGCACAGAGAATTAAACTAGTATTAAGATAACAGAGGAGAAGGCATTGAAACTGGAATAGTTGCACCTACCACAAACTTAAACAGACTTTTAAATTACTGGATTTACCCGTATTAACTGGACATTAACTGTATTTACTCCCATGTTTTACAAACCAACGCTTCTAGAAATTAATTTTGGCCTTTAAAATTCTTTGCAAAAAATCTTTGGTAATCATATATTTTCAACACAATACTGCACTGACTCATAACTCTCACATCTTGTAGAAATTAATTACAGCTTCCCCTCTTAATTCTCCCACTTCCTTCCACTGTGAACCATGTCCTACATGGTCCTTTGAGGAAATACAGGTTAAAGAAATAATCTGTGCTGTAACTTGAGGGATATCTTTCCTCAGAGAGGAAGAAGACAGACTGAAGCAATGTAATCGACAGCAAGTACTGCCCCAACAGACAACAAAACATTTTAAATTCCACTTTTAAAAAACAATTGTGATATTTCCAGGTTTCTATAAAGAAAGTACCTAGACAGTATAAACAGCAGATTTTCAGTGGTAAGCTTGGAAGAGAATTTTCTCCAGGGAAAAGCACACAATGTGGCCAGACAGCTCCAAGCAGTCACTGTTAAACTGATATTAAGCTGACCAGGTATCCAAAAACATTTAGTGCTTTCTATGAACTGCAGCTGCTTGATGAACACAATATCCTCCAGCATGCAGCCTTGGTTATGGTTCCCTCAAGTAACATCCTACCCTGACTGTAGGAATACTTGTATTTGTTTTGTAATTTGGAGATCGGGTTTCTCAACACAACTCAAATTTTATCACAAAGGAAAACTCTGAGCCCAAAGATGCACTGAAGAGATGTAGTATAAGGGAGTTAACAAAACAGTTACCCAAAGCAGTAATATTTTGTTCCATCTGCCCTAGAAAAGCTTATTTAGCCTGAAAGGAATAAAATGAATGTGTCTTTACAAACAGACTGTGTGAATCTGCTTGTAGATAGGGCTAGGAACTTACAGATAGGGAAGTAACAGAAGAAACTACTAGTTCTAGAAAATGTTACGAATCAACACGGACTGTGCTCAGCCAAGGCTGTGTTAAATTCCTGAACCTAGAGAAAAAGAACAAAGGCTTAATAGAATTATGAATAGGTTTTTCTCTTTCTCTTATATAACAAAAGGGGGGGTGCATATTACAGGGGGGCATAGAGCAGGCCATTCGGGAAGTCTGTACCTTCCAAGTACCTCACCCAATGGGGGAAAGGAATAGGGTGATGTGGCCAGGAACTTGGGACAAAAAGGGGGTTGCATCCCCCAAAAATGTGAGAGACCCCATGGGAAATGCCCGTGGCCTCTCCCTTTATTCGAATAAAGTTATGGGACTCCTCTGTCTCCTCTCTGGACATAAACCTCTGGCACTGTGAATTTTTCTTTACAAGCCCTACAGCCATGTTTAGCTTCAGCTGGCTCTGAGGAGAGGCTCCTACAAAGCAAAAATTCAAATCTTGAGCATCCCAGTCAAATATTCCTGGTGGTGTCAGCAACAGGTTGTTTTAGACCTTACCATGACAGCATGCAAAGGAATCCTCTGGAGAAGTTTACCCAAAGTCCCTTCCTGCCTGTTGCTCTGGGAAGGGGAAGGAAAGAATTTATCTGGAGGCCTCCGCTTATCACTGCTTCAGCTGCATGACACAGTAGTGAGAAGAGATAGTCACATAAATCCACAAGCTATAAGCTACTTATTCGTGTTATTCAATTAATTTTTAATTAGGGCAATGAAATAATCTTAATGTGATCACCCAGAGCAAAAATATTAAGTCAAAATTTTACGTTATTTCCCCCGCTTTAAGCGATTTTCTTACTTATAATCTATTAACTGATTACTGCCCGGAAGATATAATTCAAATCACCTCCCTTTTAGCCATCTTTTTGCAGTTTTAACAGTTTTCCTCCAATGCAAGAAGTTGGTAGAAGTAGTCAATGTGATAAATGAGTGAATGATAATGTTGGCTTTTGCATATATGAATTTAACATTAACCAATGATAATGTACTATGTAGAAATAAGGTTAAGGTAAAATATAGTTAAGTAGAAACAAATCTAGAGTGAATTGTAACTTTGAAATAGTTGTAATGGATACATGGTAATAAATGTCTTTAAGCTAATAAACTACAGAGCCAGAGATCAGGACAATTCAAGACAACAAAGAAGATAAACTGCGTGCATCCCAGGAAGCCTGGAAGTCTGTTATCTCACCAGACCTCACAAGCATCTCAGGAAGTCTGTTATCTCATCGAAAGCTCACACCTCCCAGAGAAACTGTCAGCTACAAATTAAGTTATACCGGAGGGGGATGACTGCCTTTCAATTCTGAAGTAATCCAGAGGACCCAAGGCGGCGTCAGGATGGTGGAAGAGGGCAAGGACCGGGGAGGGGGGAGTTGAGTGTAGTGTAAATTACCTTTTGGGCTTAATGAATACGTAACAGTTTGAGAATGCACTTAAGCTCACGGTAAAATGAATGGAGGGCACCTCCTGCAAATATTGCCATGTGCCCAGCGCCGGGTTTGCCTTTGTTCTACTAATAAATATTCAATATTGCGCTACTAAAATTTCACCCTGCGAATTCATTTATAACATCAGGAAAAACACAAACGAACATTTAGGTATTTAAAACAAAGGCATTAATGGATTAAAAACATAAAAAACATAAAACACATGAACAAAGCTTGAAAAGATGAAAATACACCAGAAAAAAACCAAAATTTTGCCTGTTACAAGGTGCTCAGAAAATTAAGAAGACAAAATACACAGAATAGGCACTGACTTTAAAAGTCATGGTACATAATCTTGTGAAAATTTTCACTGAGGATGAGAGAAGTGTGCTTGGTTTAACTCTCAGACATTTCTGAACACAGTCTAAACAAGTGCCAAGTAGCATTTATATCTTTACCTCTCAGATCCTTGCCATGTTATTTCTGTTCTTCCCTATGCTGTGCATTTAAGCAAAACACTATCTAAAAATGATCTGAAAATAACATAAATAAAAATGTGTTACTGAAGGAGCACATGAGGATACCTTAAAACAAGAACACACTTCTAGGAATTGCTTTCTAATTTCCTCCTTTTTTTTTTTTAATAGAATCAAACAACAATTTGGGGTGGAAAGGGCCTCTGGAGGTAATCCTGTACAACATCCTCCCAAAACAGGGAATACCAATGTTAGACCAAGCTGCTTAGTGTCTCATAAAAATGTTCACGACACTCAACTAGGAGAAAAATTCAAGTTATAATAAAGGTATCTTAATAGACATTCATATTTCCAGACACAATGACAACACAGTGAGTGGCTCTGAGGCTTTACACAAACACATATCCTATCTTCACAAGGCATAAATGTGTACAATGCCTTCCACCCTTAACACGTCAGGACTTTTCCATCTTCCTGCCACACTGCTGCTGAAACCTATCAAGGGTACCAAAACATATTTAATATGAAATTACAAAAAGATGCATTCCTTAGAGATTTTATTTATTCCTTGGAAAATTTTATTCTTCTTTATATTTGCAAAAATATGGTAAGAGATTGCTCACAGTCAAGATTGCTTACTTCTGTCCAAACTTCATACCATAAATCAAACAGCTTTACTAAAATCACAGGAAAAATCCAATAGTTAAAACAAACAAACCAAACATTGTATATGACAAGATTTATTTTGTTACACGATTTAATTCTTAGAAGTGCAAACATTTTTTCAGTGCATGTTTATACATTTATTACATATGGCTTTCAATCAAAAGCCCGAGAAGAGTTTCCAGGCTAACTCCTTTGGAAGCACTCACCTGCTCAGTTTTTCAGCTACTCCTTTTACACCTTAGGATGTGTGCTTCCCTGCACCTTTTATTAATAACAACCCATATAAATGCTTCCCTTACTCCTAATGAAGGGGGTTTTGAGTTTGTTCCTTTTTGAAGACTTTCTTCATTTTCAAAAACCTGTTCATATCGTACACATTCACAGAAAATCAAAATAAAAAAATAATAAAAGCTGCATTTTAAAATAAGACTTACTGCCCTTCAGCTTGCACTAACTAATTGCATTGTCCTATGGCTTCTAAGCTTCACTGAGGGAATTATTTGCCAGAACAGATTCCTATTTTCTTACCAACCCATTTTCACCTCTTGTACTGTAATCTTCCTAAAAACTCAGTGCCCAAACCTTTCAGAAATATTGTAGTCACCCTGCCTCTTTTTTGCTACAGCACTTTTTACGATGGCACAGCCTTTTTCAGTGACGTTGATCTCTGAACTCCCCCTATACCTCCCTCGATGGGATTTGCTGTAGCTGTGCCCACACCCACAAGCAGAGCAGTGCAACAGGAGTGGGACTAGGCAGGAACAGAGCTGCAGACCCAATATCCACATGGGAAACGTTCTTGGCAGTTTTAGTTTGGAACAGCTCTTCTGTGATCCCACAGTCCCACACCAGTGGGACCACAGCTTCCACTTTAGTTTCATCCAAAAGCAACTGAGCTTCCTTGATCCAAGCTCATTTCACGAGTCAGATCAAGTGCAGTCTGTGAGAACCTTCAGTGGATTCGTTTCCAAAGCACACTCCTTGTCCAAATTAAAACAGTAAAACCACTAATGAAGATTGTTTCCATTCCCCTCGTTCTCTCTGCTATGCATTCTGGTCCTGAGGAAAACCTCCACAGGTCTCCCTCACATCCACTCACTCAAGTTCACTCTTTATGCATTACTTCTGTTCTCCTTTAATTCCCTGCATGTGGACATGAGTATTTTCATGTGTGACCTTGCTTAGCCACTTTGTTTCAGGACTGCCACCTTTCATACCATTTTGACAGTTTCACAGGAGATTATTTTTCAGAACATTTTCCTTTATAAAATTATAAGAGGGAAATCCCAAAGTTTTCCACTCTCTATCAATGGGATAGATCTTCTTCCTTTCTTCTGTACAAAATCAAGGCTAGAAAATTGTTTCTACAAAACTACTAGAAAGACCAGAGCACAGCAGCTAAAACTAAGTAAAAATCAGAGTATTTCTAGTCAAATAGATTAAGATTACATTTAGAATGTATGTCTATTCAACACGAGTGATGAATGCTGTAGGTTAAAACAAAAAGTCTGTCACAAAGCACAAAGTATTTGTGTCATCACACAGGGTAACAGATTGTCTCCCTGAGGCCTTAGTGATGAGCTACACCACAGAACTACTGGACTGAGTACCACTATCTGTGTAAGCACAAATGTCTTCTTCCACATGGAGGATAAATTTCCAGAAGTATTAATTATTCAGAGAGACGCTGAAAAACTGAAGTTTCTTTTCCTGTTCATTCTATGCATTAGAGAAAATCACTGAAGCCCACTCTGTGCCACATTAAAGTGAAAAGTCCAACTCCTGTGAGTGACTCTCCACATTCCTGTACTGAAACAGCAAATGTCCCTCCTTTCTTTGAAAGAGCAAGGATGATTCAAGAAATTACAGCCTGACCAGCCTCATGTCAGGCCCAGGAAGGCCAGGGAGCAAATTCTCATAGGAGCCATTTCCAAACATAATGTGGACAAGAAAGCGATTTGGATCAGTCAGCACAGATTTATAAAGGGGAAATGTTTGACCGATCTGACAGCTTTCTATGAGATGACTTGGCAGCTGAGATGACACCATGTCCTACAACACCCTCACACACAAGGGGATGAAGAAGGGGCCAGGCAGGACTGCAGGGCTGAGTGGAAGCCTGGATGAAAGGCGAGGCTCCCAGGGCTGGGATCAGCAGTGCACTGTCCAGTCAGAACCCAGGCATTAGTGCTGTAGCCCAGGGGTACAGACTTGACCAGTACTGTTTAACTTCTCCATTTATGACCTGGACAATGGCACCCAGCTCACTCTCAGCAAATATGCTGATGGAACAAAAATTCCAGAAAGGGAAGTGCAAAGTTCTAAACCTACGGAGGAATAAACCCATGCACCAGTTAAGGCTGGCAGGCAGCTGGGCAGAAAACAACTCTGCAGAAAACACTGGTGCTGTTGAATGAACCAGCAATGCTTCCTCACAACAAAAAAAGGGTTGCAAGCATCCTGGATTGCATTAGGAAAAGCACCATGAGCAGGATGAGGAAGGTGATCCTTCTCTTCCCCTCTAATTCTGGGCTCCCCAAATCAAGAGTGACACAGATGTACTGATGTGACCCCAGCAAAGGGCTACAGAGATAATAAAGTGATTGGGGAGAGGCTGAGAAAGCTAGGATTGTTAAGCCTGGAAAAGAGAATGCTGGGAGGGTCTTATCAGTATGTATAAATACCTGAAGGGTTAAAAAGCTGAAGGCAGACTCTCCCCAGCAGTACTCGGGGATGGGACAACAGCCAGTGGGCACAACTTAAAATACAGGAAATTCAATTTAAAAACAGGGGATGGAGTTATTTATTTTACTGTGAGATGGCTGACCAGCAGAGAAATGGTCAAGGGAGGTAAAGTCACCATTCTCAGAGCCATTCCAAGCCCGACTGAACACGTTACTGACCACTCTAAACAGCCTTGCTTTAAGCAGATGAATTTGGATCAGGCCATGTCCAGAAGTCTCCTCTAACCTCAAGTATTCTGTGATTCTTTGAGTTCCCTAAAACAACCTCAATAATTCCTGTTGTAGCTGTCCCGTTCTTCTTGCTTGTTCTCTTTGGGTCTCTGTCTTGTAGACGATTCCTCCTCTAAAGAGACAGCTCCCAAGCTCGTTATATTGGCTATTTTTTATTCCAAACTGAAGATTGCTTTCATTGCCCAGTTATTGATATAGCTTAAGTTTTACTAGTTTGAATAGAAAGGCACACACTGCATAAATCAGCATTGCACTTTCTTCAGGTTCACTAACGTTCATCTTGAGCACCACATACCTTGATTTCTACAGCTTTTCCTAAGTCCTACACCAAAATTCAATGCACAAATGTACACCAGGTATTTTTTTCTCACTTTTAAAAAAGTACTTCCATTTCCCTTATTGCTGCTCTGTGTTATAAAGAACAAAGCAATACAGCTTGAGTCAATGTCCTGCAACATGTCCAGAACTGTACAGGCACAAGTGTTAGCCAGCTCCAATTATGGACAATCAGGTAACATGAAGCTGAAGAACATGCAAAAATCAAGGCCAGGTGCAACTGTCTCAACATAAAGATGCTACTGGACACTTTATATGCACACTGGTTTCCTGGTTTATTTTCATTTTCTTTTGCCCTGATAAGACACCTCATAAAACATTCACATAGGGCTGTCTTGGAACCTGTGGTATTCCGTTATATATACAACATGAGGGATGAGAAATCATTGAATATCATGGCTGATACTCTGTTTATTCAAAAAGATATCATAATTTGTTGATACTTTTATATATTTCCTTCATTTTAACTTATATGGTAATAACTTACCCAAGCAAATCTGGACAGTTACCTGTATGTTGCTCTGTTATCTTTCCCATGCTTCTTTAAAGCTGCTGTCCCGGTACTTTCAATCAAACTAATTACTCTATTTGACATTAAAAATATCCCCCGTGTAACAAATTTAGGCTGGAGCATCACCTAAAGGATGTTTAACATCTAACAGTTTCTAAAAGCTTCTCCTAGGTGTCTAATAAATTAATTCAAACCTCACTGGGAAAGAATGGCCGTGAAGTTCATCATCAACAAAAATGATGCTGCCAAAAATCCCAATGATGTCTATACAGGTAACTTGAGTGTGGAGATATAATAGGGCTGCATACCATAACACAGCTGCATTTCCCATCAATGTGCTCTTCCACCACTTTAGCCTGATGATTTTCACGTATCCACTGCCTCTCCCTCACTTCCCAGTGCTTACATTTATCTGCCCTATCTCATCAGCACAGACATACCCACAGAGCATCACAGCTCAGATTACTGTTTTATGTTATTTTCCAATTAAAAAGGCAGAAATCGTCAACCTTGCCTAGCAAATTTCAGAAACTGCAGAACTGAATTGGATGCTCATGGGAGGAGAGATAAAAGATTGATATCAGTAGATACGTTAGAGAACCACTTCAACTTTAACTAATTTGACTGGTTATTTTGTGACTTGTCATCAGAAGAAGATCAGTGGTTTTTGTATTACAGCTATTTTTAAATGTACTTCAAAGGCATTACTTTTGAAGTGTCAATAAGAAACACTTTCTCTACTGTAAAATAGCACAGTAAAAGAAAATATGAGGCCACCACCTTATGTTTCACCACCCACCCTGCAGCTTTGGAACAACTCCCCTCAGAGGCAGTTACACATTCAGTTATTAACAGAGGACAGCATCTACACAGGATTTCATAATCTCCGGCCATTAGTTTCACTTCTTATTTACAGCTCAATGCTCGCTTCAACATACTTCCCCATTCCTTCCTCAGAGCTACATTTCATTATCAATGGTTCACACACACAAACAAACCTGCAAAAAGCTTTTAACTCTGCGGAACAACGAAAACCAGAAAGCTTGACCATTAAATTACCCAATTACCTGTAGTCATTACTAAGAATGACACCTTCACCTGCTGTTACAGTTGTAAATGTTTTTATGTGTTTGTAAAAGGTACAGTTGTTGTAATGTTTTTAAAAGTAGCCTTTGGAAAGGCTGTTGACTACCAGCAAAATGTAAACCCTGATTATCTCACCTAGGAGCCTCAAATGTAGCACATACAATTTCCAAAAGCACAATGCTGGTGTCTACATGAACCTAAATATGATTTTTCAGGATGTTCTGTGCAGGATTGTCCAGCACACAATGCCCCTTGTTTCAAGTGTCCAAAGGCACCAATGAAGGTTTAATGAGTACAAAACTACCTCCCTCAGTGAGCACAGCAACGAACAGAGCCCCAGACACACCTCCACTCCTTTGCTCCCAAGAACATAGATAAAAAGGCTTGTGGAGCTTTCAACAGAAAGATATTGCCTATAAAAACTTGCCAAACAGATCGACACTGTAGGTACGTGAGCAATAAACGAAATCCAAACAGACTGCACAGCTCTGCAATTCAACCTGGCAAGGCTCATCAAAGAAATGATGAATCATTCCCTGCTACCAGTGACAACCACACATCTGAAATGTGCTGATGACTCGAAATCTCTCGAAAAAGAATGCTCTTTGTCACTTGCTGCTTGTACCTGCTTTAGCAAAGGAGATGGTGTGAGACAGTTCCTGTTGGTTGACTTGGCTGTGAGGACAGGAACTGCTGTAGACAAGGCACTGAAATTCTGATGGGTAACTCGTTACCAAGGAATGATTACACATACATTGCCCCCTAAGAAAAATGAACTGCTTTTCTGAATATTCTCAAGCATTACAATCAAAGAAACTAGAACTGGAAAGCAACTATTTGCAAAAAAATGAATATTCCTGTGTGCAAAATTCAATGTCAGCCAAAAATAAAGGCTGCATTTTTCCAAGCTAAATTACTTATTACTAAAGTAAATCCAAAAGACGTAATGGAAATTACAATTTCTGGGGGAGGGAGAAGTATTGAGATTATTTAAGTCATCCCTGAGGTACACTATGGGTCACTGTCTTTTCCAAAACCGCTGCAAGCAAATCTTGAGTTCCAGAGGAATCATCTTCGTGTTTTCTAACTGCAACAGAAGTCCACTACCTCCTTCCCAGGAAATTTTTACAAGTGACCAGATGGCAACATGAAAGTATAGCCATGGGTGAACAACACAATCATCCCAACCCTGCAAAACCCTTGCTTGCTACATTCCAGCTCATGCCTGTCTGTAAAATAAAACAGAAACTATAGGAGAAAAGTGGCCTAGAGCTGTACCACTATTTCAATATTCTCAACACTTCCATTAAACTTGGTTTTTGTGGGGCTGCCCTAAAATTCCTTTGACCTTTATCAAAAGATAAAGCAGATGTCAGAAACGTTAATTCTTAAGAAATCTTAATTCTTCCAACTACAGTAATAAATAAAATCCTTGAACAAAAGTTTCAGTCTTTACATCCTAGATCTGCTGTATGAAGAAGTGACAACTGCACATTAAAAAAGAACAAAGAACGAGCTCATCTGCTAACAAAACCATTAACTGCATCCTTCACTTTCAAGGGTGTATCTCTTACTGCTGGGATACAACTGGAAGCTCACAGGTCTGCGAAGAAACTTGGGACTGGCTCCTAAACCAAAACTTGCACGTGAACCAGAGCTAAGTGCACCACACTCGTCAGCAGGGCAGTTGCTGCAGCTATCGGGGCAGTGCAGATGGGGAGCTCTCCTCCTGCAGCTGGATACTGCCCAAAGAATGGGCCCACCCTCCCTGTCTCACAGTTCTTCCCTATCTTTGTGTCAATTCTAGTCACACACTGACATTCACTGACCTGTTTAAATCCACGAAATCTTCAGGGAAAAAGGCCTAGGGCCCCTGATAACTGCAAAACCCTATATTTTTTAAACAAAATAGGCACACTTTGCATGCCCTGGCGAAGTATTCTATACCATGAAAGTAATTCACTGTGAACACACTACAGTGTTCATCCTACTACACTGTACATCCACCCCTTCATGGCTTCCCTGGCCAAGCATCATGTGGCAAACCGAAAAGGAACCCACACACTTGCGTAAAAGTACAAGCCCATAGGGTTATAATGCTGTTCAATGACCTTCCTAATCAGCGAAACATCCTTCCAGATACAAACCCTGAGTCTGAACCATGGGAGTTCTGACAGTTTTCTAAGTTTGGTTCTGACACTTTATCTAGTTTGCAATATATTAGAACATTACTGTGTTTGATTAGAAGTCATGAAGGCAGAAATACAAAATACAGAGCTTACTATTTTTAAAACAGGAAGTGAAATTCCAAAAAGCAAAGAAATCCCAGCTGTGACACAGGCTCTCTCAGAATAGATCCCATCCCTATTATTACTGTCTAAAAGCTCATCCTCTCTCACCTCCCACATGATTCACTCTTAACTGTAAATTTCATTTTGTTGGTGTCTTCTCCACTCAAACACAGAGTTCACTGGGCAGCTCCCAGCCTCCAAAGGAACAGGCATTAGTCTGAAAACATTTTCACCTCTAATGTCCCCACCAGGACAGTATTATTTTGTTCACATCCCACATGTGAAAGCAAGACTTCGCTTAAATGTTATTTTTTGCTTTAATAACTCAAACTCCCCCTAACACCTTAAGTCTTGTAGTTCTGAGAGCCTGACGATGAGTAGAAAAGAAAGGAAAGAAGGAAAACATGTTGATATGCCATGCCACACCTCACAGGGCTATATTTAAAACCTTTAAACCATGGAGAATATCAAATAAACCACCAACAATGTCAACAGGTCTCCACACAGAGCAAATCCACCTGCCCAAACCAGATTTCAGAAGAGGAGTTAAATACCCTGATTCAGTGGGTGAACAAAAGAACAACGAGAACACTGCTGCCTCACAATAGTTTATTCATTGACCTGAACTAGATTCGGTTCAGGCAAATGTTTAATAAATGCAGCGCTGCTTGGGAAATTGCTCATTTTAATATACACCAAATGCCATATTTGTAAAAGGCAAAAAAGATACTCTAACATCTTACTGGTAAACTCAACTTAACATGCACAAAGTGGAATATGCCAATTACCTGCAGGATTACTGTCCGTGGATCCTAACTTTTCCTCTGCATCTTTAGGTGATAAACACTTACATGGAATTACAAATGTTACATATGGCAAGTATCCACCTGAAAACACAGGTGACAGCTACTTAGTTTGGGTAGCTATGGAAACTTTTTAATGTAGAGTGAGCTGGTCAAAGTGTCTTCCTTCAGCGTTTCCCTCCTGTTATCATTATACACATTATTGCCCCTCAAACAGCTGGACTAAGAAACTGCTCTGAAGACTTTATCATTGATGAGAACACATGCACTGGGGGTCAACCACGGACACTGAAGAAGCAAAGCAGTTCTGTGATCTTTGAACTGGTATCTTTAATGTTCCTTCCAACCCAAACCATGCTATGATCCTGACACAAAAAGCAAGTCAGTGTCACACTGTCACTTTTTATCTTCTAATTTCATGTATTTTCTTTTCTCTTACTTCCTTTATAAAGTGCCCTTCACATGCAGGATCACCCAGGAGGTCTTGAATAGAAAGAGTGTTCAGGTAAAAGCTGGTGAAAAAATGCAGCTCACCACTTTCACAGAAGTTAGCAAGCCTGGTTAAAGATTAGGTCAAATACATTACCATCTTATGATCATTTTTATATATTGGTCACCACATTTCTTATCTAGTTTCTGAAATTATAAACTTACAGCAGTACAAAATACACATGTACATATATAAGGCACACACACTTGCAGAGACAAGCCCTATTAAGAGAAATTAATCAGAGCGATCTACAGATCAGTTAGTTCAGGCTCTGACAAGCCAAAGTAAAAAAACTTTAAAGATGAGGAATCCTCATCCAGAACAAACTCGCTCCATCTCACTGCTGCTTTGTGAATACACCGACAGAGCAAAAACATCAAAGTGTCAAAAAAGTGGAAAAGGAGTATTCAGAGCAACAAGTCTTAATCAAGTGTTTATGAAGCCAGCAGTGAATAAAATAAAAATCTGGATATCTGAGCACTCTAAGTGTTAAGCAAGAGTAGTGATTATTAACACATAATTAAAAGACAGCTAGGACTGGGGGAGGCACTAAGGATGGATACTGACCAAAAGCATGTTAAAAATTAACACAAACCACTCTTCTGTGTCTCAGTCCATCTCTTCAGCTTGCTGAGCATTGAGTTTTCCTTCACTTTTCCACTGAATGAGGCAAAGCTAAAAAGGGTAGTAAGTTATGAATGACTTGCCCAGGCAAAAGTTTCACCCCAGTCACATGAAACTAAGGGATCAAAGAGCCTATTTTAGTTTTCAGTACATGAACATGCTTCCAGTCACAAATCTTATACTCCTGATGGGTATTTCACTGCAAATGGCTATTTATTTGATGAATTAATGAATAAATCAGAACCAGATTACAGACCTGTCTTACCATGTCTTTTTCTATTTCAAGATGACTTTAAACTTTTACCGATCTTTCTTTTCTTTAGTAATAAATTTCAAAAAGATTACTAGGTACCCAGGTAACACTTAGAAAGAAAAAATATGTGTAAAGGCTACCCTTGGAAAAAAGCTAGACGTATAAAGAATAGAAAACTAAGAATATGAAGATTTTATAGAGGCTGATAGTAACACACTCCTCTTGAAAGCTCCAGCTTCCATATCATGAGCTGACAAATCCAGAACATGAGACCTGCATGTTTCAGGTAAGTCACCCAACTTTCACTTCTTGATTACAAACAAGGTTCCACACAACAATCCCCCCTGAGGGGGGGCTTAGAGGCCATTTCTTGAATGGCCTAGAGGCCATTTCTTGCTCAGCAACAATATCCTTTGAGTCTGAGCTCTTAACTTCAGAATCAATGATGTAAAAGCAAACATGACAGGAGTTCTGTGCCTGGTTAAAACAATAGGCCTCTCCCAGCAGCAGAGTCGAGAACAGCTTGGGCAGGTGGGTGGAAGGCAGGAATTATCAGTTCCTAAATGGGAGGACTGTAATAAAACTTTTTAAAAAAAAAAGAACAGCAACATACTGCCAAGTTTGAAAAACTATTTGAATAACCAGCGCAACAAGATGTTGGTATCATGTTTCCTCAGACGGGAGAAAAAAACTTGCTGTGCTTTAGTATAGTAAAAGCAGAAATTCCAGGCATAACTTGAGAGCTGGTCATATGAAACAGGGCCTTGGTTTCCTTAAACTGCTCTTTCCCAGTTTGTTGGAATACTTTCATTTCTGTTAAGTTTAATTTGCAATTCTTATGAAGAAAAATATCAACCCTTCAGCTCCAGCAACGCTGCACTACAGTAAAGCCTGAATGTCAGTCACTTCGAGAAAATGCCCAGGTCTTTACTGCTTTATTCTTCAGAGGAGAAGGATGAAGAATAACCACCTTTCTCTCAGCACAACGTGCACACAGAATTAGCTCAGGTAACAGTCCAACCAAGCCCAAAAAGTACTGCCTAAAGTCTTTAAAAACACTCAAGTTATGAAACAGTAAAAGTAAGTATCTAGAATACTCCCAAGCTGGACTATAATCATGGCTTGTCTACTTCCTCTTCTGAGGCGAGCACTCACTTCAAACTGCTCCTGCAGCTGGGCAAAGTGCAGTGACAGCAAGGAACTGTGGCCAGCACTCCTCTGGGTTATGCACACACCACTTTCTTTAGCTGTGAGGGCACAAAGCAATTCCTGCAATTACATGTAAGTACAGCAGAATGACAAAAACTGGAACATTACATGAACATGAGTGGACACCCAAACAGAAAAGCTTAAAAATAAACTCCACCAGGGGCAGCACTTCCAGAAGCTTCACCATTACCATGTGCAAGGGGTTCTTCTTCTGCTGTAACTCTGCAGACTCTTTTCCTTGCTTTTAAGAAAACATCAAATTGGTTTAGCTGCATGAAAAGTACTTCACAATGGTTGAATATATTTACCACTTTGTTTAAATAGCTTAAACTCACAAAAGATGTTTATTTAGATGCTATCAACGACTGATACTGATAATGCTGTTGAGAAGCGTCTTATCTATTGCACATGTTGTAAAATAGGAGAAAATGACTTTGTAAATCTCCCATAAAACATTTTTTCAAGCAGTCTAGGACAAGCTCTCTCAGAAAAAATGAATAATTTGAACTCTACAAGACAAACACCATGCTACTTTACTGCCTTTCTTCCTATTAGCTTATTTATTCTGTAGTTAACTTCCCCAAACCATTTTGTAATCTAGAAACAAAGAAACAAGACAACTCATGTTTCAGGTCTATTTAATGACAGAAGAAACAGAACTTTAAGCAGGGAGAGAAAACTGAGGGAAGAAAAAGATGTGGTGGTGCTCAACTAATAAATTCATATAAATAATCTTCTCTCAATCTCTCTTAAGCCCCAAAATAACTTTAATCTGTAAGAAGCTTTCAAAGTTAGCACTCAGAAGTCTCAGTTATTTTCCACTGCAACATTATCTTTCACATCTACTGCATGAGTTCTTGTTCTAAAGACAAGAAAAATCACTTTGGGTCTGAATGCTACATATTATTCCAAAGATCACTTGGAGGTGAATGCATTCAGTGCAGTGATTAAATGTCAGCTAAATCACAACGAAGAATGCACACTAGACCCAGTTCAGATTTAAACAGCTGTATTGAATAGCAATGTAACTGTAATTAAATTAGAACTGCTTTGGACTTTCACTTCAAGAAAATAGAAAAGAATTTACTGGTTTTTTCAAAGAATCCGTTTTTAAGCATTAAAATCCTCAGAACCAAAGTCAGCCTGTGATTCATGTTTCATTCCTAAATGCCTGTGCCTTTTCTCAGGTAAATACAGGCAACCGCTGGATCTACTGCCACTCTCTGCACACAGAATGTCTTCTTTCAAATACCCGTTCAGACTTCTCTCCACTTTTCTTTGAAAAGGTTGACTGGCAGTGTAGCAGAGACCAAGCAGAACAGTGAGAAACTCACCAAAACAAGCAGTAATATATTGGGAAAAGATAAGTCAAAAATACCCTGGTTTCTGACTTCTTCAATTCTAACTAAGCTATAAAGATAAGTTTTGCTGGGGATATTTCCTGTAGCATCAAGGGTAAAGGATGCCACAACAGATATCCCAAATGCTACACCTGCCTCTCTCTCTGCATCACGCACAGATCAGGTCTTTTACCAATTTAACATCACAAATTACAACTATTAAAACCAGCTGAATTCTTGGATACCAGAGCAAATTAGGCAAACGTATCCTCAAACACCTTTGTCGGCTTTTATCTGGATAGTACTGGCATACAAGGTCAAAGGCAACCTGCGTGGAAGCGGGAGAGTTAACAGCCAGAACTTGTCCGTGTTTCCAAAATAGCGCGGTGGCACCAGCGTTGCCATTCTACTGTGTTTACAAGAGAGAACACAGTTCGGGATAAACCTCCGGCTGTAGTCGCGCTTTATCGCTAGGAAACATTCCTTCAAAGTCCGGCTGTACCCGGCCGAGACAAAGGCACCGAACCGAACCCTCGTACACCTGGAAGCAGCCCCGGGACAGGGGGGACACACACGGGGGAAGGAAGCTCTGCTGGAAGGGCTGCGGAAAGCACAGCCCTGACGGGAGCGAACCCCGAGAGGGCGAAGGTTTAGGGCCAGATCCCGGCGACCAGAAGCCGGGAGGGGCTGGCGGGGTCCGGCCGGGCAGGGACGCGCCACTGCCGGGGACGGCTGGGGAAAGGACTCGGAACTGGAGGCACCAGAGTGCGGGCAGGTGCCTCCGGCAGCCGCGGAAGGGCGGCGGGGCCGGGCAGCGCGGGGGTCCCGGGCACGCCGCCCGCG
>VZRJ01006578.1:95455-110692 GCA_013397565.1 Ptilonorhynchus violaceus
CGGGAGGGCAGGGGCGGGGCGGGGCCGGGTCGGGCCGTGAGGGCGTGTGAGGTCCACGTTAAATCCCAGACGTTCCTGTTCTGGGAGCTGGGCTGGGAGAGCTAGGGGTGTTCACCTGGGGAAGAGAAGGCTCCAGAGAGACCTTAGAACGCCTTCCAGTGCCTAAAGGAGCTCCAAGAGAGCTGGAGAGGGACTTTGAACAAGGGGTTGGAGTAACAGGACAAGGGGCAATGGCTTTCCACTGCCAGAGGGCAGGGTTAGGGGGGATATTGGGAAGAAATTCTTCGCTGTGAGGGTGGTGAGGCCCTGGCACAGGCTGCCCAGAGAAGCTGTGGCTGCCCCATCCCTGGGAGTGTCCAAGGCCTGGTTGGATGGGGCTTGGAGCAATTTGGTCTAGTGGAAGGTGTCCCTGCCCATGGCAGGGGGTGAAGTGAGAGGATCTTGAAGGTCCCTTCCAGCCCAAATCATTCCATGATTCTATAAACATATAAATATATGTGTGTATAAATAAATATGTGTGTGTGTGTATGTATGTATGTGTACACATTCTACAATAAAAATCCTCGCTCACCAAAGCACCCCTGAGGGCTTGGCTGGTACAAGAACACCTTGAGGAACCCACGGCCATCCCTGACACCTCATTACTGCAGTGACTCTGGTAACTGGGAATCTCTCAGCAGAGGCACGTACTGGGTAAGCTGAGTCTGTAACAGTCAAGTAGCTGGGACATCACTGGTGGCACTGTGGGCTTTGGGAGGGACAACAAAGGTTCTGTGATTTTAATATATCTGCTGCAGGTACTTAAGCTATTGATATTATTTAGCCATTACAGAAAACCTTTATTGTTTAAAGAGTATTTTTTCTGAACCTGAATGCACTATCGTATAAGTGAATGCATAGAAATTACAATACACCTCCTATTTTGACGGTGAGGAATGAGAGAGTCCATGCTCTGAAATCAGAGGGAAGACTCCACAATTTTCAGAGAGGAGGAGAATATCCTCAATAATTCTTCAGAAAAATTACATACTTTTCAAGTGCAAAGTTCAGCATTTTCTTACAAGTGGTAGGGATGTGAAAATCCATCTTGAAATAAAGTCTGGAGAGTTGTTTATTTTCTCTAAAGCTTTTCTATGCACCCTTAAGTCTTTATGTTCCTTTAGAGACATTTGACCACGTGTACCTACATACAGTTCCATAGCTAACGATAAAAATGAGTTGTGCAAGCCTTGCTTAACAGAGATTTCTCTCTCATGCATCACCTACATAAACTCTTGTCCAGTGTTTTCCGGATTCTGATGCCTCCAGTCAAGTTCCACTGGTTCCATCTGCTCTGTAAAATTCATGAGAAAAAGAATGTATTCCAGGTGCACAGACTACTGATCAGTTTGTGCTTGCCAGGACAAGAGGAATGCAGAGCAGTCCTCACATTCACACTCCTTCAGAGATCATTTTCCCTGGTAAAAATCATGGCCTGTCAGTGAACTGGAAAAACAAATAAATAATTAACACAGAATATGTGGCAAGCAAAGATGAATATAATTGAGTGGCAGAAGAACTATGTGTCCAAGATTTTATCTTTGGGGAAAGGAGGAGAATGCTTATTTCCTTTTTTCCCTATGCTTTTGATAACTACAAAATACTCGGGCAGGATGGAATTTTCTTGCTATTCCCTGTCATAACTTTCTTTTAACAAGTACAAACCCCAACAGATAGGAAAGTTTCCCACTATAGTGCAGGATGATCTTGTACAAAGAATTTTCAGGAAAACTGTGAATGCTTTGTGGCTTTCCAAGTTTGCTAGGTTTGATATGGTGAAGCTATGCTCTGGGAGATAATTTCTGAGGGATAATATATAATAATTTTCATAATATTTTTCCTTTCTTTCTCAGTTTGATCCAGACTGGTCACTGGGACAGAGAATGTTTCTTGTGGCAAAATATGTGTAGCATTTATTCTCAGTTGGGCTATGGTAAGTAAAAATATTCAAATCCCTGACAAAATCTTACCCACTTGTAACAGCCAGAACTGCCACACTTAGTGAGTGCTGTTGGTGCTGACTGGGAAGCCACTGAGGATAAGGGTCTGTGTGGTGGAGTGGTGTAAATCATTTCCATGTTTGAATCTTTTATGTGATATTAAAAAAATCCTGCAAGATCATTAAAATATTGGAATTCTGTTTGATTTTTGAGCAGAAGTCTGCAAATGGAGATTGCTGTCTGATACCTCAAAGCCCTGGGCTCCCTCAGCTGGAAGGGCTGAGACAGGAATACATAACAGAAGCACTGAACACCCTTATTATTCTGCTTTCCCAAGAGTATGGGATTCCCTCTCCAGAAATAGACCCTGTCTTCATTCCATCCCTTTTCCACTCTCAACCAACTCCACTGACCTCACACATGACAAACCTCTTCTTTCCAACATTACATAATTCTCTAAAGTTGCACAGCAAGTCTCTTGTCAGATTTGGAAACAGGGCTGGGTTTCTTAGCTCCTTAACAAGTGTTAATGATTTTTTAATACTTATGGTTTTTTTAGTGAAGCACACAAAAATCCTGACAATCACATAAATACAAAATAATTCAGATAGGAAGGAACCTCTGGGGGCCTCTAGGTCCACCCCATGTTTGAACCAGAACCAATTTAGGTAATGTTGCAAAGAGGAGAGATAGATACCTTCAAGGTTGGAGATCCCATAGCCCCTTCGTGCCCTGGTCAAGTGTTTGATGACCCACATAGTCAATTTTATTTCCTTATATATATTTGGAATTTCACTTGTAGAAGCTTTTCCTTTTTGCCCTTCCTCCTGTGGTGGAGGCACCTCTGCAAAGTGTATGGCTCATCCTCTTTACACCTTCCCAGCAGGCAGTTGCAGGCAGCAGTAGGTGCCCCTTCACCTTTTCTTCTCCAGGCCGAACAGATCCAGCCCTCTCAGCAGCTCTTTGTGTCCTGTGCTCCATCTCTGATAACTTGGTGGCCTCCTCTGGACTCTGGTACATCAGTGCCTGTATAGGACAGGCACCAGGGAACTCAAACTGGTCCCAGCACTCACAGATGGCTTCTTATCACTGCAGAGTAAAGGGTAAGGTTCCCATATCTCACCCCGCTGGCTACACTCTTGGTGACACAGCCTTGCATGTTCTTCTTTGTCACAGGGCACTTGGTTGGGGTCCTACTCAACTTATCAGGATGCAGCACCTCTTCCACCAAACTGCTTTCAAGGCAGCACCCCATGTCCTGCTGGATTTGGGCTACTCCCTCCTGGACCCAGACCTTTGACCAGCCGCATTTGTCTTTGCTGAGTTTCCTGAGGGTTTTGTCTGCCTTCCTTCAGGACCTCGGTCCCTATTGCTGTATAACTCGACAACATAAAGCTGGTCCTGGTACTGGGGAGACCACAGTGCCCATCTCTCCATGGAGGCAGTTTTGGTAGTGTGGATGTTTACCTGTTTTGGGAAAGACAAAGCCCCGAGCAAGAATCACACAATGACTGTGGAATAGTCATCAGGTGTCATCAGCACCCATTAGCTCCTAATCGATTGTCAGTCTTTAACTGTGGCTTAATGCTTCTGTCTGACTCAAGGCTGTGTAAAGTTGGTGATTTATAAATGCAGGAGTACTTTGTTTTCACATCATTTTTCTTTACTGGTGTTAAAGCACTTTATAAATACTATAAAGTCAATCTTCTAATAAATTAGTCTTCTGAAGCGTTTTGTTAGCTGGGTAATTATTCCAGGAAGTGCTTTATATTTTAAAATCTGACTTCTTGTCTTGAAACTGCCATCCCTAGAAGGAGAAATTTTGTTCAGCTGCCTTGTTAGGAGAGTCTGAATTCATTACTTCACTCATGAAGATAATGGTGTAGTGTCAGAGTGTATCTATTACTAATTGACTTTAAGATCAGAATTGATTCATTTGACTTAGGACTTGGAAAAAATACCAGTATGAAAAGACAGATTACTTCCTGTTATCTGCAGAAGGAATTAATGAACCCTTCAGGTTGGCGAGAAACTATTATTATTTCCAAGTAATCTAATTAAAGGGTATAACAAAGACATGTGGCTATTTAATTAAGTATTTTATTACTCAATTGCTCTACAGTGCATAATCAGAGAAGTGGGAGGGAGTGATTAGGTGTCTTGAGAACGGAAATGACACAACCAAGATGTGTAGATGTTTTAAAGGAAGGAGAAGCTACTGGGAAAATTGTTCCTCTCTTCTCCACGCAAAAGGCTGAAGATTATTTTTCCCTGGAAGTGAAGAACATGACACTGTAAATGTGCTGGGGAGTTTTCAGAAGCAGACATGACATTAGGCAGTGTTTAACTGATGGATCTGTCCAGCTCTTGTCTCCACTGAGGCCTTGCAAGCAGGGTCAGCTGGGCCCGTGGTGAGGCACCACAGCAGATCTGCAGGGTGTCCACAGGCACCACTGGGAGCCCAGTTACAGCTTTGCCCTCTGGATGACACATGGAGGCCTCAGCTTGGGAGCGCATGCTCAGTGTCAGTGTGAGTTTGATGCCTGCTTTGCAAGGCTCTTTGAGAAGAGTTTTTGACATGCAGGTGTTGGTAGAGACAGAGTTCTTGTTTAGACCCAGGTTCATTCCTGTCCCACCCCATCACCTGCCCCATTTATACAGTTGTGAATTATCTACAACCAAAAGGCTGACTCATCTCCTCACTGGTTTGCCTCCTTGCAAATTGCTCTGGTATAAATCAGCTTGTGTGGCAGAGCAGAACTGGTGCTGATAAAAAGCCATGTAACGTCAAAACTAATACAAAGGGAGGAGGTGTGATTTAAATACCTGGAGCTTGATCCAAAGCCAAATAAAGCTAATGAACTGGTTTCCATTAATAATTCTTCAATAGTCTTTATCAGTTTCAGGGGTCTGTGCCTTCTTTACCTTAGGTAGCACCTTGTAACAGGATACCTCAATGTCCTTCACTAAAAATTAAAACTCCACCTAAGCTCCCAATCTTGATGAGTGAGAGGTGGAGTTGTGCATTTCACTAAATCCCTCTGTCCCTTGGAGCTGCAGCATTACACTTGTGAACTCTGAACAAAGCCTCTGGTCTTGGACTACCAGTCCAGGTTTAGAAGATCCCTGGCTGAGCAGAAATCTTGGTCATTCACTCAGTTTCTTTTATCCAGCCGTTCTTATGCTCAGTGTGCAGTGAGTAACTGAGCACTGAATTGCAACCTGAGGGTGAGTAACAGCATGGGCAGGAAGGTTGCTGTACCAGTCCCATTGCATGCCATTAACATACCAGGTGCAGTGCTCATGATTTCCCAGACTGGATTAAGGGAGAATTTACTTGGTTAAACTTGCTCTGCGAGGCCCAGTGTTTTGTCCTCAGTGGATGTTCTGCGCATGCTTGCTACGACTGGAGAGGGAGGAGAAGATGATGCACTTGACTTCCCACCAAGCCAGAGCCTGGGGCTCTGAGGGACCGAACCAGCCTCTTGTGTAACAGGCTGGCCCCAGGGTTCCTGTAAGGAACAAAATGTTCTGGTTTTCCTCTTGTTGAGGGTATAAGGAAAATAACAGGCAAGAGGTAATAAAATTAGTCCAAACTTCCCTTCACACCAGTTCATTTGTTATCTTCTGGGTCTTGCTTCAGTTTCTGCCTGCACTGCGTGTACCCACAGCATGTTCACAAGTAAATAATTTCTAGTGTTCTTGAAACAAAAGCACAACCACCTTTTAACCCTTGGACTATCTGTGCTCCTCCCAAAAGGCACCAGCTCGATCATACACAACTCTTTATTTGAATGTTGCTTATCCTCATTCCCAGGGAAGCCAAACGAAGGCTCTGTCTGCCCTCTGTTGGGTGGCTCATGGTGGGAATGGGAGGATACCATCAACAGCATCAGGACCTGGAACAGTGCAGAAGCCTTTACTGAGGACAGAAGAGGAGAAAGTCAGCTGGGGTAAAACTGGAATGTGTTGAAATTAATATCACTGGAGCAAATGGTATAATCATCATAATGCAAATGCTTGCTACAGTAATATGAATGTTGCTGTGGATGAAGACAGTATTAACTGAACTGGATCCCAGCCATTCTGTACTGCAGGCTGGGGCCTCACAAGCCTGAAGCTACAGAACAAAGCACTTTGCTCAGAGAACACCAGTGATGACATCACTGGTGTCTTCATTAGGCACCTTGTGACATTGACCATGGTGCGATCTAACTGGATCATCAAACGCTCCATGTGCCCCTCTGCACAAAAAGGCTGTGTTGGCTGGAACAGCAGTTATACACATCCTCTTCCATCTGCATCATTCACCAGAGGGATTCTTTTTCACTCCTCACCAAACCACTACTTGTTTCCTAACCAGGGTCTCCTGAAGGCCACCACCACAATATTGTATGCCTAAAAGGCAGAACTGAATTTGTGTTTGCAATGTGCATCTAAGTTTGTGGAAGGTTGAAATCATTGCAGTTTGCATGCAGGGGCCACCTGAGGTACAGAATATAGCATTAAGTGATTTTTTTTCTCTGTGGTACCGCTTTGAGACATGAAGGGAGTGCTTTGTCAGAGTATTTGGCATTGTGCTGCATTTACTAGGGCCAGCGATGTACTCTGGTCCATGCAGAACATTGATCAAGGAATAGGAAAGAGCAGAGGATGCTTGTCATGGGCACCTAGAAAATGAGTGTGAAATTAAGGATCACTGCAGAGCCTGTCCTAAGGGCTGATGCAGCACCACAAGGGGATGATGTGCTGTGGGGGGATAGAACCCCATTCTCCGTGCTCCTACAGCAGTGCATTGTCAGACCATCCTTGCCACTCTTTGGTGCCCATCTGCTACCTGCTGTGACAAATGAAGTCCTGTGAACAACAGCCTCATTTTCTGTGTTTCTAATTCACACTCTTACAATCCTCCCAGCATCCTGTCAAGTGAAAATCCTGTTGAACAAATAATTCTTTTTATAATAAAAAATCAGATTGCATAAAATCCTCCTTATAATGGTTTATAACATAAATTGTCCCAGTCAAGCCACTAACTCACTTTGTATGGAACACCTGTGACAGTATCACCTGCATTTCACAGAAGCTCAGACTGTTGTTTTCCTCTTGGTCCTGACATCTACAGCACTTCCTAGCCATGCCAGTAAGCTCAGTCCTTTTTTAAATATAGTTCTAAAGAAATGTCATATTCTTAATTTTAAAGCAGTGGGGCTTTTCGCCCTGAGTCTCACAGCTTTCCAGTGACTGTGAGATATGTAAATTTACAACCCAGAACTTCCCTACTTGAACTCCTACAGTAAATGAAACAGTCACAGGATATATAACATGAATAACATCCTGTTATTTTTTCATGGACTCTGTTGGGTAGTGGGATTTTGTACTCTTCTTTTTCCTATTTCTCTCTCTTCACTGCATCTGATTCTCTCCCTTTCATGACTGTCTTGTGCCACCTGGTGTCCGAGATCCACCAACGACAGCAACCATGAAAGGACCAGGCTGTATAGGAGCAGTCAAGGCATGGAATACTTCCATGAAAATGTAGTAAAATACTATGTGCTGTGAGGTATTAATCTCTTAAATCAGAGGGCCAGGATGAACCATGCAGCTAGAGAGGCTTCTCCTTAAGCATTCATTATGCACTCAGAAACCACTGAGAATGTTTTGTCACTGGAGTACCTTCACACCAAGTGGAACTGATCTGTCCTCATTTAATAAGAGTGATAGTGAAGGTAAGAGGAAGAACATGTGAATGCCAAAGGAGAGCATGACCCAACACAGCTGTTGGCAAAAAGATCCTTTGCTGTAGAAGTTTTCCCCCTGCCTGTAATGCATCCAGCGGGATCTGTGGGGCTGGCAGGGCCCCAGATCCCCTGCTCACACTGTAGAGCACATATCCCACTTGTTACAGCTCCCTGAGCAGCCAGGCAGGGCACAGAGCTCCAGCAGCATATTTAAAACACAGATTACCTTGGACTGCCAAATACTATTGCTGTGGTTTTTTAAATATACCTGGAAAACAGTTGCTAACACCTCTGTGTTCCAGATACTTTCATGCTCGTATTAAAGCTGCAAAACTAACAATGCTCTGAGCCACAAAGCAGACAAGAGGAGACTGCTGATGAGCAAGAGCCAGGACAAATAAATTCTACCATGCTGTTGGCTCTACCAGTACTCTGGAATTACACATTTCTACCCACAGAGCTGCTTACAGGTACCTTTGGGAAAGCTTTAGAGCAGAAGAGTTGTTATAAATCCCTTTTGTCCTCCTAACTTGATGACACTCCCTCCCCCCCCAAATATTTTTGACCTTTATGTCCTGAGAAAACGGATTTACAAATAACATAGGAATTACTCAGGAATCCAAATGTGTGCAAGAGAAGAAGTCATGCAACTGTGATTATTCTTCAGCTGGGGTTTCACCATGTCCTCAAAGAAAATAGTCGAGTGCAGGGTGGTAACATCTCCCTTCAGTCTGTGACTAGACAGACACCATCCCCTGCACCTCACAGAGCAGTGCTAAAAATGCCCATTTATTTTCAGTGCCCAAATCAAAAACCTGGAAAGTTGATCTGGTGGCAAGAGTCATCAAAGTACACAGGTTTCCTTCTGATAATCATGGAAGAGTGCAAAAGAGTCCAGCATTCATCATTTTTCTAGAATTTATAATTTTCCCCCAAATCCTCTGCCCTGTTATTTACAAATTCCCAAATTCTCCTGACAGTCGGATCTGTGCCTTCAGCACCAGACATCCTGAGTGTCTCACACAGGCTGGAAACAAAGGCCCACCATGTCTCATTCATCACTTTTTCCAAGCTTTCTCCAAGCAGAGTCAAGGGCAAACGGGGGCACAAAACATGGAGCAGGATGAGAGTTCCCACAGACCATCGCAGCTTTAACTGAGATATGGGCAGGGCAGGAGGAGTTATTACTGTGTTCACATTAGAATAATCTCCATTTATCTGCTGGGTACTACCTGAACAAGTAGAAGCTGTTCAGTGGAAAGAGGCTTTTGGGGAGCACTAAAGAAAAACAACAAGACAGGCAAAGATAGCCCATGGTTCTGTGGGAATAAACCAGGAGCCTCTCACTGAAGACACCTCTGGCTGCCCAAAGGGGTAGATTTTATTTTCTCTTTCAGATCCAGAGCTAGAACAGGGCAGGGAAAAGCCCCAGGAGAAATAGTGCTGAAAACCACAGCCCCAGAGAAGACGCTTCCAGGAAGGGGACAGTGACACCACCCCATCCATCCCGGCACACTGGGGCCAGCTCCATATGGGATGACCCCATGCTGCATTTATCCAGAGCAGTATCCAGGCTGCCAAGGCTTTATCTCTTCCCTGAGCTCTTTCCTTACCTTTGATGAACAGCGTGATGGCCCTGAAGAAGCTGTTTTTCAGCTGTTTCCAGTGAGCTGCCTGCCCAAAGTGCCAGGCTAAGCAGGGTGGGCTGTGCTCCAGCTGTGTGGGGACTAGGACAGGCTGGGCCATGTCCCTCTTTGTGGTGGGGAAGGACCAGAACAGGCACCTCACCTGTTTTTATTTTTGACTGCTGAGTATGGGAGGACTAGACTCTACCAGACTCCCCAAAAGCTGCTGTAGGTGATGCTGTGGGACAGGGAGGGCACCCATAACCTGGCAGGTTCTGTGTCCTCCCAAGCACATCTGTAAGTCCCAACACAGCTAAATTCCCAGTTGAAGTCTCTGTTTTGCAGGTACAAACTCACAGAATAAAATAGCAGGAGCCCGTCTTAGCAAATGCCATGGGAACCTCTCCAAAACAAAAACTTCCCCAAGGGATGGCTGAGGCTCGATGCCACCCTTGCCACTAACCTTCTGCCATGAGTTCTTTCAAACAGAGGTTCTTATACCTGAAAGGTAAATCTTGGAAGCAATGCATGCCCTGACACCGGACACTGGGGCAAGGCAGGGACCAGCCAAAGGCAGCACCCACTTGAGTCCCAGCCGCCTTTCCAGCCTGTGCCAGGCCCCAGCACGGAGCATCCTGCACCCTGAGCACCCTCTGGCCCTGCCCTGCACTTCAGCTCTGCAGTCCTGCACCACATGGGTTGGGGCTGGGCACAATTTCCAGCCCCCAGCAAGCTAGGGACTGCCTAGAGGACAGGAGCAATTGCTCTGTCACCTTCCCCGTGTCTGCCAGGACACAGGCATATGAGGCCCACAGCCCCCGGCACCAGCACCCTCAGCCCATAGCCCCCCAGCCCCTGCCCACCACAGCCTGCACTGCCCCCTCCAGGCGTCACCCGGGTGGGGGACAGGGGCCAGTGACGGCGGCCAGCAGCAGGAATCCGGGCAGGGCGAGCATCTCCTCCTTGGCTTTTGTCTCTTGAACCACGGCACAGGGCAAGCAAAGCCCGGAGCCTTGGGAGGCTCCAAACCTTAAACATCAGCCCCTGCAGCTCCAAAAGCTGCTTCCCAGATCCTGGCTCTAGCAATTCCCAAGGCTGTCATGGCCTTCAGAGCATAATTTGGGATTTTGCATCCCTGCAGCCTTTTGGTGCCTGTCGGCCCAGGAGTCCCTTTGGCTCCAGCCGGAAGAGGGGCAGAAGGTTTCCCGCCTGCTTTGGTGGCACCGCTGCAGGGGCCGCTCCTGTCAGAGCCCCCTCTGTGCTGGTGACAGCTTTGCTCTTGGGGACGCCTGTGGTGTACGATGGCACAGACTCCAGTCGAGATAAAAGCAGAGACTAGAGACCTTTATTTAAAGTGTATACAGCCTTTTACAACTTTTCTACTATTTTGTTCTGTGTCGTAACATCGCACGTTTACCCAGCCATTAGCGTAATTGATCATGCATTAGCCAACCAATAGCATAACTAATCATGCGCCTTAGCACATATAGCAACTTTTAGCTAAAATAATGCTTGTTCGAGCATAACAGTTTTTTCTGCATACTGTTTCTTGCTACATTAAGAAACAATGTTACCTTTGCCTTGCCTTGACTAAAGAAGTCTTTTTTCTCTTAAACCAAGCAGCTTTTGTTCCCTTTTAACGAAGCAGCCTTTGTTCCTTTTGCCCCAAGGCAAAGGAACTAAGCATTGCAAAGCGAGTACATTATGCGTTTGAATAAGCATTACCTGTTTTATGTTTTGATTGATAAGTCGTTGAATGCAAGAAAGCACACATGGCAAGCATAACATAATCATTAAAAGTGCTCTAAGTCCCATTATAGCAAAGCCCACTACGTGTTTAACCCAAGGTCCAAATCTTCCCAGCCAGGAGAAAAAGCTGAAAGGATCCCATCCTTGGTTTTGTTGCAGTTCTCCAGACAGCTTCTTCAATTCTTCAGTGTTTTATGAATGGACTCAGAGTGATCACTCAGGTTCATACAGCACATTCCCTCCAAGTCTTCACACCCGTGTCCCTGGGCTAACAACAAGAAGTCTATTGCTGCTCTATTTTGCAGGGTTGCATGACACACAGAATCGACATCTGTTAATCATCCCATCAGGGCATTGCTGGTAGCATTACTTTCTTTTGCTAGCCAACAGCCTAATTTATTGATTGTGTTCAAGACATGGGCACTACCAATAGAGGCAATTAAAGAACCAAAAAATCTCTTTGCGGGATTCCAGAATTCAGCCTCAGAATTACAGTCAAATTTAAATGAATGAATGTTACGTTTGTTTCATCTACGTCGTAGTGTCCAATTAGCTAATATTTGGAGACTGGGGTGAAACACAGTTAAATGACCAAAAGTACAGGGACCCCCTACCACTTTACCTGGAATTCCTTTCCATGCTCTATTGCCACATATTAAAAATACATTGTCAGGTAGGCCTGTGGCCAGTCGGCCCCTGGCGTGACTTGTGAGGGAGTAGTAAAATTACACCAGGCAGAGGCATTCAGGTAAATGCCAGTGCCACTTCTATCAATTCCTGTTTTTTCTGTGTTTGGGCCACTAGTGTAATTAAGATAAAAACATACAAGAGCTCGTATAGAGCCCAATGTGTCCAGCTCTTGAGGCTGCAGTGGGAGAGCAGGAAAGTAATTTCCTTTACTCATGCCTCCATTGGTAGTGTTGCCCACATACCATCCCACAGGTTGGCTAGCACTAGATTGCCCTGATCCCAAACACCACCATGATGGTTCTCACTTACCTGGAGCTGTACAATTACGTATAACTGTTTGGTTATATAGCTTGTTCCATTCATCCTTTGTTAAAGGAATACCAACCAGGCATGTCTGAAATGGATCACTGGGACTGGTCATGGCTATGCAAAGGGCAGATTGATTGGTTGCCTTGACCAATGTAAGCCAAACATTGGTTTTGTTTGTGGGACCCATGCGTCCTCCACAGCCTCTGAGAATCCACTGAGGATGACAAAAAAGGCCACACATACCCTGTTAGAACCCATTGTAACTGATTACCAAACCAAAACTGTGATGTCTTCAGGCCTTCACTCCCTCTGCAGCAGGTTTGATGTTCTTTGCGGGCAACCACTAAGGTCCTGTGGATAGAGAAACACAGCCATAACCACGCTGGCATGCTAACAAAGGCACTGGGCCTAGCCGTTGCCCACTCTGCAAATCTTTGTAATAGACAGGTGGTTGAGAATCCATCAAGTTGTTATGGGAAAACCTCCTTTCACTTGTTCTTTTGTTACCAAATAATGAAATATTAAAAAAGTTTAAAACCAATGTTGCTTTATCCAATTGTTCTTGAGGCGTCATACTCAGGGGATCCCCCCTTTTTGGTTTAAAGAGCATATTCTTTCAAAGAGCATATGTGCATTTACAACAGCTTGACCTGGAGCAGTGAGGTATGCAAGTTAAGTGGCGTATATGCCAAGAGTGGAAAAAGGTTTTCAGTGATTGTGAGACATATGCTGGACCATTATCAGTTTTCACCACCTTAGGGACTCCTAAGGTAGCAATGGCTCACAACATATGCTTAACATCTCTTGCCTTTTCCCCTTTATGTGTAGAGGCAATAAAAAGTTTGGAATATGTGTCAACTGATATATGCACGTATTTTAAGGTTGCGAAAGAAGAAATGTGTGTGGCATCCATCTGCCAAAATTCAATGACACCCAATCCTTTTGGATTTGCACCTACTCTGGTAGGTAAAGCTGTCACGCATGCACAATAAGGGCAAGACTGTACAATTTGTCTAGCTTGAGAAAAGGTAACATTAAACTGTTTACTCAAAGCCTTTACATTCTGATGATAAAACTCACATGACAATTTTGCCTGTGGAATTTGATTTGGAACTGTTGCCATCATTGTCAAGGCGTCTGCAACTGTATTGCCTTCCACCAGTGGTCCAGGCAGAGATGTGTGAGACCTAAGATGCATAACATAAAACCAGTGAGATTGATATCAAACATAATCATGCAATGTAGATGGCAATATAAAAAAATTTTTGTTGTGAACTTCCTTTAAGAAGGAGTGTTCAATTCGGTTTAAAATACCAACAATATAAAAGGAGTCTGGTATTAAGTTGGAGGGTTCAGCTTTGAACAATTGGAAGGCCTCTACAGCAGTTGCTAATTCCACCAGCTGTGTTGATCCAGGTTGAAAAACCACTGAGTTTTCCCAGTCTCCCGTGGAATTTTTCCAGGCAACAACTGCTTTTTGAGTTTTCCCAGAGCCATCAATGAAGACTATATTTGCTCCAGGCAGAGGTTGTGACGATGTCAGAAAATGTGGCTGTAGACAAAGATCTTTTAAACATTGCAAAAGTTTACATTTTGGCAAAGAATTAACAATGTTTCCCAAGAAGTCCGTCAGGGAGGCCTGTAAAGGAAATGATTCCCGGAACATATCCTGAAAGGTGTCTGTGGATAAAGGGATGTGAATGTGTGAAGGATCTTCTCCACTTAGGGTTTGGCATCACTTTTGTCCTGTGGAAATAAGTCTAACAATCATGTCAAGCAATGTGGTTATTGTCTTTGAAAATGTGTGAGGTAAAAATACCCATTCTAGCATCCACAATCGTTGTTTCTCATCACATCATTGTGCTATCAATGCATATGGGTGAAATTCTGCCAGGATAACAAAAAGTCTCAGTGCTAAGACTGCTTGTAGTCAAGATGTAAAGGATGTTTGAATCTTATCAGTCATAATTTGCAATGATTTGCGAGCATCTGAATCAAGCTCATGAGGAGATGTTAAATCTGCGTCTCCCTTAAGGAGATTAAATAAAGGACACAATTCCTCAGTGGAGATACCAAGGGTAGGTCTGAGCCAATTAATAGTTCTAACAATTTTGGTAAATAATTTAATGTCTTAATAAAAGTCCGCAGCACAATGGGTTGAGGAACAATTTTCTGTTCAAATAATAAAAACCCTAGGTATTTCCAAGGTGGGGCAGTCTGAACCTTGTCTGCTGCAATACAAAGGCCAAATTTGTTAAGAGAAAGACACAAAAAGGCAAAGCAGTTTTTTAATACAACAGTCATTTGCTGCCAACAGTATGTCATCCATATAATGATATAAAAGAACTGTTCAAAAATTGTTGCCGCATTGGTTGTAAAGCACCTGCTACCACAAACTGGCATATTGTAGGACTATTTCTCATCCCTTGTGGTAACACAACCCAGTGATACCTTTGCATGGGTTCACTGTTGTTCAAGAATGGTAATGAAAAAGCAAAGCGAGGTGCATCATCAGGGTGTAATCCAATTGTGAAAAAACAATCTTTTAAGTCAATAACTAGTAATTCATAAATTTCAGGGATCATTGCTGGATTAAGAATGCCAGATTGCAGTGTGCCCATGGGGGCTATAACTGCATTGATAGCTCTTAAATCTTGCAGAAGTCTCCATCTACTGGTCTTTTTTGGAATCACAAATATCAAGGTGTTCCATGGGCTAGTAGAAGGAATTGTATTTCCCAAATCCAATTGTTCTATGACCAGCTTTTGTGCCTGTTTCAGCCATGCTCCTTGGAGGGCCCACTGATCCACCTACACAGGATCATTTGTTTTCCATGTGAATTTAAGTCTTGGCTGCACATCAGTGACCCGTGTCAAAAATTTGTTGTCAAAAGCAACCCCCACTGTGATAACAGATCTCTTCCCCACAGTGTGCATGGAGTAGAAAGTACATACAGTTTGAGATGTGCTTGTTTTCCTTCTGGCCCGTATACTGTAAGTTCTTTTGCTGATTGCTGTGGCATTTGCTGACCTCCTATACCTGAGACAATTGCTGCTGGAGTTGTTAAAGGCCATGTAGGTGGCCAGTCTCGCTTGTTGATGATAGTGATGNTGGCCAGTCTCGCTTGTTGATGATAGTGGTGTCCGC
>VZRJ01006580.1:0-25488 GCA_013397565.1 Ptilonorhynchus violaceus
CTTTCCCCCAGTCTTGCTGCTGTGGCCCACACCCTCACTGGCTCACTTGACTGCTCTTGGAGGAATCTCACCGAAGAAAGACCCATCACACCTGACTCAGATCTCCCCCATCGCACTCTATAAGCCAGCACTAGACCTGTGGTGGTGGTAACCCCTTTCCTGTGCTTCTCATAATTATTCTGGGCATTTTTTCTACTTTTCCATTTTCTCTCTGTATTTCCTCTCTTCTATAAATAATTAAGTTGTATTATTGCTTTGGATCCCAACATTTAACCTTGTTTGTGTTTTAATCTTGCTTTCTGGTATGTTTAGAATCTAGCTCCTTTCTGCAGTTGTGGATTGAGGCAAACTTTCCTCTCCTTCCCTTAAGTGAATCGGAACAGTGGTCTACCTAAACTTCAGCAAGGCTTTTGGCACTGTCTCCCATAACATCCTTGTAGGTAAGCTCAGGAGATGTGGGTTAGATGAATGAACAGTGAGGTGGATCAAGAACTGGCTCAATGGCAGAGTTCAAAGGGTCATGATCAGCTAAGTAGAATCCAGTTGGAGGCCTGTAGTCAGTGGTGTTATCCACGGATTAATACTGGGTCCAGACTTACCCAGCTTTTTTATCAATGACCTGAATGAAGGGATAGAGCGTACCCTCAGCAATTTGCTGATGATATGAAACTGGGGGGAGTGGCTGATACATCTGAAGGCTGTGCTGCCATTCAGTGGGACCTTGATAGACTGGGGAGTTGGGTGGAGAGAAACCAAAGGAGGTTTCTCTAACAAGGGCAAGTGTGGGGTCCTGCACCTGTGCGGGAATAACCCCAATTACCAGCACAGGTTGGAGGCTGACCTGCTGGAGAGCATTTCTGCTGAGAAGGACCTGGGAGTCTTCGTGGATGACAAGTTGACCATGAGCCAGCAGTGTGCCCTTGCAGCCAGGTGGGCCAATGGTATCCTGGGGTGCATCGGGAAGAATGTGGCCAGAAAGCCGAGAGAGATGATCCTCCCCCTCTAGTTAGCCCTAATGAGACAATATCTGGAGACCTGTGACTGTGTCCGGTTCTGGGCTCCTCAGTATAAGACAGACAAGGAGCTACTGGAGAGGGTCCAGCAGATGGCCACAAAGATGATGAGAGGTCTGGTGCATCTCTTTTATGCAGAGATACTGTGGGAGCTGGCCCTGTTTAGTTTAGAAGAGAGAAGACTGAGAGAGGATCTCATGAATGCATATAAATATCTCAAAGGAGGTTGTCATGGCGATTGTGCCAGACTTTTCAGTGGTGGTGCCCAGTGACAGGACAAGGAGTAATGGTCATAAACTAAAACACAAGAAGTTTCACCTCAGGAAGAACTTCTCTACATTGAGGGTGGCAGAGCACTGGAAAAGACTGCCCAGGGAGGTTGTGGAGTCTCCTTCTCTGGAGACATTCAAAACTCACCTGGATGCATTCATGCGTAACCTGCTCTAGGTGACCCTGCCTTGGTAGGGGAGTTGGACTGGATGATCTTGGTTAAAACATGGTGCTAATAATTCTGAGGCATGGGTTCAGTCTCCATATGAGCCATTCACTTAAGAGTTGGTCTCGATTCTTGTGGGTCCCTTCCAACTTGGAATATTCTATGATTCTGCCTTTCATTGGTATCCCGAAGTCTCTTCCAACCCTAAAAATGCTTTGATTCTGTGAGGAACAAATCTAAAAACACTTGCCATCCCTCCTCCCTTTTTCCCAGGCACAACTTCACTACTGACATCTCTACCTCCTCTCCCTAACTGGTGAAACACCACCACTACAGCTGTAACATGTATGAGCTTGTTTAAAATTTATCTGTGTCTGCTTAAAGGGCACTTCCATTTCAGAAAAGCTGACTTTTTTGAACAGTTTAGGAAATAAGAGGAATAATATATGCTCAGCCACTTTTTTATTTTTTGGTTCTAGTCAAGGGTAGGTGTGGTGATGATTGCTTGGCCTGTGTTGTTTTTTCCTCCATGTAGAAGTTCTGGCTTTCAGCTGGTGTTTGAAGAATCTCTGTAGAACTAAGTGTTTGTGAGGGCTGTATGACAGATGACAGAAAAACAAAATTGTTTGTCAGTCAGCTCACATTATGAACATAAATAATAAATAATAAAAATTACAATAATTATAAAAAAATAAAAATAATAAAAAATAATAAAAGTATTTACAGTTCCACTTAAAAACTATGAAATATTGCTAAATTGTGAACAGGATGAAAATGATTTATGTGTTTATGGTATACTTAAACTGATGGGTATAAAACATACAGAAGTTTATATATTAAAATCCCCTCCCAGCCATCTCCCTGCAGTTTATCATGAACGTGACTTTCCATGGTGTGGAGTATCCCTTTGGCCAGTTCGGATCAGCTGTCCTGGCCGTGCTTCCACTCAGCCTCTTCTGTACTTCCTCACTCTGGCAGAGCATGAGAAACTGAAAAGTCTGTGATTTAGAGTGAGCACTACGTAGCAACAAGTAAACTGTCAGTGTATTGTCAACATAATTCATATACTAAATCAAAAAGCACAGCACTGTACCAGCTTATAAGAAGAAAATTAACTCTATCCCAGTGTCATGGTTTAATCTTAGCTACCAAATAAGTATCATGCAGCTGCTCACTCATTACCCCTCCATGAATACTCCCCCGTGTTCTCAATGTTCTGACCATATTATTTTTATTTCTTTGTAGTGAATGACTTTTTCATACTTTTTTTGCATTGCAGTACTTCTACATGGCCTCTGGTAGCTTTTCTTTCTGATTCTATAGCTAGACTTGTCAGTTTTAGAAGTACATCTTTATTCAAAGAACAAAAGAAATGGGAATCTGAGGGTGTAGACAATAACGTGTCTTAGAATGAGACCTTGGAGGTGTGAAAGTCACTAAACAAAATAATATCTGACCAGTTAATAAATTTATAGTACAGCAGCATACAGTACAGCAGCAAAGAAAATAAACACGTTCCACATATAATTAGATGCTATAGAAATTATAGCATATAATTATATATATATTCTGAACAGAGAAGAAAATCGATAAATCTGTACAACAAGTTTTTCTTTTTCTAAACTAGAATGGCAGCAAAATAAAGTAGATATGCCTATTGGTAGACATGTTTTGAAAAGCTGATTTTTGCTTTTTTTTTGACAAGCAGTATGTTACTGCTCCAATTTGGTTACTTTTCCAATGTGTTGTCATTTTGCCTTCCTAGCCCATTGAGGAATGGTTTATTAGTGATTGAAAAACTCATAGAAGTGATACATAATATAAGGAAATATAGGAAATAAGGAAATGTTTACTAAGTGCTATAAATAGCCAACACTATCAGCCATATTAAATGAATCAATTTGAATCTTCTGCAGGACAATTTTTCTATACTTGGAATAGATAATTTCTATTGTTCATGTAATCTGATCCATTCTTTCTGCAGGACTTTTCAGGGTCCTGTTAATCCACTTTGGGTTTAGCTGGCTATTTCAATTTTTTATTTTTAACCCTGTTCACCTCCATGCTCTACTCACAAGAATGAAAAATATTGAAACTATACTGTTCAGAAAGTTTGGCTATTGGAACCGTTGGAGAATTCCTTGTTAAATATTTAAAGAAGGAGGAAATAGTACATCAGTTTGAAGACTCTTCCAAAGTTCTAGTTGGGAATAGGATGGAATGCTAACTTCTGAAATCTTTCTTAAAAAAAAAAAAGAGAAATATCTATCAGTGAGGGCAACATCCAACAAAGATGTGTGGAAAGTTTTTAATTAGCTGGTAATGAGAATATAAAGTTTGCCTTTTGAACTCTGGTTTACTTTGAATTGTCTGGAGGTTTGGGGATGACATGTAGGGTTATTAATTCTAATTTAAAGCAAATTCATTAGAATTTCTTTGATATGGAAGTTGGATGAGAAATTTATCAAGAGCAAGGTTTATCATGAGCTTGTCAGTATTCCCTAGATTTGATTGAGTTGGAAACTTACACAAGGATAGCCTTTTTAGTGGTATTCAGGCATTCCTTTCTGGCTGAAATGGAAAATCTAAAATATGCTATTTGAAATTTAAAAAATACCAAGCCAAGATGAAACAAAAAAAAAACCCCACAAAAACTTAAGAAATTATGAATCTCTGAATTTAAAAAATCTTGTGCTGCTGTTAAAGGATAAGGAAAAACTCTGAGGTAATTCCAGTGTCATTGTCCTCAGGCTCTAGCTGATTTTTTCTTTTTGGAGTGGTATGGGAGAAAGAGGAGGATTCATGGATTTTAAGACCTGTTTAATTTGATCTCAAAGGAAAATTTAAGAGAGATCATGTGAACTTCCCAATACTTCATATGATATCTGTGACAGAAGCCTGGAATTCCTGAGATCTAAGTCAATACTTTAAGAACGTGGCTATTTTTTACATCTTATGCCCATCTGCTGCCTCCTTAAGTAAAAATCTTGTGATTTTGAGCCAATTTCTGTCGCTGTAGAGTCAGTAACGACACGAAGCACACACACGTATGCGCGTATAGTTGTAGGTAAGGCGGAATATATTTTAATAAATCAGAAGGCCTGACTATAGTTTTTTCCAGTGTACATGTCACAAGTTAATTTGCTGCAGCTTAACAGCAATATAAACCTATTGGCCATCTATTTCAGGCCTGTTTACAGAGCTATTTATTGCCTATTATTAAAACACATACCAACTAAGAAAAACTCCTAAGTGCAGGTGCAATTTTGTTTCTGTTGTTTGTGCTCTAGCTTCTACAGTTTCACAATTCACACAGGTACAGACTAAGTTTCTCACGGGCATAACTAACTTCTTAAGGATATACAGGAATTGTGCCTACATCTATGTCCAGAAGACTGATTGACAAGTCATCTTCCTCAACAAATTTCAGCCAAGGGCAATGTCTGCTCTCATTCAGCTGAGTGTGAACATAAATGGTGGAGTAAATTACCAGGTGGATATATCTTGATTGGAAAATTGACCAAGTTCAAGTGGTAATTAACTTCTATGTTCAATCATAATTATATATTTGTAATAACAGTAATCAAGTTAAAATAATAAGAAAGAAAAAATAGCATTTGTCACCAATAAGTGAATGGAAAGTTTGAAAAGACTGATAGATTTAGTCTGCATTTACATTTGCTGTTGAAGATGGGCACCCCTTAAAAATCCTTAATTTTTAACTTGCTGAAAACTCGCATCAAGTGACCCGGAAATTATGATAGTGGCTTCTGTAGGTAGTAGACATCTTATCCCATAGTACTGTTTCTTGCAGAACAATTACTAGTACTTATTTTTGTCTTGTGTGTGTGTGATTCGCATACCTACTATGATGGAAAAGTAATATGTTTTAAAATAAATTTATATAGCTATATATTAAAGAAAATTCTTTACAATGATGGAATAAAGTAAAAGCTTTGGCACTCGTTTATATCAGCATGCCTGCCACCAACTGCAGGACGTTAGATATAACTTCATTTTAGCTTCAATGGAAAAATTTATTTTAGCTTTGTTAGATGTACCAAAGGAATGGAAGACAGAAGAAACAAGAGTATGGTGACTTGTAGGTATGGATTTCAAAAGCATCTAAGGGATTTCAATAAATAACTTTCAAGTGCCAAAATCAATTGAAATTGTGTGTCCTTAAACATTTAAAAAATGATGTCTTTACTTCACTGATATCCTGATTTAGCAAAGATGGTTTATTACAGTTAACTGCTAATAGTATTTATTTTCTATCTTAATTCTACTACTAATTCCCTTTCAAGGAAATTTCACTTACTGAAGACTTATGTTTATCCTTTTTGTATTTTTTGACTGGTATTTGTGTGTGTGATTTCTCTAGACACTGAGAATTTTCCTATCTGGTATTGACTGTGAAATCAGAAATGCATGTGACGTTCCAGTCCCATTCAATATCTTTCAGCCCTGTTCAATATCTTTATTGATGATCTGGATGAGGGGATCAAGTGCACCTGCAGTAATTTTGCAGATAACACCAAGCTGGGTGAGAGTGTTGATCTGCTGGAGGGTAAGAAAGCTCTGTAGAGGGATTTGGACAGTCTGGACTGATGGGCTGAGGCCAATGATATGAGGTTGAACAAGACACATGCTGGGTCCTACACTTCAGCCACAACAACCTCATGCAGTGCTACAGACCTGGGGAAGAGTAGCTGGAAATCTGCCTGGCATAAAAGGACTTGGGGGTGCTGGATGGTAGCTGGCTGAATGTGAGCCGGTGTGCGCCCCTGTGTCTGAGAAGGTCAATGGTATCCTGACCTGTATCAGCAGGTCCAGCAAAGTGATTCTCCCCCTGTACTCGGCACTAGGTAGGCCACACCTTGAGTACTGTATCCAGTTTTGAGCCCCTCACTGCAAGAAGGACACTGAGGTCCTGGAGTGTTTTCAGAGAAGGGCAATGGAGCTGGTGAAGGGTCTAGAGGCTAAGTCCTATGAGGAACAGCTGCAGGAGTCTAGGGTTGTTTAGCCTGGAGAAAAGGAGGCTTGCGGGTGACCTTATCACTCTCTACAACTGCCTGAAAGGAGGCTGTAGCCAGGTGGGAGTCGGCCTCTTCTCCAGGTAACTAGGGGCAGGACAAGAGGATATAGCATTATGCTGTGCCGGGGGAAGTTCAGACTGGACCTTAGGAGGAATTTCTTCACAGAGAGGGCTATCAAGTGTTGCAACGGGCTGCTCAGGGAGGTGGTGGAGTCACTGTCCCTGAAGGTGTGTAAGCAGAGAAGGAACGCAGCACTTAGTGTCATGGTCTAGTTGACAAGTGTAGTCAAAAGTTGGTCTTGATGATCTTAGAAGTCTCTTCCAACATAATTGATTCTGTGATTCTTCAGCATTCCAGTTTACAGTCTCATCAGATTGATCCAGCTAGTCTGACTGTGAAGCTCTTGAGCTACCGTAGTTGCATGCTAATCAGGCTAGACCCAGAAAAAGTCAAGTGGAAAAGGCATATCCCTTATTTGCTGGTATTTTTCAGATTTGTTAGGCCACACTTACCTGTTTTGATTGAAGATATAGCTTTATATTTTTGAATGTGTTTGGATTACAAATCAACCAGAAATTTATAGAAATTAAGTCTACACAAAATTTTATAGAAAATTTTCACACAAATATTTTAAAAAATTTGTGAGGTGCTAAGATTCATGTTGCAAGTTGGTTTTGGTTTTTTGTATCCTTCCCAGCATCAGAAGTCAATGAGAAGACAGATGTAGTATGTGCTTTTTGAAGTTTATTTAATCTTAATTTCCCATAAAGAACTTCAGCATCTTTTTTTAATGACTAATCAGAAAGAAAAAACCCAATAAGATTACTATGATATGCATACAGATAGTAAGAGCACTCTTAATTTTGTAATCCAGAATGCCTCTGAGTGATTTAGAGTACTACCTTCTGTAGCAGGAGTCACACCTCATGTTTGCCCAGTGGGCCGTGCTGAGCCATGTAAAGTAGGAAAAGCAGGGGCTGCAGCTATCTTTTTATTGTATTGGAGACAATATGATGCTAGACCATCCTGAGATCTGTGACATATTTTAATTGCTGAACAGCTTTAAACATATTAAATATTCTAATTAATATTGCTAAAAAATACTAAAGAATGCTAAACAAAACCCCCTTAAACAGGGAAAGTTTGGTCCTTCTAGTACACCTCCATCCATGTGCATCCATGCTGGACTAACCACAGTACAGTCCTTAATCTCGACAAATCAGAGCTCAAATACTCTCCTTCTGCTTCAGAGTATTTTCCTTATTTTTTTCACTCCAGTCAGGCATTTTTCCATCTAAAATTCTTCCCCATATATCTCATGCCAATATCTGCATAATGGTAGATTATGTCTTTCAGGGGCTCTCCCACAGCAGATGAGTTCTGAAAGGTGACTCCCTAAAGAATTCTGCCTACTGTGGAATTCTGTGATTTTTCTGTAAAAAGAAAGAGTCTTTTTTTTTTGCTTAATGACCTTTCCTGCACACCAAACCTTGGGATCTAAACAGGAGCCTTTCTGGATTGTGCTTCATTAGTATAGATTCCACAACTGAAGATTAGTAAGGAATTCTGTCAGTCATTGGTACGACAGAATAACAACCCATTTACATCCTGAGGAGAAAAACAAATACTTGTCATGCCTATATGGGAATGTTTCACTTAAGCTAGCCTGAAATGCTAGGAGCTAAAAGGTATTTGTACACATTGATTTAGGCTAATAAGTCTGAGTCTGTTGTCAAGAATTTAAATTTTGACAGGCTATCCCATCCTCTGGATTATTTCCATACAGGCATGCATTATATTCAGGAGTACTTTTGCAAATTTAAGGACCGTATTTGCAGGCCTGCTCCCACTATAAAGGTTGGACAGAGGGCTGTGTGGAAGCAATAGTGCTGTATGCACACAGATATGCTCTGTTCAGCTTTTACAAAGGACAGCAAGCAGAATGGGCAGAAGATGAACTCTTCATACAATATATAGTGTACTTTGTTCTGTTATAAACCTCACAAGTAGAAATAATCTAAATGACTCATTTGGAGGTCACAGTGAGCAGCTGAGGCAAAACAGGGAATTTGCCATGGTTTCCAGTGTTCTCTTAAATTTTCATTATTCCAAGCACATTACCCGATCCGCCTTCTTTTTCTTTTCCTTCTATCTCCAAAGGAGTCAAAGATATGTACTCTCTATATATCCAGAATTGACAAGAATTAATGTATTTTTTTTTCTACAGAGATTACCAAATATGCTTTCACATATATAGTGATCAGCTCCATTTACTTCCCAAGAAAGCGCTATTGTTTGGTAGCCACTTTTCAAAGCAGAACTGCTCTGGTAGTTTTCGGTTTCCTGTGGCTCCAGTTGCTTTGACTTTTAGTCAAAGCTTTACTGTGCTGTGTTTCTCTCATACTGTGAGTGAAAACACTGTACACACAATGTCCAAAGATTTAATTGAGCATATTTCCAGCTTAATTGCTGTATTGAACCTTTCCATTAAGAGTGTTATGTCATGTGACTGCTTGTATTGCTATATGAAGTGTGGGTAGTTAAGGCAAATGCCTCAACAGCATGGAGCTATTTGTATAAGGGGTGTGTGGAATGGTGGTCAGAGAACAGAGGTCATATAGTTTCTATATTTTCTGGGTATTTGGTTTTATGTCTAATTAATTTTATAACTGAAAGACAGATTTGTGTTTAGAGCAAGTTGCAATTCATGAAAAAAGTAGTTTTAGTAAAATACATTATTCCAAGTAGACAAAATTAAGCTATTTGAACAGCTATTTAAACAAGCAAAAAAAGCCAGTTGAAAAGATTTTCTTGATTACTTTGCCATACATGAGTAAGATGTTGATTCTAATTTAATCCAGACATCAATTAAAAATAATTCAAATGGTATTTATTGTTATTATTTTAAAAAATAATTAAAATATGTTTGAGGTCCTGACTTCCAGAGAAACCTAAGAGAATTATGTTCACTGCATTATCAGTATTTCTGTAGAATGACCAGTTCTTGGCCACAGCTGAGCTGGATTGCCCCAAACTTAAATGTGCTACTGTGCAACATTTGGCAAGGATGTTAGGATTGTAACTGGTTACAGTACACTCACCTTGCACAATTACTATGTACTATGTCTACTAGTGGACTTAATGGTTATGCAAATATTTCTTAAAAACTTGAATTTTGCAAAAAATGGATTTTACACTCTGTCTGGTGCTATAATTAATCACATTCCATCATAGTAGTAACCATAGCCATCATAGAAGTAATTGATTCTAGTTCCTGTTTAAGTGTTACACTGCATATGTAGATAGTGCGTCATTTATTTCCTCTGTTACAGCACTCTAATTTTAATATCCCGACTCTCCTGTAATTACTAGGCCTGATTGAAATATTCCTACTCTTCCAAAGAAAATGAAAGACAAGGAGACTAACTTTTTTAGACATGTTAGACTTCATTTTTATAGAACCACTACAACCACTTTTCAATAAGAAAAACTTATTGATCTTTACTTCAAAGCTGCTAAATTAAAACTGGAAATCTGAAAGTACACTCATTTAAGGTTTTTCTGTGGAATCTGTAAAGAATTATAGCTTCTGTGTTTCACAAAAGCAATGACTCAAAAGATGGATTAAATACCATTCCAACCCCTTCCTCATGCCCAGTAAAGGATTTGGTTCCTTGTACCCTTTAGCCCCAATAAGAAGGCAAAGTAGGATATAGAACTTTTAGGTTCTACTCTACCATCTTCTTGACTCAGTTCCTGTTTGTGAGAAATTTCCTGTCTGACTATAAGTGATTTTTAGGTGACTTATTCTTCCCCCTTCAATAACCAGATGACCTAAACACCAAAATGACTTATTGAGCATTTGTGACTTTTTGCTCAACTGCTGCTTAGATTTTGGCTAAGCCAGCTCATGCCAAGGTCTGATAGATACCAGGAGCAGCACCACTAGGTCAAAGCAGGAGCATCATGCAGGCAGGACAGGTGGCAAGAAAGAGTTACAGGGCCATTATGCAGCAATTTTCTCCTGCAAAATTGTTGTCTCCTCTGGAAATTAGGTTTTCCCTGGAAGTGTCATCAGAATCCACTAACTTATGGAAATGGTAGATGCAAGTCCTCTAAATGGAAAGGTATAAAATGTCAGCTAGACCAGAAAGCTTTTGAAGTGGATCCAGCAGCAGCTAGACTCCTGAGGCTTTTGTGCTTCGTGGTGTTACCTAGAGGACATCTGCACTGTGACAAAGATGGAAGGATGAACATTATCACCCTTAGCTAGGTAATTAATTTATTTTTTTTTTTCCCCACATAAGTGCATGATATTAAGAGTTATGGGTTATAAGTCATGAAACCCCATGACTTGAATGGTGAATAAGTGAATTCACATGACAGGCTGCTCTGGACAAAAGGAGATTGAGCCCCTGTTTATCGTGTTTGGTTGTTGTGTTTCTTAATGAGATCATGAAATTAAGTTTAAATCTCAGACTAGACTGTGCAACAAATTGGAGAGATCCAAATGGACAGTGACGGCACTTTCAAACAAAACATTAAGATCATCACCTGAAAGGAAGCCACTTCCTATAAGATATTTTCATATCTACTCACTGTTCAATAAACAGTCTGTCAATAAGAATAATTACTTTGCTACTAATTGAAATTGAATTCTGAATAAATTTAACATAACTTGAGACATTGCTACAACACTCCCACAATTACAGAAATAGTCAGCCTGTCTGTCTGCCTCACTTTTTTCTTTTTCCTTTTAGTCTGAACTGAATTTAGACATCAATGGTGTGGTTTAACTCTAAACTTATCTCTCACTTGTGCTGTAGTTACACCTAGCTCAAACCAACCTAAATGACAAGTAAATGTGACTGGTTTATTTTTTTCCTTTAACATACGTGCTGACTGCTCTAAGACGATAAAAAGATTGAGCACTTAATGTAGAAATATTTCTATTTTTGTAATGTGGTAATAATTAGCTTAATGGCACTGAAAAAATAGTAAAGAAATGTTTAGTCTTAACTGCATGTCTTTTCAAATCATATGGTGATCTAAAGAATTTAAAAGTAGAACTTGTTTGAGAGTGTTGCTTTTGCACAACAAGAAAATTAAAGCTAATGAGAAAGGCAATATAAAACATTTTTCCTATCATTCAAGGAAAAGTGATTGACTGAACAGTTTTCTCCTGGAAGAAAGTTGCATGCACCCTAAACAGAGACATATGAAATAAGTACTATAATCATTGCAAAGGTGCCAGAAATTTGTTAAGTAAGCTTTTCCTCTGGTGCATTCTTCCAATTTGACGCTGAAAACATAAAATACCAAAGATACTTGGATTTGTTGTACTTTATTGAAGCCCAGGCTAAGTAGAGGCTTAAGTAAGTAGGTGTTGATTTAAGGAGCCAAAGCGGTATTCAAACTATTCTCCATGCTCATATTTTCAAAAGTGGTATGTACTAGCTAGTCATGTACAGGATTCAGAAGTACTAAACAAGGTTAGGAATTCAATTCACTTCATTTCAGTGGAAATCATATGCCTAATCTGTTGAAGGACATTTGAAAATCCCCTTATAGAAGCACATGCATATTGATACTGTTAACTCACTTTAAATATCTTGCCCAAGATAATTTGCAAGCACAAATCCATTAAGTAATAGCAGATTAGTTTCCATGTTGTTTTAGTTTCCCATTATTCCACTCTGTGCCTTCAGTTATATCCACTGCATTCTTGTGCTTACTATCGGAAATTACTGCATCTTGTAATTTCAACAGAGTGTGTTTGCTGCTGGTAGAGATTTAGCAAGGTCCCCTCTGTCAAAAAGACTAAAATGTGAAGTTGCATATACCAGAAAAAAGAAGAATTAAAGGGCAACAGAAAAACATTTGTGACTTTTCCCTGCTCCTGAGGGTCCATATACAAGATGTAGTTGGTAGAGGTTCCTCAACTAGGCAATGAACTACAGCCAGAATCGTGCATGGGGAGACTCAAGGCATCACAACTGAGATGCAGCAGTAGCTGCTGAAGAGACCAAGAGGCAAAACTCACATATGTGAATTGACCTCTTTTGGGAAGACAAAGTTCTGTTAGAACTGAATTTAGCACTCTTCTGTGCTTAGCTCATTGTAAGGTATCAGCAGAAAGGAAACTCCTGATGTATATTCTGCTTGCTGATAGGCAGACAGTGCATGTTCTTCCGCAAAAGTACTGTCACATACAAGACCTCACGCTATCTGACTATGAATGACAGAATAATGTCTTGACATTTCTTCTGCATGTGAAGTTTAGGAACTTACTTTATGACAACACATTACTATTTGAGCTCATAGATATCTTTGCGGGGAAAAACCTGCAGTTTATTCAGGAAACATTTGTGAGTAAGTTGCGTAGCCTTGTTACTTTTCAGTAGGAAGGCTTAATTTCTTTTTTGCTATTAAATTAATACAAAATAGCTCCACAAACAATATAACATTTGAATTTAATTTTTCCTTATTCTAATGTAAATGATATTAAATTCTGAAATAATGTATTTTCCTAAACTATTTGGTAGTTCTTACGCATCTTTTCCTTCTGGGGGGTGATCCCTCTGACTTTCCTTAGATGTAAATTGAAATAAATAGAAAATTATTAGAGAGGCTTCCAGCGTATCTGTAATTTTTCACTGGAACCTGAGCAAACTTAGTTATGTAATAAGTACCAGGTGTGACTCTGTTTGTTTCAAGCTGAAATGACAAATAATTTTTTATTAAATACTATCATATTGCTTTACACATCTGTCTTTTAAAATGGTGTGTGCACATGCAATCTGACCATCAAGAGTGAATAATTCTTGTTCTTGGTTTTAAGGGAAGATATGTTTTGCAAATAGGATATTTTCACACATTGGGGTTAAATCATAGTATATTACAACATTGGAAGAAAGTAAGATTTTTTAAGACTTAGGGAGATAACTGCAAATTCAACTGACATTTTTGACCTATTCAATAACCTAAATTTACTCACTGATTCACTTTTGTGAGAAAGTCATAGGCACTTGTGAGACTAAAATCTTACCAATGCAAATATTTGAGACATAAATGATATGATGATAATATTTTCATTTGGATAATGTATAAATTGTGCATATGTGCAATTAAACAGATTCTTTCCTTCCTCTATTAGTTACAATTTCCAGAAGGAGCCCCGATAGGTGAATTTTATGATTGAGATAGTGATAGTTTCTGCCCTGCTCCTTGCTTGTTCCTGAAGAAAAATAATTTATAGTTTTATTTTATCTTACTGCCAATACCAATTCGTATTGAGCCAATATAAACATTTCTAGCAAAATGTACTTTCATCAAAGAATGCTATTTTGTCATAATATAAACATTTGATGCAATTCTCTTTTGTGAAAACACTCTAAAGTTTCTTTTCTTTTTCTGGTTAAGTGGAGAACACAACTCAAAACTCAAAGTTTGTTGCAAAAAAGAAGAACCAGCCCTGCTCAGCAGCCTCTGCTGTTACGCTTTTCTGTTTGTCATTTTTCTCAGACCATTCACTGTTTGCCCATTTTTAGCTGAGGAGGGATGAAGAGAAAATGTGTCTTTTTCTACCAACACATAAAAATTGTCTGGTGCCCTCCTAGCATTTCATCCTCAGGCATTGAGAGTTCATTGCAGAATTATTGCTTTCATAGGAAGAAGAATAAAGATTTTTTCCCTTTTAATATTGATTTAGCAAAGGAGGAATAAGTTGCCTTAAGTGCAGGAGGTTGGAAGAACTAGTCTTTAGGTTTTGGCTTTCTTCCAGTATTTAAAAAGCTGTTTGATGAAAACTATGTGTAGGGCAGAGTGGGGTTCATTTTTGTTTCTGGAAAAAAGTTTGAGAGAAGTCGTATGGAGAACTGGCTAGTCAAGCTGTTGGAAATCATTCAGTCTGTATTATGAATACTCCCAGAATGACATATTGAACCATAAAAGATATAGTAGAAGCCAAATGTCTGTATGAAGTTTTCTTCCAGGATTTGTCTTTTAAATAGAAAATAATTTATTTGCATTTTGAGCCTTAAATCCAGGCATTTGGTCTTGCTGAATCTCTTATAAACTCTGTCAACTAATCTCCCCATTTCTTTCAGCTGTTTTGAACTTTTCTCTGGCCCTCGGGGATGCTTGCAAGAACTTTCTGACCCAAAGGTTTTTCTGGTTCTCAGTGATTGAAAATCACCTGGAGTTGCTGTAACAATGATTTGGGTTTTTTTTTAGTTAATCTGAAAATTGGCTTCTTATTAAGTCACAGTTTTTTGGGTAAAGATAGTCTCAAATCCCTGGATGCAAATTAGAAAATGTGAAATTTGGGTGTAAATTCTATGATTTGGACCTGTATTTTTACAGTATACCTGACCCAGCTAAAAACCAAATTGTATATAGTTTATAGTGCATGAAAAAAGATGTGAACTATGTATCGGAGAATATCCAGGTCCTGCACTTGGGTCACAACAACCCTGTGCAGCACTACAGGCTCAGGACAGAGTGGTTGGAAAGCTGCCCATCAGAAAATGACTCGGGGGTACTGGTTGAGAGCAGCTGAACATGAGCCAGCATGTGCCCAGGTAGCCAAGAAGGCCAATGGCATCATGGCCTGGATCAGCAATAGTGTGGCCAGCAGGATCAAGGCAGTGATTATCCCCCTGTACTCGGTACTGCTGAGGATGCACCTGGAATCTGGTGTTCAGTTCTGGATCCATCACTACGAGAAAGACATTGAAGGGTCTCCAGAGAAGGGCAATGGAGCGCGTGAAGGGTCTGGCACACAAGTGTTATGAGGAGTGACTGAGGGAGCTGACCTTGTTTAGCCTGGAGAAAAGGAGTTTCAGGGCACATGTTATTGCTCTCTACAACTGCCTGAAAGGAGGTTGTAGAGAAGTGAGACTCTGTGTCTTCTCCAAGATATCAAGTGACAGAACAAGAGGAAATGGCTTCAAGTTGCTCCAGGGGAATTTTAGATTGGATATCAGGAAAAATTTATTCATATAACAGGTTATCAAGCATTGGAACAAACTGTCCAGGGAAGTGGTTGAGTCACTATCCCTGGAGGTATTTAAAAGAAGTGTAGATATGGCACTCACGGACATGGTTTAGTGTTGGATTTGGCAGTGTTAAGTTCATGGCTGGACTTGAGGATCTTACAGGTCTTATTCAATCTAAATGATTCTATGATTCTATATAATCTCCTAAAGACACTGTTAATTCCTTCTTTCATTTATGCTCCCTGTTCCTCTTCTAAAAGGCCTTTTAAAGTGAGAGAAGTTGTGTTGTATCAAGCAGACAGTGCTGCAGGGCTGCTCACCAAGTTCTTCTTGTTTTTATTCTGTATTAGTATGACAATGGAGATGGGCATTTGCTGCAGAGAAGACTAAGCTGGATACTAATTGTGTATAAGAGAAAAATAAAACGGCCCCTGATTCAAGATTAGGTCGTTCAGCCAACAAATTTTCAGAAACATTTTGCTGGCTTCATAGTTAGCTGCAGAAACTGGTTATGGGCTATAAGGCCCCAAAAACCACACTTGATGAGACTTTTAAAATAGCTTATTGTTTTTCACGTACTCTGAGTTAGATCCATGAAAGAAATACTGACAAGATATTCTCAAGGGGTCAAAACAAAAAAAACTTTACTAGCAGATTTAGAAAATCAAGGAAACTTTGGCAAAAGGTTTAGTGCAACATTCAATCAACATAAAACACTTCTTGAAGCATTAACTTGGCTCATTGAACTTAGCAAACTCAAAGCCTGTTCGATTTTAAGTTACTGAAAAATTCCAGGAAGAACGAATTGCAAGAAGAAGAGAGAAAGGCAGAAAAGATATAACCCCCCCAAATATAGCTACCAGTCCTGGTTCCAGTGGTGTTCAGCTAATAGAAATTCTGAGAGGAGATAGGGTCAAGACATGTGCTAACCACATGTTCAGCCTTAAATACCCCTTGGCCTTCCTGGGCCCTTCCCTCAGATGGAAATTCTGGTGGGAATTCCAGTCTTTTGGCCACTTAGAACCTGGGTTAGGGGCACAAGAGGCGGTTGTTGTGTTGCCTCTGGTGTGCCAGGGATTGGCAGCCACTGTGAGGCTGGGATGGCTCTAGGGGTGGGGTGTACAGGGCAGTGCATTGCCTCGCCAGGGCAAGGCCCGACGTGCACCTTCCCCCCCACACATGCACCCCAAAATGTCTCGAGACATCAATCTTTCCAGTCTCTCACATGGGCTCAGTACACCTACGGGACATTTATATTTTCTAGTCCATATTTGATCAGATTCTTTTTTTGGGGGAGGGAATGAGGATGGAAGAGAGGGAAACTGGAATTTAGATTGATGCTTGGATTGGAAAACATTCCTATGAGTGGAGTATATGCAGCCTGTTACTTTAATTGCCAGTCAGTTACACTATGCTTACTTGTCAGACAACTGTTTCTGCAATACTTAGAAGGCACTGTTTTGTCCTGTTGTAGAATATTTTTGATATAGGTGAAGCAAAGAATTCAATAGATTAAGTCTATATGAAAGCCATGTCAAGAAAAAGCACTCTACAGTAATATGTTGGAGATGTGTGGCCACTAGTTTGAGAAAAGAGAATGTAATATGCAACCACATATGGTGGGATGAAAGGCAACAGAGGAAGTGAGCACGATTTTGGGTCACTGCTGTAATTCACTGGTTTGTGCAGAATCAATATTGCTTGCCCAGTGAGAGGCAGCATTGCGCTTTTTGTTCCTTCTTGACATAGGTCTAAGAGACAAAATAGTACCAGTTCACGTTCTTCAGTTTTATAGATTTTTAAGACAGAAAAAGTCTTAATTTTATTCTTCAGCACCTCTCTAAATGTGCTAAAACAAAAGACTTTGCATTTCCTCCCCACACTTTTATTCCATTTTCTTTCTGTAGATTATAGATATCAGGTTACAGTGCAGTTTGTTCTTTAGCCTTTTGATTTGTTAATTAAAATGCTGCTGTGCATGATTGAGAAACTTCATCAACTCTGAAGTTAATTGCTTTTCGTGTCACTAGAAAGTTGTTGAGATTGAGTATTCTTAAATTTTGAAGTGTTCTTTTTTGAAAGTGTCTGAGTTGTTAGAACTTAATGCTGTTTTCTGCACCCTGGCATACAATAAAAGTAGTCAAGCTTAATGAATTTCTGAATGAATGCTGTCAGCTGTGGCAACAGCACAAAATAAAAACTCTGTGTTTTTATTTCAGACATGATGTCTTTCTTGTCTGAGTCTCCAGAAATTCTGTCATGAATATGTCTTTTTGGGGGGGGGGAGTAGGTGAGGTTTTTTCTTTTTGCAGCTAAGACAAGTAATTGAGTTGCTTTCTTATGTGCAGAGCAGAGAAGTCTTTTCCTTCACTTGGGCCAATGCCTTTGTCATGAAGGTTAAACTCAGCAACCTTTAATGGTGAATCTGCTGCATAGTCTTCACACTGAGAATGAGACTTCAGTATTATATTTGTTTCCAACTCTGTTCCCAGGAGCCCTGTCTCATCCAGAGGTACAGTTGTGTGCAGAAGGGACATAGTATTTGCATGTTAATGTGACTTCGACGAAAAATTCCTCACAAACAGGAGAGGAAGCATACCACTAAATGCAGGACCAGGAAATGGAAATTTTGAGATTGCGCTTGAGGAGGGTGATTATCCTCTTGGAGGATGGTGAGCAATCTGAGAATTTATGGATTAGGATTAAACGACTGACTGGCAAGAGTGACACTGTTGTGGGTGTTTGCCAAAGGCCACCTGATCAGCTGGAAGTAGATTAGGTCTTTTGCAGACAACTAGAAACAGCCTTAGAGTTGAAGGCCCTGGTTCTCATGGCAGACTTCAACCACCCTGACATCAGATGAAGGAATAGCACAGCAAGGCACAACCAGTCCAGGAGGCTCTTGGAAAGCACTGGTGATAACTTTCTGATACATGTGATGGAGGAGCCAGTAAGGGAAGGTGTGCTGCTGGACCTTGTACTAGCTAGCAATTAAGGTCTGGTTGGAAATGTGAAGGCTGGGAGTGGCCTTGTCTGCAGAGACTATGAGATCATGGATCAGTATCCTGCAAGGATGAAGCCGGGAATTAGATGGAACTTCAGGAGAGCTAATTCCCATGGGAACATTCCCTAGAGGGAAGAGAAGTCCAAGAGAACCAGGCTCAAGAATGGTGCATCCCTAAATGGGCAATAAAATGAGCAAAAAAGGCAAGAGACCAGCATGGATGAACTAGGAACTCCTGTCAAAACTCAGACATAAGCAGGAGATACACAAGGTGGAAGCAGGGATGGGCCAGCTGGGATATAGTAACATTGGCAGAGTATGCAGAAATGCAATGAGGAAGAGCAAGTCCTGCTGGGAATTAACTCTAATCAAGGATGTCAAGGATAACAAGAAGGGCTTCTTCAAATACGTCAGTAACAAAAGGAATACTAGAGAAAACGTGTGTCTGCTGCTGAATGGAAGAGGGACCCTCGCAACAGAGATTGCAGAGAAGGCTGAGATACTGAATGCTTTCTTTGCTTCAGTCTTCACTGCCAGGGCCAGCCCGTAGGAATCCCTGACCCAAAACACCAGGAAGAAGGTCTAGAGGAAGGTGGACTTTCCCTTGGTTGAGGATGATTGGTTTAGAGACCGTTTAGTCAAATTTGACATCCAAAAGTCCATGGGCCCTGATGGGATACACCCACCAGTGTTGAGTGAACTTGTGGACATCATGGCTAGGCCACTCTCAATCATCTTTGAAAGGTCATGGCAGTCAGGAAAGGTATCTGAGGAGTTGAAGACAGCAAGTGTCACTCCAGTCTTCAAAAAGGGCAAGAAGGAGGACCCAGGGAACTGCAGTCCAGTCAGCCTCACCTGAATCCCTGCATGTGGAAGACAAGAAGGGATTAGTCAACATGGATTCACCAAAGGGAAATCATGCCTAACTAACTTCATTGCTTACTACAATGGGACAAGTGGCTGGATAGATGAGGGGAGAGCACTGGTTGTTGTCTACCTGGATTTCAGCAAGGCTGCTGACGCTGTCTTTCAAGATATTCTCAAGGGAAGTGGAGGTTAGGTGAGTGCACGGTGAGGTGTATTGAGAACTGACTGAACAGCAGATCTCAGATATTTGTGATCTGTGGCACAGGGTCTAGTTGGAGGCCTGTAGCTAGTGGTGCTCCCCAGGGATCCAATAATGGCTACAGTATTTAGCTTATTCATCAAAGACTTGGTTGAAGAGGTAGAGAGCCTCCCCAGCAAGTTTGCTGATGACACAACTGGGAGGACTGGCCAATACCCAGAGTACTGTGCAGCCATTAAGAAGGACGTCAACAGGTTGGAGGGATGGGCAGAGTGGAATTCTGAAATTCGGCAAAGGCAAGAGTGGTATCCTGCATCTGGGAAAGAATAACCCCAAGCACCAGTACAGATTGGGGGCTGACCTGCAGTAAACCAGGTCTGCGAAGAAGGACCTGGACAACAGGCTGACCAAGAGCCCACTGTGCCTTTGTGGCCAAGAAGGCCAATGGTATCCTGGGGTGCATTAGGAAGAACACTGCCAGCAGGCCGAGGGAGGTGATGCCGACCCTCTATTCAGCCTTAGTGAGGCCACATCTGAAGTGCTGTGTCCAGCTCTGTGCTGCTCAGAACACAGAAGGAGCTCATGGAGCAGGTCCAGAGGAAGGCAATAGAGATTGTGAGGGGACTGGAGCATCTCAGTTATGAGGAAAGGCTGAAGGAGCCGGGCCTGTTTAGCCTGGAGGAGAGATGACTAAGAGGGAACCTTATAAATAAGTATCTGAAGTATTTGAAGGGAGGGTGTCAAGAGGATGGAACCAGGCTCTTCTCAGTGGTGCTGAGAAGGATGGGATGATGGGCAAGAAACTGATGTACAAGGGGTTTCATCTGAACATGAGGAAGAACTTTTTTACTGTGAGGGTGATTGAGCACTGGAACAGGTTGCCCAGAGAGGCTGTGAGGTCTCCTTCCCTGAGGGTATTCAAAAGCCATCTGGACACAATCCTGAGTGTCATGCTCTAGAGGACCTTACCTGAGCAGGGAGGTTGGACTAGATGGCCCGCTGTGGTTTCTTCCTATCTTACCCATTCTGTGATTCTTTGGTTGTGATTCTGACAGTGATTAAACAGTCTGTTCCAGCTGTGGACTATAGCGTATTTTTTTTTAAAGCACAACTCTAAGCACATATAAGATTAATATACACGGACTTGACCAGAGGACAACTTTCATTTTAGTGAATCCAGTAATTGGATAATTGTTAATAACCTATTTTGGATGTGCACACTGCCTTCACAATGGAAGGTGGGCAACAGTACTAGTTAGGCCCTTTCCAACATCTGGCTAGTATTAGGCAGGCTCACTACAGTGAATGTTGCTTTGACATCTTGCTTTGACAGACTTGATGTTGCAGAGTTCATGTGCTGATGGAAGGAAATAGCACTGATTATCCTCCACCAGATAGCTGTTGCAAGGACAAATGAGCCAAACGAGCCAGCTCTGTAGTCAGAAAAAACTAGACAACACAAAGTGCAGCTAGAAGATTTCTAACCCCATGTTCTGGATCTAGGGGTAGGATTATGTGATAAAGCTGTTTCATTTTTCTAATAAATGCCAGCCTTTCATGGCTAACTGGTTGGCCTCTTGGTGTAATGTGTTATTGTTCTGTCCCAAATGAAAGCGTGCTGGATGGAATTAGGAATGTGGGGCTAAGTGCCAAGGAAAACATTTCACTGGCCTAAAAACCTGCCACCACTCAGCACCTGTCTGGGCATGAATTGAACATTGTAGCACTTGATCCACGGCAGTCGGACTGAGAGATGTGTGAAATTTTTAGCTGTGTGTTCTCAGTACTTGAACACCCTCCTGGGGAAAAAAGCATACGAAGCACATTAGCTTAACCCCTTTTGTGGAAAGCAGGCAGCCTGGAGTGAGGGCTTGCTCACTTACTTTTCCATCTCTTGCTTGTGGAAAATTGGTAGAAGTAAAACACTTGCAAATAAATGCAAATTCCTGTTAAGTTAGAGGCACTGGAGGATGATGGAAACTGGGGAAACAGAAAGAATGGGAGGGAGCGAGAGAGAGAGATGGATTTCAGCCTAGAAGTGCACATTATATTCAGTTCAGGATAATATTTCGGTTAGCATATACTTCTTACAAAGAAATTCTATTTATTACTGCTCAGCAGTGGTAATTTGTGACAGAAGAATGACCTTGCACCGAGGGAGGGCAAGGAGGCCCAGTTGCAAGAAGGTGTAAATAGTGGCTGAAAGCAGGAATGCCAGAAACATAACAGAGTCCTTGAAAGAGAGTGAAGTTGTCCCCCGTGAATCGTCTTGTAGATCATCCTGGAATTTCAGCATTTGGGGTCCAAGCCAGCAGTCACTTTTGGGCAACAGAATTGGGGTGGAGGATGAATCTAGGCCTGGGCTGGCTTGTCCCATGCAACTGCACTTGGGATTGGTGCTGGTACAAATGTATACAGAGAATCTGCTTGTGACACATCTTTGCAGACTCCACGTAGAACTGAGTATTACAGTAGGACTCTGCTCAATGCAGTGTACATTAAAATTTTATATTTCAGACAGGGTGTGTGTGCAATTTTCTTCAAGGGGTGCCATTAAATTTCCCCAAGAGTTCCCTTCCCTTTAATTCTTTTTGCTACAGTTACTCACTAAACATGAAACAAACAGTAAATAATACGCAGGAAAATTCTGGAGTTGCAGACAATGTAGTTACACCTGTCTGATCACAATTTAAGATTCCTAATGGACGTGAAATTATCTACAGATGTCAGCCATTCCCCATGCAAGTCTGTGTGAGAACTGCTTTAAATAAAACAGTTAAGTAAAATAGAAAACAAATTATATAAGTGCTAAGATAGCGATGGGCAGATTGCACCAGAACTCTTATTCTTGCTGTCACCCTAAACATGATCTGAACTCTGAAACATTAAAACTCAGTTTAAGTTCCTTTATATTTTTTATTTTCACTTCTTGAATTACTCTAAAAGCAGAACCCAAGAAATAGAGATCGAGATATTTTTCTATTTCTTAAGCAGCCTGAGGCAGTATAGAAAAGAAATATGCACAAAGTGTCATAAATTTTGAGATGAAATTGCACATTCACAAAAAATATCTGGTCAGTTGTGCAACTTCAAAACTCAGTCTTCGTATATTTGGTTCACATACGAGTCTGAATTTTAAAAATTAAACTTTTCTAGAGTTTTCAGTGAACTTGTGAGCTCAATATTGTGGCTTAAGCTTGGCAACTCAACAGAACTTTCCATCTGTCTCAAGTTAGACATGAGCTCTCACTTCCCCTTTGGAGAAGCACCTGTTATTTAGCTGTTCACAGACTTAACATAATTACCCTCTATAGGAAAAATTTAGACTCAATGACACCATTTCCCCCGACTTACTTTTGTGTGATTGCATCATTTGGAAGAGACTTACTTGTTATCTACCTACATGGTCTTCTGATAAGTGAAATGAAGAAAAATTAACAGATATCAGAGGAGTTAAAAACTATAAGTTCTCCATATGTATTCTGTTTTTCTGCAGATTATCATCATCCAAGATTAATTCCATTTTTACATGTATTTTTTTCCTCCTGTAGGATATTAGTATACCTAAAAATTATAACTATTTTTTTTTGCAGTTCATCTCAGCTACAGAAATGCTGAAAACCAAGGGAATAATTTCGATACAGTCAACAAATTTGTCCTGTGATATTGTCTTGGGTTGAGACGATTTAAAGGAGAACACTCTGGAATGAGTTGTCTCCCTTTAAGAGTTCCAACAATCCCTTTCCACCAATAAGGAATGAATAGTAATAGATGAGAGTGAAAAAAATAACAGTTTATTAACAAACAGAACGCCAACAGACAGGGGAAAAAAAAGGTAAATAACTGCTAGATATCAAACTGCTAAGTCTCACAACCCCACTGGAACAAATAGAGACCCGAAATGCTGGAAATACCCGTTCCCAATACGAGGCCTGGCAGGATGGCCTCAGGTCTGTAGGACAAAGGGAGAAGATGGTGTCACATCCCTCTTGGGAAGGCAGGAGCTTTATGGAGCAGTTCCAGCAGCAGATTAAGGCCTGACAGCTCATCCAGGGTCGACCCCTTCCCCGTAGCAAGGCACAGCAGGGCAGGCAGGGCCAGGTGAAGCAGCTGAGCTGAACCACTTGGTGTTTTCTGTTCTCAGCTGGGTGCTGCCAATGGTGACTGGGGCCAGAGCAGGGCCACTCCGCTCCACTACTGTTGGTGCGATGCCCCCAGCTTCGGACAGGCAGCTGTGTCTGTCTCTAACTCGGCTCAAAAACTGCTACTGCTCTCCAAGCCAAGGAAAAGGGAAAAAAAAAGCTCTTAAAAACGGAAAAGAGGACCCAAAAAGGAAAGAAAAACCTTTGCCTGAACAAAGCAGTCAGTGAAGCAAATACCACATTACAAAGAGCTGCTGGGTGGGGAGATTTTAAAAATGCCTGCAGATAGCAAGCACCCTCCCGCCTCTGCCACTGAAGGGCCTTAAAGATACAGTGTCAATTTTTGGACGCAGATAGATATGGAATACAATAGCTTCAACAGTTCAGTCTGAATAAGCTTTACAAATTTTTACATACTTACCCAAAGCTTATCTTGGGTGTCAAAATTTGTGCTGGAAAGGGCACATAAACTCTCAAGATTTACGAGGCTTTGTCCATCTGCTTTTAGTGGAAATATTATGAAAAGAGCTTTTCTAATAATCCATAAGATTAATTGATGTTAATGTGTAGGAGATATTAAATTCTCCTCTTAGACAAGCTTTTTGAGTTTTCCAGATTCCTGTATAGTTAAGTTTGCCCGTGTGGTTATACTTCCTTTACTCCTCCATAGTAATATTGATTTCTGATGTGGAAATATTGTTGTGGTCTTGGGTTTTTTTATTAAATGGATAAAATATTAGCAACCTGTAATATATTACATTATTTACAGGTAATTGGCAATGAGTGTATTACATTCATGGCAGTTGTCCAGAAAACTTACTTCCCTTCTTTCTTGAAAAAACCCCTAGGAAATAAGAAGTTTTGAAAAATACAAATAAATTCTCTACAGCTGAGTTGGAAACTTGACTGCTTTGGAAGGGCAACTGAAGCTGTTGTGAGGAAGAATACATAAACTACAGAATTTACATGGGGATAGTCCAACAATTATCTGAAATTTGTCATGTATGATATGTTTCAGTTCTTGCACCATCAGATCCCTTGGCTGAGTAGTAATAGCATATGGTGATAGGGGAAGCTTGGTAGGCTCAAAGTTCGCTTTCCCAGGGGAACACAGTTGGTGGATAATGACTGAAGTAGAGTTGTTAGTATAACTTGCATTGTAAATATCAGTCTGGATATCTGATTTGAAGAAGCATCCTTGGTATTCATGCAGGTCCCTCAAAAAGAACCTAGTTGGGCTGCTTAAAGAAGCACTATCAAGTTAGCTAAAGGAAGCATAACATAACTTCTCAGTGCTGAACAGTATTTTGTACAGTCATTGCATGGTGCTTATAATCCTATCTGTGGTACTCAAAGACACAAATATCTAGTTTTCTGCATGTTGGTATAATATAAAACGTAGAATGAATTCCTCATTTTGTTATATGCATACATACACTGATAGAGTAAGTTACTTGCATGTGGAGGACTGGAGAAGAATTGAAAGCATGGGGTTTTTACAATGTGAAAAATATAGATGAGTTGATGCAGTGCAACCTACAATTTCAGGAAGCATACTTCTTAATGATACTATTTCACTGATATGGTCTTCTTCCCTTTTGTCTTCTGAAACTAAAATCTTTTCATTTTGGGACCTTTGTATACCTCTTCTTCTAAAGTGTGTTTTTGGCACTGGACATTGCACTGTTCAGCTGCAGGGATGTTATTTAATCTAAAAAGGGGGATTATTTTGTACTCTAAACCTGCCTGGGAGAAAATAGATAGAGATATTTTCATATATATATATATA
>VZRJ01006580.1:25526-77520 GCA_013397565.1 Ptilonorhynchus violaceus
TATATATATATATAAAATCTATTCCTCCAATTTGTTAGCTTTTCGGAAAGGGCAGACTTTTCTGTGAAAAAGAGCATGAAAGGCAGATAGATTAAAAGAACCTTTGCTCTCCTGTGGTAATTCTGAATAAGAGGGGAAGAGATAATATAATTTGCTTGGAAAAAGTTAGTTCCCGTCTGCTTGAATTTCCAGTAACTGGCATGTTTTCTGTCAATGCACCATAATGCACTGTTAATACAGGTGCTATGCAATGTATATTCAGTGGTGCACAGAGGTAGATACTTGATGTGCAAGTTCTAAACATTTATTTGTAGTTAACACTACTGAATCCTATTGTTTGGCTTCTTACATATATCTTTTCAAATTAAAAAATACTGAATGCTGTAGTCTTCAAATATAATTTATTGTATGTCGGTGAAAGAGAAGTGGCATTGATGCAATGTCTTTGTGCTCTAGTATTTGTAGGACATGCATGTTGGCACACACAAGGAATATACCTATGAAAGAAACTCAGTGACACTTGCTCTTGTGATTTCCATAATTTGAAAGCTTTAGAAGTCGTAAGGGAATCCAAACCAACTAAAGCATGTTGCATAATAGAAAATATGATGCCAAGTATCACTACTTTAATTTAGAATAAAAAAAAAAATCTAGGAGGCTATCTTTTTTTGGAATAACTGCATAAAAAATCATGAAGCCAGTGTAAAGCGTTCAAGAGTACCATAACATACAGTCTCAAGACCAGCTCTGGTAAAAGTCGATAGACTGTAGCAAGCAAAATATTGATTATTATTTAAAGATTATTTTTGGATGAAACTTGTGTTTCAAAATCTATTTTTGACATTCAAGTCCAACATAGACTTCCAGCTGTTTTTTATGAATTACTCTGTTAATTAGCTTGTTGTCTCCCAAGGGAAAAATTAATGTATTCATACTGAGATGTGATGCTTTTCAAGGTATTTGACAGTACCTTAAAAAGACATTGTGAAAATAATTCAATTAAAATTAGGAGAGAGAATTACAGATGTTTTATCAGTCTCAAAATAAGCCTCTGAGATGAGATACAATTGCTATAGCACCATGTTCCAGAAGATGTCCTTTAAAAGGTTTTTCAGAAGGTCGTGGCATTATTCAGAGGAAATAATCTTCCCAGTATGAGTAAGGATTTGCATTCGATTCTAGAGCGTAGTACTACTATTTTGAAACTATGTCTTAAAGGTCATTGTTTAAAAAATGTGCTTTTGTACTTCTGGATTATGATTTATTATTATGCATAAACCTAAGGTTTTCCAAGTGGTCACTCATGATTTTGCCAAGTTGGATTTCAGGAACATTTAATTGTTAATTGTTAATCAGATTGGATATCTGATCTTTTTATGGACTACAATTGCACTATTGTAATACTTTCCAGTACTATCACAAAAAAAGTACCTGTGATATATTTTTATTATTTAACTGAATGTAGCTGTCATTCCTGGGAGACAATGCTAATGCATGGTCAGGCTGAGTTCAACAGGATTCTGCATCTCTGCAGAGATGCTTTCCAGTGTTCAGTCAGTCCCAGCATGTGCTGGTGCCTGGGGTTGTTCCTTCCCAGGTTCAGGATTTTGAAACAGAACATGACCGTAATCTTCTGCAATTCTGGTAACAAAGGAAAAATAAATGTGGTAACCTAGTGTAAAAATGTTTTTGAAAAAAAAGTGCAAAGTTATGTTAATAGCATTGTACAAATAGAAGACTTTATGCACACACAAAAAAGGGAAAATACAGTATGAAAGTGATTATGGTGTACAAACATCATACATTACATAAAATGTCCATCAGTATTTGCATTTTGTGTAAGAGTTTATTTAACACCATATTTAAGTCATTGAACAACTACTATAAAACAAAACTGAAATTATGTATCCCTTGGAGAAGAATTTGAATGTTGAGTATAAAGACCTAGGTGTTTAACTGTCACCAAAGCCATGCTGTAGGAAATTCAGTTCAAAATATAGATTAGTTGAAGTGTTTCTTAATCCTGGTGAAATTTCAGTTTTAGTTTTCAGTGACATTTTAAAACTTACAATCTCCTGCCAATGCTCTTTTTCTATCTTTTACTTTAATAAATCATATGGCATAGATAAGGAAATTGAATGTTGTCTTCCACATTAAGTGGGTTGTATAAGGACTGGATTAGAATAATTGGGTTAGTACAATAATTATGTATGTGTTTCCTGTGGAGGAGTTGATTTAGTGGTCTATCTTAAGGAATGAATTCTGAATGCAGGCATTAATACTTGCAAAGGGATGATTTCAGGCACATTTCTCTGTCCATTGACTGATGATAATTGACTCTATATCAAGTGTCCCACACGTTATGTGTAGAGATCTCAAGTGCTTAAATATGGCCTTTGGGGTCAGTTGCAACAAGACATCATCAACCTTTGCTTTCCCTAATTCCTTTTGCTTATCTAGTTCTGTTTGGGTGCTCTGAAGTGTTCATAGTAAACTCTGAAAGAAGAAAAATGCTTCATTGTGTTGGGGTATTGCAGGGTTCTGCAGGGAAATAGGCTACAGGCTGATAGTGTTAGGAAAAGATCTTGTTAATCGAGAGAAGTATGAAACTTTTATGAATAACAGTTGCTTCAGGGCTCACAACACTGAAATGTGAGTGCTCCTCTGACAAAGGGGTGTGTTAGAATTCCCTGATATGCTTTTTGGGTTAAGTTGTAGATTGCAGTAACTGTGACAGACAACAAAACTAAGCTGTACAGAAAGCACTCTGTTCCCAAAACAAATTTCAAAATGCAGTGCTTTGTATGCAGAAATGATTACTGAGTTGTAGAGCTTACTGAAAACTACAATTTGTTAGCTTTGAAAATAGTCTACTGAGATTTATCACAATGCAAAATGCCCATCTTTATAACAACAGGTGCTTAAAACATCCTCTGGAAGGACCATTTAGTTCTTTCGGTACAGTTAATACAGAAGCTAACTTTAGGGATGAAGGACCAGTCATATGAAAACTGCCCAAGACAATAATGAGAAGAACATTACAATTTGGAACAGTCAGTAGAAGAGGAAGTGTGAATAATGTGCAAGAGTAGCCACATTAAATCCTGTAGAAACTGTGATCCTATATTTGCCCAGGACTAGGGAAAGGTGGAGACATAAACTGGCTCTTAAGAGTACGGGAATAAATCCAAATAACACAGGGAACTTCAGCTTGTGATCTCATCATAAGCAAATGATGTACCTTAGTATATTACTGTTTTCAAGGTCACATCTGAATGATTCCTTAACAGATCTCACAGAACGAGCTCAGGTTGGGTCTGTAAATTTATTCAGTGGTATCTGGCAGCTGGCTTCTATATAGAAGCAATTTTTATATGGTTAAAGTAAACCTTGGAAAGATCCTGCGTTGAAGCCCACAGTCTTTAGAAAAACTCACACTTTGTCATAGCAAAGTGTGCTTAATGGTATTTCTTGTCAGGTTTGTAGTTGATGGATAATCCTAAAGTATCAAATTTCTATAAAATAGTCAAGTGTATGATTCAGGTACTCAGTTAAAAGGACCCTTGGCCACAATGTTTTCATTTCTGAAAACAGAAATGTATCTGTTTTCATTTCAGCTAGGAATGGACTTTTCCCAAGATACTCCTCTGACAGTTTTGTTTTGTCATTACATGAAACTGTCTGCAGTGGAAAATTCAGACCTCTCTCTATAACTTTCTGTCCTAGTTTTGGCCAGGTCCTCAATGTTAGTTGATACCACCTCATGTCATTGCCAGGAATGGGGGAAAGGGACACTCTCTGGCTTCCGAGAAGAAGGGCATGGCTTCCAGTCGTAAAAACACAGCAGCATGGTCTGCCATTGTTTCATTGTCTGGGTCCTCAGTGAGCATTTTTGCATGTGAACCAGCCTCACTTTTGTACACTTTTGCTATTGGTACTGTCACGGTTACTGTTTGTTTTCTTATCTCATTGCTGTTTCCAGTAAATTGTTCTTATCTCAACCTGTGATCTCTGACTTTTGTGCCTCCCATCGGAAGTGGTGGGGAGGGGCCTGGCTTGTGGTCTTTTTAAGTGGGACTATTAAATGGGGGAATGCCATTCCTAAACCACAACAGCCTTAATTGGTTCTCAATGTAGGGCACAAAGGGTTGAAATAATAACAATCTCTCCAGAGTGGGCTGGAAAAAAATTTGATCTAAGCATATGTATATGAGGTACAAAGCCACTCATCACAATGTTTCTTGGTCTGTTCATGTGGGCGGGGTACCTAACCCTGTATATATTCCTGCGTGTGCTCTTGTGAGGATATTTTTTGGAGTAGGAAGAAATTCAAGACCAAATCAGTTCATTTAGTGAGGGATGAAGAAGAAACAGGGCCCTTGCAACAGGAGGAAGAGGCAGGGCCAGAGATAATCACCTGATCCCTGTCCCTGGGTGAGCTGTGAGGTATGTGAAAAGATTTCATCCACCAGCCGTGTGAGTCCCTGGTGACCTGGCTGCTCTGATGCTGGGATATTGTGGCCCACAATATGAAACTAGATGCTAGTGAAGCCAAGCAACTGGGAGTAAATGTTTTTTGTTGTAACAATGTTCCATTCTTTGCAGTTTTGTAGGTTGGAGGACAAAGCAATGATAGAATCATGTGTTAATTAGTTACCATTTTCTTATGAGCAATACTTACTGAATTAAATGTATTTTAAAAAATATTCTATAATGAGGAGGGCCTGTTATGGAATAATTTTCTCTTGTGATCCTTATCACAATGTGTATGCTGGTCTGTTGTATGTCTAAGGCATCTGATGTATACTTCTTTACTTTTATCACCTCAAACTTGCTACTTTGACCATACAGTGTACCAGCAAGTAATCTAATTAAGTTTGCCTGAAGAATACATTAAAATATTTTGTATTATTATTTTGTACTTTATCGAAATAAAGTATTTCGATAGAGAAGGTGATAAATTCAAAGTTCCCACTGATTTTAGGATTTTGCTTTTTATTTTGAAGACAAAATTATTGCAGCTACTTTCTTTTTCTGACTTTTTGTAAAATTATTATTGAGATGCACCTGATTTCACTGATTTCAGTGAAAATTACCAAAGTACACGCTGATTCCAAAATCATTCAATGATAACTTTCTAATACAGTAGTTTTTCGACTTGCAAATCACTTTTTAACATTTTGAATATTATCGCCTTTCTTTTGGATTTTGAAAATATTAATTGCAGTTGGAAAGGATATATAAAAATCCTTCCTTCTCAGGTCTCTCATTTTTCCACACACTGTGGAAAATGGAGATGAATTATTTAGACTTTAAACTGCCAGAGAGATTTGGACACTAAACTTATGAGAAGTAGATTTGCAAATAATTGGAAGACTTTTAGTTTTTGCCAAGCCTGTGGAAAGTTACCAACTCAAGAATGGCTTGGTTTTTTTAAGGTAGCATTTACTTAGCTCCTATATGGAACAATGTCCATATAGATAAACAAATAAATTATGGACCAAACAAAAGCTTTATCAACAACAACCTCTTTTCACACACACCGGTCCTTCCAGGACTGTGGCACTTCGGCAAGCTCTACCTGTATCCATAAACCGTAAAGGTTTTATTTTTTAAATACAGATGAATTTCCAAAACTTACTGTAATTTAGTGTGACCTGACAAATAACAGGTATGGGGGACCTGTTTGGTATGCGAGCAAGAACAAAAAAAGTGGAAAGCAATCTGTATGTAAGGCTTATTGCTGAAGCAACATAACTGAAACAATGCTGTCTCATTGAATTACTTTTTTAGTAACTGTCAAATCTTTAAGACAAGTAGGTGTTTTTGCTATTGTAATTGCAATGTTAGGTAACTGATTTAGAATTGATTTCTTAGGTTTTCTGTGGTGGTGTATTAATTTTTTTTTATATGTCAGCTAACTGACATCAGATGTGACTCGTCTGACATTGTCAGTGGCTTAGCATTGTCTAGGAGTTGAAAATAGATGTAGGTAGTCTTTAGTAGTAGTCCTCTCTATTCTAGAGAGGATAAAGTATTGTGGAATTTAAAATATTGTTTCAATGTTTTAAATGCTGTAACTTGCTTTAATGAAGATTTTTCCAGTACAAAGTTTCTTCTTTGGCAATTGTAAAAGACTTCTAGGTATAATGTGTGTGTTACAGGGTGGTTCTATCCTTTATGAATGTTAGTGTATAAGAAATACTTAGTTATTGTTACTTTTGGAGAAGACAACATTCAGTCATATTTTGTTTTACTTGTGTATCTCACCATAATGATTATTCTTCCCATTACTTTTTTAAGGCTCTCCACATTTTGCATAATGAATGAGGTGGGGTGACTTGCATTCAATACCCAATTCCAGCTGGTACTTATATTTTATGCATTTATGCAGCACATGCACAAAGCTTTATATACTCACTTGGAAGCTAGATGATTATGAATTGTGCTAAGTGAAAGAGATATAATCTGGTCTTTTTTGCCCATGTTATCCTGGAGTCCTCCTGCTGGCCTGTGAGCGTGTGACTTGGGAGTACCTAGAAAAAGTAATCAGGAGATACTGAGGAAACATAAATTCAGAACAGTTTGTCCCCCCTAAATTGTATCATATTTTACAGGATATCTTTCATTCTGTGTTATTTCTGTTCTAGAATGTGGGAATGACTCCATCAGACCTTGATCCTCAGGAGAATTTGTCTAAATTCTGGTTGTCAGATGGTAAATCAGCAGCCAACAACAACACTCATATATCTGAATATTAACTTCTTACCCTGACAGGAAGATTTATGAAAAAAAATCATCTAATGATTTCATAGTATTGACCAAAACACTAAAAATGTGTTCTCAATAAAGTTCCAGAGGTTTCTTGACAACAATAACACCGTAACAACAACAGTTGCAACCACACAGCTGACAGCTCTTGGCCAACCATGTACGCTATCAAACAAAAGGTTGGCCTGAATTGTAACTAGAAATTTTACTAAGCCATGCAAAATAAAAATCTGGAAACTTGGAAAAAAATTTCCAGAATATATACGAATTTATGAAGTACTACTGAAAATTTCAAGGCGTAAAAAATTAGCAGTTTCAGTTGACCATACATTTGATAATATAATTTAATTTGCCTTTGCCTATGATTCTTGGCAAGGGGCAAGAGTACAGGAAAGAAGAGGGGTGAAGAAAATCCTACCAAAATGACTAGTGGCAAGATGGCTTGCAATTCAGTGTGCTTAACACCTTATACAAGACTTGAAGAAAAGCACTTTGAAAGAAAAAAGGTGATTGTGGCAGGGGTAGATACACAATGGCAGGCAGATTTGCTGGATGTGCAACAATTTTCTAAACACACCATTGTGTTAAGTACATTTTAACAGTAATAGGCATCTTATCCAATAATTCCTGGGCCATTGCAGAAAGCAAACCAGGGGCCCTTTAGCAAGGTCACGAGCCTCAGAAATTACAGATTGACTGTGGAACTGAATTTTTAAACCAGCCTTTAAACAAGGTTTTAAAGCTGTGTAGTGATCACCATTTTTTCCCTAATAATGAAGTAAAAAATTCTGTCATAAATAATTTTAACAGAATGCTCCAAACCAAGATGTGGAGATGTTTTATAGCACACGTTGATATGTTGTCAGAGTTTATAAACAGCTATAACCATAGCTTCTGCAGAACTATCAGATCTGGACCTGTATCTGCGAACACTTTCAAATTGTGCAAGAGTTTGGGGAACCATATATGAGGGCATGTTTAAAATTAAAGAATTTGCGTCTCTGCTTGAAAAGAGAGACTGTGCAGGGTGTCTAGAACAAAAGAGGGGTTTGAGAAAGGTTACAAGAACATGTTTAAAGGTGAAATTTTTATAGTAGCTGAAATAATGAGAAAAGGACAGATACCTGTGTACCACTTAATAGCCTGTCATCACAAAGCGAAAGAGGAGATATTTTACCCTAAAGAATGTTAAAAAGCACAGGAGCAGTCTTTAGTCAAGCAAGCAATGCAGAAGAAGAACTTGACTAAACCCCCTGTAGAACTCAGAAGGAAAAAGAAATTGTATGATTTCTGGAAGCAAGGTCAGGCTTTGAAGGAAGCTTATAAAGCTGTGGTTTGCATGTGCAGGGAGAAGACATGTAAGATCAAAGCTCCATTATAGTTGAAAATGGCCAGTGTTGTGTCAGATAGCAAGAAAGCATTTTTTAAGAATACCATCAGCAAGAGATCTAGGAAAAACACTGGGCTGATACTTACTGAAGCTGATCACCTGATTAATAAGGATGAAGAAGAAGCAGAGGCATTCAATGCTATTTTTGCTTCAGTCTTTAAAAATATTGGGAGACCTTTGGCTTCCCAGTCCCCTGAGTTGGAGGACCATGAGTATGGGAATAGTGACTTTCCATTTGTGGACACTGAAATTGTAAGGGACCAGCAGTATCAGCTGAATGTTCATATGTCCATGGTGCCTGATGAAATTCATCCCAGATTGCTGAGGGAGCCAGCAGATGTTGTGGGAGAATCCCTCTCAATCATCTACCAAAGGTCTTGAGAATCTGGGGAGATCCCCACTCATGGGAACCTGGTCAGTGTTATCCCAATTTACAAGAAGAGTTTGAAGGAAGACCCAGGAAACTACAGATATGTTAGTTTAACCTTAGAATCTGGAAAAATTTTGGAGAAAATCATGTTGGGTGCTATTGCAAGACATCTAAAGAATGATCATCAGGTACAGTCAACATGGGTTCACAAAGGGAAAGTCCTGTTTGCTGTTCTTTCATGATGAGGTCACCTGCCTAGTGGATGAAGGGAAGGTGGTGGATGTATTTTTTCTGGATTTTAGAAAGGCTTTTGATATTGTCCTTCCCAGCATCCTTCAGTACATGCTGTCCAACTGTGGGATGAGTGGGTTCATGGTGTGCTGGGTGAAGAACTGGCTGAAGGGCAGAGCTCAAGGGTTGCAGTGAAAAGAGCTACATCTGGCTAGTGACTGGTCACCAGCGGTGTTCCTCAGGGATCAGTTCTAGGGCCAGTTCTGTTCAATATATTTCTCAGTGGTCTGGATGCAGGAGTTGAATACATCATTAGTAAGTTTGCTGATGATACCAAACTGGGAGGTGCTGCTGACTCTCTTGTGGGACAAGAAGCCTTGCAGAGGCTGGATAGCTTAGACCATTGGGCAATGATTAAATGGGGTTAAATTTAAAAAGCCCAAATGCTAGTTTCTGTACCTGGGATGGAGTAACACCTGACACAAGTGTAAGTTGGAAAGAGTGGCTCTCCTGAGGTGACAGCGGGAAGTGGGAGGATGTGAACTGAATGAGTGACTTACTGTCTTTTTTCAGCCATACAGAATACTTGAAAGGTACTAGACAGGCATTAAACACACTGAGCCTCATCGTGTCCCATCTAATACAGAGGCTACATTGTTTTCTTTTTATGGCAGAGTGAGTAAATTGCAGGGACAATCTGTCCTGGGTGCTGTGTAATTTCTGCATTCATCAACTCATCTTTTTTTTTTTTTGTTTTTGTTTTTTGCTGTTCCTTTGCTCTTTTCCCTTTCCCTCCCTCCCCCCTCATTTTTCTTTCCCTTTCTTCCTTCTCCCCTTTTTCCCTCCCTTTCCACCTTTTGCCCCCCTTTCCACCTCTTCCTTCCCCCTCCTTCCCTTCCTTTTCCCCTTTTGTTTTTCATTCTGCCTTGGTTTAAGGTGTAGGACTACAAATGATTATGGGTAATATTCCTGAGATAGCCATGTTTGCAACTGGTGGGCCTTTAAATAAATGATTATCAACTTTATTGCTGCAGAATTAAACCAGAAACTAAAATTTCCCTTTTTTTTATTGAGGCTTTTTATATCACGAGAATGCAATATTCGTCTCTCAATCACATTTAGTTGTTTGAAAACACTTGTCCAATTTGACAAGAGCAACAGCAAAAACAAAAAGAGATTAATGCTAGAGCAGTTTCCACTGAAATTAGGAGAGTGTTATGGATCGAGTGAGAGCTTTAGACAAGCCCTGTCTTATGCTCAGATTTTTGGCAGGAGCTCTACTTACATGACCCGCACCTAAATTACTCTGGCTCACAGATTCGTAAGGACGGCTGATAAGGTCTATTACAAAATGAGTTATTTATTGAACAGATGGAAGGTAACAGATAAAAGGCCTTAAACCAAGTTGCTTACTACACAGTATAAAATAAAAGAACTAATAGTAGATTACATAAGACAGTGCATGACATAAAGGTGCAGGGCATATCAAAGCTAGCAAAGAAATAGTATAGATTAGGAGTCAATGTAACTTACCATGGAATTGACGATAGTGTACACAAAGTCCTTCCACTCAACCATGAAGAGAGTAACCACAAAATTTACATCCCAACTTTGGGGACAGACCCCATACACATGTCCAGGGAATGTGCAGAAGACTTCTGCTTTGTGAAAGTATGGTGTAGTTTTATAGTTTGTAAAGTGAAGTGTCTACCTGTCAGAAATTCCATCTTACCTTTCCGCATTTGCTTCCACACCAAGATGTCTTCTGTCAGCTGAAAGCATCAATCCCATGGTGCTGAAATAACTCACTACAAGGCAAACTGTCCTGATCGAGTTACTTCACCAAGGCTCATGTGAGGCTAATGTGAGAGCAAGATGCCCGGAGTTATTGCCCTGCAAACAAGCAACAGATAAGTTCTTCTATGGTGGGGGGAGATGTCCCGCTACAGAGAGTAGTGGGTACATTTGAAATTTGCACCTTTTAGGAAGGCAGAAAAGTATATTTTTAAACCTAATTGGTTACAAAAAGTCATGGACATTATAGGTGTTATACATACAAAAATCACGTAGTGGGGAAAATCCAATGTAAACACCTTTCTTCCTTTATAAAAATTCCAGAGATTATTTTAAAGTTTATATCTGTGATATATTATTAATTTGAGCTAGTGTTCAGGAACTCTTACAGAATATATGTATAGAATTTTCCAAAACCTCACAATTTGTTGAGTCTGCAGTCCCAAACCAGGACAGATCTATATGCATATAAACTAGATCCTCAGTTTGTTACTTTGCCTAGGAGTTAAATATTAGCAGTTTACAGGTAATAGGGATGTTAAAAAATGAGTAGCATTGTTTTTACTATAATCTGATTGCTCCCTGTCTGAATAGAAAGGAAACTCCATTGTAATACTAATTCCAATAGTACTTACATTTTGTTTATTTTTAATTCTTTGACATTTGAATTGACTATTTCTTTGAATTGACTATTCTTGTTGAATATACAACTATGGATGATTTTTTGGCAGAATGGAAAGTGAGTAGTCATCATCAGATGTGAGACTGACATTTGACAAGGTGCTATTAAGCCACTTCAGAGCTGCACTTTGAAAAACGTGGATATCGCTTTCCATTGACAAGTTGCATTTCACCTTTCTATGAAAAATCTATTTACTACTTACATCTGGATAAGAATAACTGGTAATTGTAAACAAAACTTCTGCCAATCATGCTTTTCCAAGGATCTTTTATAGTAATTCTTTATAGTATCATGGACTCCAGCAGCAGAGTTTGGATTTTAGTGGTTCACAGGTAACTTTTCAGTTAAAACCTATCAGGCATTTTGCAAAGCAACTTCCAATACTGAGTGTTTGGAGAAAGAAACCTGGTTTCAAAAATTTACCCATTAGATGATGTGTCTTGATCTTCCTACTTTTCCAACATGCTAAACTATACAGTGACCATATTTTCAGAAAGATATTTGATGTAGAAAATATCTCTTAAAAAACTGTTTTAAAATACCAACCTCCCTTCCCTCCTTTGAGTTTTCCCTAAGAAACAGGTGGAGTGCTGGCTTTATAGCTTTTCTTCAGGATACCAGTTAGCTGGTATATATTTGACATGGTGCACATTTGAAATGGCATATATTAAATGTATTCCTTCCTCTAGCTAGTGCAGATGTGGCTGCCTACTTTAGGGCCATTGCCTATTTTGTGTTGTCCACTGTTAAAGTATGTTGACACAAATCTAGCCCTTCATTTCTAAGCCTGTCCCACCTTCCCATCTTCTTTAACACTTTATTCCGGCTTTTGAAATGTCAGACTTTTTAGGAGACCATGAAGACTCCTGTATTCTCATAAGAGCAATTCTAACAACTTCAGCTTTTTCATTTCTGCACTACTTTTTAAAATTCTTTAGAACAGATAGAGGTTCTCTAATGTATCTTATCTGAAATTTGTAGAGAAGTTGTTGTCATCTGTCTTTATTAATACAATACAATACAATTAATATTAATACAATAATACTGTTCTGCTTTGATGAAAAAAGCTTGATAAAATCAGATATTCACTTAAAAAATTGGGGCCATATGATGCCCTCAGTTTCTTTTTTTTTTTTTCAGAATGTAGTGTAGTGTGCAGTTTAGTTTTGTAAATCTTTTCTGATGTACAGATAGTGAAGTTAGCACTGGACTAAACGAGCAGAAACTGGCTGAGAAAATTGGTCTGGGCCTGTCTTCTGTTAGAAAGTTTGTCAAACCCTTTTGTTTCTGTTTTAAATCACAAGTTGGATGATTTTTTTTCTTTCACTTACAAACTTTGAAGAAAGGTAGTTTTACTGCTTTTGAGAGAGGGTATATATAGTTGCATTCTAACTGACAGATCTTGTTTCTCCATTCTGATTTCTTGTATGTTTGAGTGTTGTTTACTGCATAATTCCATTTTTAAATCCCATATTCTTTAACATATATATGAGCTTGCTAAACAAAGCACTATACAGAATGTAACTTGCTTGCTTTCATTGAAGGTTTTTGTGATGATTTATACAGTGGATCCTTTCATGAGCCACTGTGTAAAAATAAATGTCACTGTCTAAACAGAAATGAGAGGTAAGATAATGTATTTGCAAGTTTTGATATTAACCAGATGGATGAAGCATGCAGACATGTTTCAAGTGTGACTACAGAGGAGATCACAAATTTGGTTTCCCCTGCATACTTTTCATATTGTTGCAAGGAGGTTGTTGTTAAGTCAAAGCTGTGTCCAGGTCATAGTAAATTTTCATGCTGAATTTGACCACTATATAATTACAGGCTTGAGAATATTCTTGGGGTTTTCAAATATCTTTTTTCCTTTGTCTTTTTTTTTTTTAATATCTGATTATAAAATAATGCTTGAGAATGAACACAGTACAATTTAAAATTAATGTCTGGTGGACTTGCAGAGATGTGACATGATTTGATGCTTTGCTAATGGATGTAAGAAAATTCTCTGCAGACAGAAAGAAAGCAACCAGAGATTGAACACTCCTGTAGTAATTAGTAACAAACTGAGATGTTAATAAAAGATTAAAACAAGGAATTAATAAAAAACTATCTTACACAAATTATTGAAAGTAAGGACAAATTGTTCCAAAAATTTCAAAAAATTCCAAAACCTAATTTCATTGCATCCCAAGTAATCTTTATGAATTAGTTTTGAGTCAAGCCATATTGTATAGAAAATCGTAAGAAAGACTTATATATTCCCCAGCTTACTCATACAAGACTGAATTTATATTTTTCCCCTAGGAAAAAAAGAACGAAGAATCAAGTTTCCTAGCTGGACCTGATTATTGCTCCTGCAAGCACTTATATACTTTAGGAGTGATACAATAGGAACTAAAAAGTTTCTTTTAATATTTACGTTGAGGGATGTTCTTGGAATTGGGTGAATAACTGTGGATGTTTGTTCTATCATGTAAGTAACTACACACTGTGACTTGAACATCTCTTTTTTCCTATTTGAAAACCATAACCAAATTTTTATTGCATTCCCCCTTTTTAAACAAGATTGACATTAGTAGAAAAAAAATTATACTTAAATTTTTTTTTGTAGAAAAAAATATTTGAACTTCAGTTTTGAGACAGAGTTCCTGCATTAATCCTGGAAATCCTTATAACAGCATCAATTGTATTCTACTGTGACATGGTAGAGAGAGAGGAATTAGGTTTCTATCTTTCATTAAAAAGCCACTAACTGCTCTGTTTACATTCTCCATTTGTCAAATCTAGTTCCCTTCTATGCTACCTTTCGCTTTTGTTGCTATGAGGGAAATCCAGCAGCACAATAGTTATAATATGTTGGGATGCTGTCTCCGTTTTGAGATAAATTTAAGAGAGAAATTCTCTGGACCGAGTCCTTCTCTCCAAAAGGGTTCCAAAAATCCCCTTTCCACCAATCGGGAATGAATACTAATTGACAAAAGTGAAAAGAAAATTATACAGTTTATTAACAAACGGAATGGCTGCCCACCAGGCACTAAACAGTCAGAACCCACTTCCCCCCACACACACAGAGACAAAAATCCACAAAAGTGTTCAGAGAGTGGGGGCAGTGCAGGTTCCCAAGACGTGGACCAATAATGGCACCAGCTTTCCACACGGAGGGGCAGCAGACCCCCCCCGCCACGGAGCAGTCCTGCAGCAGAGAAAAATTCCGGTGGCTACCTGATGTTGACTTTTTTCCTCCAACAGCAGTCCCAGCAGGTGAAAACAACTGGGCTGGAGCCTTTTGGTGTGCTGTCTCTCCCCGCCTTGACTTCCCAGGGCTTGGTGGGTGGGGCGAAGCAGCTCCACTCCTGGCAATCCCGCTCCTGCCGGTTTCAGAGCAGCAGCCTGTTCAGTTCAGCTCCCAACAGCCAAAAAAGTGCTGCTCCAGCTTCTCCAATTGAGGGAAAAGGAAAAGTGTTTTGCCTGGGCCAAAACCCAAGTCAGCCAAGCAGAGAAAACCAAGCTGCCAAATGCCGCGGGAAAACCACGCTGCAGGACAGGGGTCCAGTGGGGGCGGCTCCAGTCTCGGCTCTCAGGCAGCAGCCTCTGGGGCAGGACATGGTGGGGCAGGGGTCTGGCAGAAAACAGCTCTGATCTCCTCTCTCTGCACATGCAGCCGCCACCCTCTGCTCACGGAACCAGAAGAGCGGGAGCAACCTCCCGGTCCCCCGAACTCAGAGAAAGAGAGAGAGAGCAACTTCTAGCTCCGCCCCCACAAGGATCCCGGCCAGGCTCATGTGATACCCCCAAGCTGGAAAAGGGGAGAGGGTGTAGAAAGAGAAAATAATAACAATTTTTGGCATAAGCAGAGGATTATGTAATAGACTCGATCACTCCAGGACAGATGGGGAAGATGTGGATTAGTAATCTTGTTTCTTGCTTGTCGAGAGAAGAATTAAGATCTAATAATTGAATACATGTCATGAAAAATAACTGCAAAGCACTGTTATGAAGTTTTAATTGCTAGAACTTTAAAATGTTGTTCTTTGTTTCTATGCTAACACAGTTTTTATTGGTATTCCTCTCACGCCTTTCCAAAGAGAAAAAAGCTGATTGAGGTAAGGGTATAATACATATTCCATATATCATAATTTTTATGTGTACTAAAGTTAAGATAATCTAATAAAGCATAGGGGAATTGAAGGCAGTCTTTGGCTTGTCAAATCCTCTAGTGTAGGGCCATCACAATGGTTCTAATTTTGGAATTTATCTGATAGAACAATTCTGAAAAAAATGTGTCACCAATCTTAGGCCCTAATACCTTACCATCTGTGATGTTTCTTCAAGACTGCACTCATGTAAATACAATTTAAATAAAGAAACAGGGTCTGGACATCTGTCAAGAAGTCAAACTGGCCTTTGTCTAGAGGGTAAATCCCAAATAGCTATTAGAGATAGGTAAATCCCCTTTGCTATTTTCAAAGCCAAAATAAAAAGAAAGCCTTTATCCCAATGACAAGTAATTTGAACTTGAGCCACTTGCTGTTTAAGTACTTCAAAATAAATTTCCAGTCGAATCCACCAGAACAGAGATTTGTATATAGCTTTTGTGATCAAAATGTCCTTCTTTCATTTCAGCTTTTAATTAACCTGAAGTCCTTCACTGGTTGACAGTTATGAAACTATATACCTAGCTTTTCCACTGGTGAATTCCAGACTGATGCCAATCAGTCTCATAAAACTTTTCATGTATCCCCTTTCTAACTCTGGGCTAAATTTACATCGTCTATATAAATGCAAAGAAACCACAAAAACCTCCCACAGGTTTGTTGCAACAACAGTAACCTGAACACATCAAATTTTATTTTTCAATGAAAGACATCTTAAGGAAATTAAACAAATGTAGTTCCTGTGTACCGAATTAAATGGTGCTTTTCAGAAAGAAATACGGAAGGGTACCCTTTATTTTCCTTCAATATTTCCTCATCCATGTGATCAAAATAGAACAGGAACTGGTGTAATAATAAAGCAAAGGCACTTTCTTTAGCTTGTAGCAGTGAGCTTTAAGATTCACAAAGTTGTGCTTTTCGGTACCTGAAAACGGGCTGCTGGCTCTCTACAGAGAATAAAGAAATGCTTACCTTCTCCAGATTGCTGTGGTTGACACAATTATGACATACTAAAGGAAGGTGATCTGCTGTTCAAGATCATCTTTCATCCTCCTGCTAGGGCCTGTAAATTGTTTGCCTTTTCTCTTCAAATGTGCTGTGTTTAGTAAGCAACTTTTTCAGCAAAATTACATCTTCAAAATGGAGGGCAACAGAAGAATTCCTGGACAAGCTGAGGGTAACATGTTTAGCAGTGAAAACAAGGATGATGAATGATTGACAGAATAATTGCCAAACTTGCATGAGATTGAGGAGGCTAGGGTCAGTAGGCTAGCCCTTTTGCTAAAATATTTAAGGATTTTGCCTTGCTTCTATATGGAATTTGGAAAAAATAGAAGGAAAGAAGAAGAGAAAAGAGAAAGGTTGATGTCACAGAGTTCTTAGATGCTATTTTAACTTTAAAGCATAACTTTGAGTTTCTTCATTTAACTCCACATCTTTTGCCCACTATATATGGGTATTCAAACCCATCATACATTTGGAATAAGAAACCATTGTTGGAGAGCTCAGTCAAGGCATTATCAAACTCCCCAGAGTAGTCATATTTGGCTAATTGGAAATCAGAGAAACTGCATAAAAATGATCTGGGATAGTGCAAAAGAAGCAGTCCTACTCTTCTGTTAAGTTTTAATTTTGATCCATTTCATCATGCAGTCATATATCTTCAAATTGTTCAGACTGGGATCAAGGATTTGACAGGCACTAGGGAAGGCACCTTTTTTTGTACAGCTCCACCACAATGCATGTATGAAAACATAGGTTTAGCTTAAACTTATCAAAGAGGTGGCTGTGCTATGGCACCCAGCTGTGAACTGGAGTGACAGAAGTGTAGGTGTATTCTTCTCTACCTCTTTGCATGGCTGAGTGAGGAGATTTCTTCAATCTCCTATTGAGGAGATTGAAAATGTCCTATGTCCTAATGTCCAAACCTATGCCTATGGATGCCTCTCAGATCCTGTGGGTAGGTGGAAAGGAAACAGTGCTATCAGAATCTCACTATACTGAGAAAAGTCTGAAATACTTTTCAAGGAAATTACTTGTAATTTTTGGAAAGTAACGGAAATGCTTGGGGAAAAAAGGAGCAGAGGTAGCAGCAGATTTAACTAATCAAATGTTGTGCTACAGATAGCTTTCCTGTTTTCCAGGATTCTTAGCAGAACAGGAAAGCTTTACTTTCAATAGCTTTTTTTGAACTCATTCAGATAATGTATATATTGGAAAACTGAAAGAAAGAGAAATTAGAGACAAAAATGCAATTTCAGTTATAGCTAACATATCACCATGACCTTTTTTTCTTCCCATCTTCCAAATCTTTTGGTCTTGAGAGTTAAGAGGAAAGCTTTATTTGGATGAATTGGGTGATGTGATGAATTATAACAGTGACTTGACACAAAGAAGAGTCTTCTTCACACTCTTCTTACTCTCTTTGAATTGTTGCATATAAATATATTTCTTAGGGGCAGGAAACAACTGCTCTTTTTAGGTGATATTGATGAAGAAGAGGTGAACTAGTAGGTCCCCAAAGACTTCACAAATCAAAGAGGATTTCCATGCCAGTTGTGGACGTAGGATTTGGAGAATGCTAGCAAGTCAACTCATTGTGGAACCAAGGAGAAGTATTCTTGGATTTCAATGGACTTAAAGCTAGACAGACCACATGCCTATACAAGTAGTTTTTGTTTGCTAAAAAATCAGTCTTTCAAAATCTTGTAATTGAAGAATTAGTATGATTTTTTCCCACTTTTTTGTTTTTGTTTTGGTTTTTGTTTTTGTAGAGCTAATTCTGATTTTACAATGACTACAATTTAGAACTAATTTTACTGCAGTAAAAGGGGCTGCATCAGTGAAGAAATAATTTCAGGGAGTTGATAATCTGTTGATAATCATATTTGTCTTCTTTCTTGGGCTCTATATCTGTCTGTGCCACTGTGTCATTTCTGAAAGAACTTCTTTGGCTCGAGTTAATATGCATATTGTTTAGCTTTTAAGGTAGCACTGGGTATGCTTTAGGGCTCAAGTAACTAATCCGTGAAAGTGTGCCAGGTAGAAGTTGATATATGGCCACAAATTATTTGTAGTAATTATTAAAGGAACCTCAGTAAAACTCATTTTACATTACTGGTATTATACAGTAATAAAAACACTGAATCTATTTCTTTGAGCTTTTTTTTTGGACAAACTTTGCTCCACATATGGAAATCTCTGTCAGTAAAGTTCAAGTTTTTGTCCTACCTTGACTTTTGTGCTTTCAAAGTCAGTGCTTGCAGGCACTGAAGTTATTTCTACATGGCCATGTACTGGTCTGGTGATTCACTGGAGAATTGGTGGCTGAATATCTGCAAAGGCCACCACTCATGCTATCTCAACTTTCTTAATTTTGGAAGTCACAGGAAAAGAATTTGTCTCCTGATTATTAAGTGTGTACACATACTGGAATGACTGCTGCAAGTTGTCCTGGTTCCGGACAGAACAAAGCTAATTTTTTGCAGTAGCCAGGAGGGCGCATGGCCAGGACGTGGATGTTATTCAGTATCACTTGACATCATTGCTGGGGGTGAGGAAAAGGGATTCTCTCTCTCTTCCAGGGAAAAGAGCTTCCTTCCTGTTGAGAAAATATGGCAGGGGAAGCCATCTAGTATTTGTTTATTGTCAGGGGCCTTCCATGTCTTATACCTTTAGTTATTAATATTGTTGTTATTAGTGTTTTTTTTTCTTATCTCGTTGCTGTTTCCAGTAAATTGTTTCTATCTCAACCTGTGATCTTTACCTTTTGTGCCTCCCTTTGGAGCGGGAAGGGAGCACGAGTGGCAGTGTGGTTTTACCAGGAGTACTAAATTAGAGAATACCATTCCTAAACCATGACACATGTCAAACTGCATATTATTAATTTTCAGTTGTTTTCAGATTGTGTTTTCCTCCTGAATGCTCACCATGATATCCTTCTATTCTCTGCATTCCTTTAGGCATTTCATGCTGATGTTTTAAGCTCAAAGATTGTTGCTTGTGTGAGTACACCTACCAGGGCATGTAAGTACAGTCTTAAGGGTATTCTTATATATATCCTCCTGAGTCCCTTTGCTATTGTGTGATTGAACACACAATTCTGGCTTCAAATTTCCTTTTAGGCCTCTGTAAATACTGAAACAGCCACTATCATGAATCATTTGTAGAACCAACATTACATTAAAGCTTCTGGCTAAATTTGATACCGTAAGTATCAAATTTGGTGTTGTGAATGTTTTATAATTTTGCTGAAACACATACACAGCCAGAATAATTTAAATGGATGTTTAAAACTTGCACAATTAGGAATTTGACAATTTGTGTGGCCCTTTTTTTCCTCAGAAAATATAAACAGGTTATTCACAGAAAATAACCTATTTAGATATCATTTTTTTTACCATTTAAAGACCCCCTGTTGATTGCAGACGATCAGAAGTAACTACCAAGCTAAACAGTGGACCACAGCTTCAGTTTAAAATGCATATGTTGTTTTCACAACTTTAGATGCCTTCCAGTGTTTTGATTTTTGCTGCTGTCATGATCCGTAAAACTGAGACCCACAGAAGCCAGTAGCTATAACCAAAAAGTGTAATTCATAAGACCTTGTCCAGAATGCCAGTCCTGAAAACACTGGCTAAATTATTATGTGACTCTCCAGGAACGAAGATTCTGTCATTACTGAGTACTATGTTTTTTTCAGGTGCATGAAATATGCCATGAGTCTGGATATATGTTGCTACCTTGTAGTCAAGGATTCCCATTGCTTTTGTGACTGACAAATTCCATAGTCACAAGAATGTACTACCATGGTACTTTTTAGCAGTTTGACTCTAACTCTTTTTCTCATGATCTGATAGCCAAGTCCTGTGGCTTTCATACTACCAGCTCTAGGACAATAAATCCGAAAGTCCTGGTTATTGCTAAAATAATATTTACCCATAGCTTGGATAGCAAAATTTGACTAGTTGCGTCTTGACAGTTATATTCAGTGATGATGATGCAGGAGGCACAAGGGACTTCAGACAATCAAGCAGAAGTCTAAGAGTCAGCTGTTTTAAAATTTGCTGGCAGTTTTCCAATCTTACAGATTTCTGTTCAAAATTTTCAGTTGATTTTTTTTTTAATATATGCACATTTATTTTAATTTAAAGGATTTTTTAAAATGGTGAATGCTTCTAAATGTGTGTCATTTTTTGCCTACCATACCCTAGCGAGAAATCTGAATATATCTTAGTTGCAAGAGTCTAAGAACTCATGATTTGCCTTATATGTACTCCTGTTTCTTAGAGAGAATTGATTTGCTACATTAAGAAAATATTGGGAAATCGACTCCTTTTTGTGCCCTTTTTGATACGAAAAAGGTCAGAATAAGGCTACTTGGAAACTGCAAAATTTGCATGGGCCCAGAGGTATTAAGAAACATCCATTTTCTTTTTTTTTATTTGGAGAGCATCAGATCAGACTCTGGAAAATGCAAAAAGGTAGCATAAAATGTTGTAACATCATGATGAGTCTTTTATGTGTATCTATAATGTGCAAGTAATTCTGTACTGGAAAAATGTCAGATCCTGGAAGATGATTAAATTTGGAAACAATTTCATTCAGGAACAAATTCATTTAACCCTTCTGGTAAATTGGGTTATTGGGCAAAATTTCCTACATGGATGATGCAAAGTAGCTAGGGGGTGGACTCTGAATTCTTATGGGAATTTACTATTAAAGTGTCATTTTAGTGTCATTTGAATAACTACTATAACAAAAGGACACTGTGAAATAAGAGTGATTTTCAGCAATTAAAATAGTTCTGGTATTTAAAAAATCTTAACGTATTAACATTTACTAGTGTTTTCGATTACGTGTGCCAAAAATAAGATGAACTTTTAAAATCTGTCCCCAAATCATAAAACAGTGCCTGTTACAGGTTTTTTAAGGTCTGACTTTACTCAATTTTACCTTGCAAGAATATGCTGGGAAAGATTTACTTTTCAGAAACATTTTTGTTAGTCTTCTATCTGTAGAGTTGCTAGCTTGACTGAGATGAAGAAAAAAATAAAAAGCAAAATAAAGGACAGAAAGGAGAAAGGAATGAAGCATAAATTTGTAGACATTTCTACTACTGCTGAATGGTCCCAGTTTTTAGTACAGCTAATGTGCTGATCATGTAAATACCTGAAAGAAAATAAAAAAGGAAATTTAGATCTACAAATAGGCAAATATAATTTCTTATTAACTGTGTAAATACATTATGTACCATCTGTAATCTAACAAATCAGCTTTTGGAATCTCTAGTATTTGTTCTGCAACTATTTTGTCAGTGATTTCTCTCTGTGAAAGGTCTTGTCACAGACTGAGCAAAATCTCTTTAAGGAAGATACAAGTTTTTCATAATTGTGCAAAAGAAATGAAAAAAACCTCAAACCCCTAAAAATCTAGAAGTCTTTGTCATACCTGAAAGTTGTTTATAAAAGGTGAGCTTGTATTTCATCTTTAGATTTCCAGTAACTGCTGAAACCAATTACTGCTTTGAGTCTTCACTTGTGTGTCCCGTAATTTTCACAGAAACATGACGAAATACTGAAGTTCTGCACTGACAGTTGTGCTAAGTAAAAAGGTGGTAACAGGAATAAAACTACTCAGTTTTAAGTCAAACTTAGATGAGATCAGTATTTTGATAGCTTAAATTACATGGAATATGGCATTGATTATGGAATGTAGTACCCGTCACATGCAAAGAGCATGAAGGTGTATGTTAGCTTATGATTGGTTTCATGTAATTGTCTGAGCTATCCCACAATGTGCAGTAAGAGCCTTGGGAAATTCAGTCCTGGAATTCACTTGGTTAATTATAGGATCTATTTCACTTATGGTTAATTATTTTAAGAAAAAACAAAAGTAATATTACAACAATGTACATTTTAAAAAGGAACTTTAAGCATAGTATCCACTTTATACCTTGAAAATATCCTATAAGAACACAAAGGAAAAAAAGATTATACAAATTAGACAGTCCCAGCTTTTAAATTTAGGTAATGTGAATGTCTTACTAACTGAAGTAAAAGGAAGAACAAAACAAGTATTGGAAAACATGGAATAGATTATTGTACAGATGTGAATTCTTAGGTTTGAAATTCATTGACTACATTGCAGGAAGCTCTGATTTTTAACTGTGAAACATTGATCTTGAGAATCAGTGTTAGCAAATTGATGTGACACTAGCTTGGGCTTTGATTTCTTTCTGTGAAAAATTTAAGAGAAATAAAATTACATGAACATTTTTTTAAGATTGTGGATGTGTGATAATAATTCAAGCCAGGTATATTTAACATGAAATCTTTACTTTCATTCTTACACCTTGTTATATTGTTCTGTGTGTGCACTTTATACCATGTCTATCATATAGCTGACACATATGCCATGCATGGATCTTTCCACATACAGTACTGTCAGAAATTGTCAGTATCACAGGATTTTAGAACAGCTTGTTAATGCCTTTGAGGATGGTGACTTAGGCAAAGTATATTTACTGTAGAATGCATTGATGAACGGTAGGAATGGCAAGAATAAGAAATGTTTTAAGTTAGTTAAATATTTTGAGTTTATTTACATACTCTTGACCTTTAAAATTCTTTTAAAAATGAAAATCTGTTAGTGCTTTGGAATTTTTGAATTAGGAAGAATCATTGAGAATTTCTTCAGATAACATGAAAATTAATTTCACAGTTTAGGGGCAGTTTTCCCATTGGGGTATATCTTACATAATGTTGCTGCATATGAGAAAAAAAATTGCAGGTTTTGTGGTGTAGAAGGTATAAATAACTTCATCAGTGCCAGTAACATGTATGTGTGCTTTTCAGATTTCCTAGGATTTGATTTTTCACTGAAAGCATATTTGTATATTGAAGAAGTCAGAGCCTAATTCTGTGATCTTTATTCACAGAATAAAGTGAATTTTCGAAGTGGGTGGATCTACTTGCTTGGAGAAAAACTGAAAGTCTGAACATGTATATTCCTCAAGTTGCCATCTTGAGAATAAAGTTTTCTAGGCACAATTGTATTTCAAACTACTAAATGCTTTACAGTCAACTTTTCCAAATTTCTCCAACCCTCTACTTCAAAAAAAACCCCCAAAACCCTGACCAAACCTAATCGCAAGCCAAATGAAAATAAAATTAACAAGCCAACACCCCTTCTCCTCTTCTTTAGGAAAGATTTAATGTCTTAATTGCTTATCTGAAGAACGAGTTTCTGACCAAAGCATAAATTGGTGCTACACTGTGGATGTCTAAAATGCGAGTATCATTCTATAAAAGGTTTTCTATGTTCTGTTCCTTTCTTCCTTAGTTGTTTCCTCAAGGAAAGGTTTTTTCACTTTGCTGCCTGAAGATGTCAAGTCAATGCGCAAAAGAATATCTGAGTAATTTTTAATAGATATGAAGTTAGATGGTAGGGTACGGCTTTCACTGCAAAGAATGCAGGTGAGAAGATAAGGTTTGACTTCATATGTTCAAGGCTCACCTATATGGTTCAAAGTACAAACTCAATTCTCCATACCATCTGTAGGATTTCAGGTAGACCTTACTTTCACAGACATCTGCAAAGATAAAGGGAGCTTTATTTTCATTTAAAACTCATGCAATTCTCAAATTGATCTATTTTTTGTGGTCTGTTTTCCATTATAATAACTTAGTGAAGCAGCATTAAAGTAGCTCTACACTATTAGAAAATGACAGCAGGAAGTTTAGCTTAACATAAATTCCAAGGGCAGATCATATGCAATTCATTTTGGTTTTTAATTGCTTCCATAAACACACAAATATTGAATTAGCAAAACTGGTGTAGGGTTTTTGGTTCCATGTGGTATTTTAACTAAATACTGAAGGATAAATTGAAAACCAGCAATATTCAGGGATTCTACAGGTTTTAATTTATGTTGCAGACCATGAGCATCAAATAAAAATTGGATCTTTGAGGTGTTTCTTTATGGATAACAAGTTGGCCCTAAATTGTTTGCTATAAAAGAAGCATCATCAAATGCCTGGGCACAACTAAACATGTAGCACTGGAAAAAGTGCTTTAATTCTGGTTTGAATCAATTTTTTATGTCCTTTAATCTGAAATAATTTATCTGAATTTTAAAAAATTTCAAATATATTGTAGTAAGGCATATTTCAGGCCACACAAATAAATGGTACAAAGCAGATGATACTTAACATACTGTTTTCTTGGTACATTGCAAAAAGGCATTAGCTACAGTGTCAAAAGATTGAGAACCATAAAATAAGCTAGAAAAGTGTTTTCAGAAATGACAGTGCAGTTTTTCCATGCCAAAAAAAAGGGGGTTGGTGAGGTTTTCTCTTTCTTTTTTTCTCCTCTGTTTTTTTTGTTGTGTTTTGTTGTTGTTGTTGTTTTTTCCCCTTAATTGGCTGGTGTATCTGCAAGCCAAAATAAGGTACACAGAAAATTAGGTCTGTACTGAGGTAGCACAAATGCATCTCTTGTCTATTAAGATGCTATTAAGATGCAGTTCTGTAGGGATTCTGTGAGTGGCGAGTGAGGACAATAACTCAGTCTGATCTTAAGTGGCCTTTGTGTAGCAAAGAGAGGCAGTTACATTTTTCTTTTTGTTGGTTATCTTAGAAAATTTTCTCATCATTGCATATTTACACTGGACTGCCTTCTGTTTTCTAATTTATGGAAACTGTTCCTTGTTAGAAGGAAGACCTGCATGTTTAAGTGAGCCAGAGACCCGGACTTGCATGTTTCTAACAGACAGTCTCCTCTGGAGTGTTTGGCTTAACTCTTACTAAGGTCATCTGAGATGAAGAACTCAGGAGGAGGGACTAGTCACAAAACAATGTGCTTATACATCTGTACTATAATAGGAACAGCAGGGGAGTTATATTTGTAATTTTTGCTCTGGGCTTATTAAGTTTTCTAGAATTAAATAGCCTGGTTTTAGGACATTAATTAGCCCAAATGAAAAACTTGGCATGCAGCCAAACTTTTGTCTTTTCCAGTGTGTGTTCTCAATTGCCCATATTTAAAAATGGTTTCATTGAGATTCCCGCATATGAAATTTAAAGTGTGCAATCTGCTATTATTCATATAGACCAAACTAAATCACTGAAAGGTACTTTTGGGAGCCAGATGCTTCCTGGTGTCCCAGTGCAGATCACATCACACTGTTGCATTTCATGCCTACAGACATGTTTTGTGTGCCTGGCTGATTGCTTCATCACTGGACAATGTTTCCACGGGAAAAATGTTTATATCACTTTTTAAACTCTAGCATAATAATAGATTTTGTCTTTCACAGCGTTATTTTCTGTTTATTTTAGGAATACTGATCCATTTTGTTTGAGCAATAAAATAAGGAAGATGAAGGCATACCGTGTGTGACTTCCTTTAAGTGGGAGTCCCCCTGAAGGTGGAACATCACATTCTGTCAAACCACAAACCAAAATACTTCATAATTTCAAAATAAAACTTTTTTGGCTGTTTTACCAGGCAATAAATAATATTATTTATTGTTTTTCACTTTATCTTCTCTGTTTCTCCTAGGTTGAACTGGAATGTTCCTTTTTTAACATGAAATGTCTTGTGCTTCTGTTCTTTGGAGTTGCTGATCACTTTGTCCATCATACAATGAAATATCTGTTTTGCTAGATCTAGCTTTATTGTTTCTCTGCTTTAAGACTACAAATACACTGGGTATAGCATGCCTACTCTGAATAATAGCTTCTGCTCACCTGAGTAAAATTTTGCTTCATCTTTTTCAGGGCTAGCAGTGCAACTGGTTGTACTGCATATTGTTTTAAAACAACAGCTCTCATGGCGGTTGGACTAGGTGCAATGCAGAAGGAATAAACTTTGGGATGATGGTAAGGATTGTCAAGACCCTTGGAAAGATTAAATAAGACTATTTTGATATTTTCATTTTTCCTACACTGTGAAACTGGAAACATTATTTTCATATTTACTCCTAATGTCTAATAGTTTTAATAAACAGATAAGCTTTGTTAAATTTTGCAGTACTGGTATTTGTTTTAATTGGCCAGTGAAAAATCTGCTGAACTGATGACAAATTGAAAAGGATTGAAAATTTACAACAAGTACAAATTTACAACAGGTCCCAAAAGTTATGACAAAAGAAAGTGAATTTTAAGAGCTCTCCTTGCCACAGACTAAAAGGATCTAAATTAAAGAAAAACTTCTAGTGTCAATAAAATAGACATAATGACTATATTGACCAATTGAGATCCAAAATATTGTGCTGCCTTGCTCAGTGATCATCAGTTGAAATAACTTGGCTGAGGAAATGGTAGTCTTCTATTACCACATAGAAAAACCCAAACTTGATGTGCTTCTAAAAAGATAAAGTGCAACCCAATCAGAAATTCTAAGTTATGACAATAACTTTTTTTGATACGGTAATAACATCTTGAAAGAAGTACACATTAAAATCATTGTGCTGGCCTTCAGACCAACGAATCAGCTTCTGTGTTTAAACTGATATTTTTCTCCCTACTTTTTAGAGCTCAGAAAAAATGGTTATAAATAGATTCCTCAAGTTATATTTCTCAGATAACATTCTAAGATAATTATGGAAAATAATTAAATATTAAGACATGAAATTCAGAACGGTTTTATCATTTAAAGTTTAATATATATTTTTAAAAGAAAAGTTCTGACTTTTTTTCAGGATGGAAACTAAGGATTGGAATAGAAAATATGAGAACAGAATATTTCTTTAGCATAACAGGTTTTTTTTCTTCTCAGAATAGTTAGTATTGGTATCATGTAATTTGTCAGTGGGAACTGGGTATCATACATGTTAGTTTTACTGTCTGAAGCTATGTCCATCCAAAAAATCAAAGGTGATATAGGGACAACATTTGATGTTATTCATTATAAACATACATGTTATTTTATATAGTCACAGGTTATGAAAAGTTGCTATAAAAACAATAGTTAAAAATTAGTATGGAAATTTTATTCAGCCAAACTGATGTGTTTATATACTATTTTGAAAAAAAGTACCTAGTCTTGAAAATGCAGATGGGACTGAAAATAGTCAAACTATATCTAGCTCCCACAGCAGTTCTGTTAATAACAGAAGTAATACAAGGTGTAAGTGGAATATTATAGTTGTATTTGTATGCATTGACTGTGACATAATTCCAAACAGTATAACTGAAACATTTTTAGTTCAGTCTTACAACTATATACAATCTTCACTTCAACACCAGGGAAATACTTCTTCAAAATTAGGTTTCTGAAATAAGCGGTGCTATTTTTACTCATCTTTTTCAGTGTGCAATAATAGTAGTTGCAATAATTTTCTTGACAAGTAATGCCCAACTGCTCACAAGTGGTGTTCCCCAGAGCTCAGTATTGGGACCAGTCCTGTTTAATATTGTGATCAACAATCCAGACAAGAGGATTATTTGAGTGCCCCTCAGTCAGTTTGCAGATAATGCCAAGCTGGGCAGGAGTGTTGATCTGCTGCAAGATAGGAAGGCTCTACAGAGGAATCTGGACAGGCTGAATTGATGGGCCAAGGCCAATTGTATGAGAGTCAGCAAGGCCAAGTGCCAGGTCCTGCACTTGGTCGGAACAACCCCATGCAACACTACAGGTTTGGGACAAAGAGGCTGGAAAGCTGCCTCGTGGAAAATGGCTTGGGAGTGCTGGTCAGCAGTGACTGAATGTGAGCTAACATGTGCTCAGGTGGACAAAAGGCCAATGGCACCCTGGCTTGTGTGCAATAATGTGGCCAGCAAGATCAGGTCAGTGATCATTCCCCAGTACTAGGTGGCACTGGAGAGGCCACACCTCGAGTCCAGAGTCCAGTTCTGGGCCCCTCACTACAAGAAAGACATTGAGGTGCTGGACTGTGTCCAGAGAAGGGCAACGGACAGGGGAAGTGTCTGGGGCCAAGTGTTGTGAGGAGTGGCTGAGGGAGCTGGGGTTGTTTATCCTGGAGAAGAGTAGTTTCAGGAGAGACATTATCACTCTCTACAACTGCCTGAAAGGAAGATGTAGTGAGTTGGGGGTCTGTCTCTTCCCCCAGATATCAAGTAACAAACCAAGAGGAATTGGCCTCAAATTGCACCAGGGGAAGTTTAGATTGAATATTAGGAAAAATTTTGTCATGAAAAGGGTTATCAAGCATTGGAACAAGCTGCCAGGGACACGATTAAAATTTCTGTTATTTTTTTTCCATTGGTGCATCTCTCTCTCTATATATGTAAAATTAGTGCAACAATAAAGATTGGGGTTGCTTTGAATTGCCATGAAATTGCCAATTCTGAGAAATCCAGATAGCATTGGTGTGCCCTGTCATGCAAGCGGTCAGGAGAAATAGATACAGAGGTCACTGAAAATAGTTGAATAATAGAGTAACAAAGAACCACCAGGTTGTACATTTTTACTTTCCATGGGTAATTTTAATTCTAAGTGGCAGGAGACTTTCTTTCTAACCTCATTTCCTCCAAATGCACAGGCAAAAAACATTGGCTTGAAGCATGACAGGATTTTCTGCACTTTTTCAGACAGTAACTGTGAGTTCCCTTTATTATTGTAATGCTATGCTCAGAAAAACAAAAATACAGTTGAGAAGCCAAAGTATTCCTCAAGAAGACGGAATATTGCCAAAGTGATACATTTAAATCACAAGGCATGCAGTTCTTATTATATGGCACAAGTTGTTAATATTCACATATGGAGGAAGTGATCTTAATCTACTGATTCATTTGCTTGGGATTAACACCATAGCACTTTCAGGATAGAGGTCTTCTTAATAACACAGTCACATAATAGAGTTGAGAAAAGTAATAATTTTCACTAGAAATTATCTCTGTTAGGTAATAGATTCACCACTTTACCAACATAGATAGTCCACTATTTCATAGACCTCCTTGACCAGAATCACTTTTTCAAAGTTGAAATTTCTTGTGCTGTCATTATGCTAACCCTGCTAAGCAGGTTTTTTAATCTCAAATTCACCTAAGTTAAAGCATCTGTCCTATAAAATTATTTGCCTTTAAATACATATGCACAATAAATCTCTCTTCTGCCTTCTGCCTGGTTTTGAGTGAGTTGAAATTCGCAGCTTCTCATTGTAGTCTGTGTTTCCAGTCTCTGGATCATTTTCATGGCTGTCCTTTGAACTGTCACTGTTTTGAAATCTGTTTTAAATAACTTAAATATATTTCATGTGAAATGACATAAATAAATAATATGGATGTTAGCTGAAATCACTCTCCCTCTTATGAGTTGCTGCTTTCCTTTTAACTGAGTGTTTTGGTAGCCCTTTAAGTTGACTATCACCACTTTTTTAAACTATCGAGCAATTGTGTGGTAAAATTAAATGGTATCTTTACTGCCCCACAGTTTTTGACTTCCTGTGAATCCTTTTTTTTGTGTGTGTCTACTTCATTATTTAGATGTGTAATGACAGAAAACAGTGTTCTCTTAGAAGAATGATTGCTTTTGCTTTTCTGAAGAGCTAATTTATTTTTTTAAAGAAATCCATTTTCCATATGTGAATATTGTTACAAAGAATTTTGTATTTTTCTGAAATTTCAAGCTACACTAAAATCATACCTCGTACTCAGTTTTATATGTCAAGATCTTCAGCTGTGATATTTTGCAGGTGCCATTGCTGAATTTGATTGAGATTTAAAATGTAACAATTTACCCAGCTACTGAAACTCAGCTGCAGCTCTGTATCCTTACAGAATACGTCTAAAAGCCCATCAGTGTTTATCTGAAAGCTACTTGCTACAAACTGGTCAACATTTTGTTAGTAATGATATTCTCAGATGTTTGAAACCAAGCAGCAAAAGGAGACTGGACAGGCTTTTGTTTGTGTTCCAAGGTGATTTATTATTCCTTAAATTTGGACCTGAAATCATACAATCTTATTTTGCTTTCCATATTTTGAATTCTTTCCAGGGAAACGAGAACTTTTCAAAGAAGCTTTTTATTCATTTATTTTAATAGTTCTTGCAGCATTTCCACTTACGTATTTTATATTTTATGATTAAGAACCCCCTTCTATTTTGTAGACTTTTAATTGTATTTTTTTGTTTATTTTTGAGTCGGTATCACTGGAGCACCAAATACATTTTCCCCACTTTGCTAGTGAGAAATATATCCTGTCATTTCCAACAGCTCAAGAGAGGTGAGTCAGCTGGTGGTCCCCTCACCGAGGTCTTGTAGCAAGGCTGAAGGTGTATTCTCAGAAAGTGCACAGACACAGAGCATGTACGTATATATGTACATATATGTGTATAATTAATGTATATGTGTATGCACATGCACATCAATGGCCACGAACACACACTCACATTCATACAGTACCAATGACCTCTAAAGATATGGCTCATGAACTCACAAACAGATTTAAGAATTACAGTAGAAAATTGGAGGTAGAAGAGTATACACTGAAATTTACAATGTGTTTTGAAATATATAATAAGTAACATAATATAATTTGAGACACCTGTAAAGATAATAGTCTTAAAAAAAAAATTGAGCTGGTCAAGGGAAAGAGCTTCCTATTTTCACTATTAAAGCTCAATACAATTTTTTCTCCCAAAATTTTAGTCACAGGATGAGTGAATTTTCTGTAACAACATTCATACACATACTTCCAGTATTGTAGTGACTTTTTGTATTGATAGCAGAAATATACATGAATAAGGCACATCTTCTCTAAAAGTGGCAGTATTTCCAAGTGCTGTAAGAATAAAATGAAATTTGATTTATGTTTAAAACTTTTGAAATTTTGAATGTCTCATTTATAAGAACTTCATCTTCTATATTTGAAAAAGGTTCCAAATGTATGGGTTTTTTTGCTTGGTTGAACATAAAAAGCTGATAGTCTATCAAATTATTTTCTTAACAATTTGTCCAATTTTTCTTCATTAGAATGATAATCGTGTTTTACATGTCTCCTTTTTAAACATCTCTTAAATTAACACGGATTGCCTACATTAGATCTTATGTGTAACATTTAGCCCTTTGGACAGCAAAACAACATAGGCTTTTTTTAGAGATTAATATGTTATTCTGTGTGGTGGTGGTGGTGGTGTTATTATTATTATTATATGTGTATAATTAATGTATAATTTATTTATTTAAAGCAAGGCCTCATTGCTTTCGGTGTCTTTAGTGAAGGTTAATGTTATACAGTACAGTTACTCATTGTGGGCCTGACCAAGGGCTTGTTACGCTTGAGGTTGTTGCATATTGTTTGGCAGAGGTGACGTTTTCCTCTTCTCATTTTAGAGTCAAAGGATAGGGAAATGGTTCTCTTGTAAGATTTAGACAAACAATATATTTTCAATAAAGCTACTCTATTTTTCTGGAGTTTTCTTGATTTGTGAATAGATGGTTAGTAACCATGTGCTTCCACCATGGTCTTCATGTGCATGAATGCAGACTGAAAAGCATTATCACAGGAGTTTTACATTTCTGCATAGCAGGACTTTAAAATCACAGCTCACCACAAAAATTGAGTTCTTTTTGAGTAAAGTTGCTAAAAAAAGAGTAAGCTTTGATTCCTGAAACTAATTTATTATTATACTAATTCTATTTTGCAGTTAGGGTTTTGGTATTTAAAAGTCTTTTGAGAACTACTATGAGTTTGGAAACTCTAGAAAACATTATTTTTTAATAAAGATATTAATAGCCTTTGACTTTATAATTAAGTCAATAGGTTTACATTTTTTAAAAATGTATTTTTTAAAAAGTAACTGTGAGCATATAGCAATTATTTGGTTCCTAATAAAAATATCTTTGTGGATTAAATTTTTCCATCTTGGTTTCCATCTGTAGTAATACTGAAATTGTGTTATTGAGTGAGGAAATACTGAAGATTGTAAAATTGTTATTTTTATGAAACTGAGTACTTGCAAAATATTCAATCTGATGGCACATCTCTTACTTGTATGCAATTAAAGGAACATACACTAAATGAATACTTAAACCAGACAAAATCTAGTAAAAGACTTGTGTAATAAGACCAAAATGGTGTTCAAGAACAAAATCATCTTTGACGCAAGCCTCACCAAAGAGCAGACAAAGTAGCAACCCCAAACCTGTTATTAGAACTGCCAAAAGAATATTTCAGGGATCCTGCAGTTGAGCAGGGGATCGCAGTGAGCAGGGCAGATTTCTAGTGCCAGAGACCCACGTCTTGCCCTAGAGCTGCTGCCTCAGTGTGGGCAGAGCCAGCAGGAATGGTGGCTGTTTGCACTCTCTCATAAGGGGCCTGTAGGGAGCACAAGCAATCAGGAGCTCAGCATGTCAGCCAGGGTGGGCAAACAGGGTACGGCGCAGCAATTGTGAAGAAGTTCAGGCAGAAAGAGGTCCTCTCCAACCAACTGAAAACAGCCAACAGAGGCAGCGAACAGACCCAGCAGTTGGCGAAGAAGGGCTCAGAGATTTTTCTATTCCCAATCCTAGTATTGTATGCCCCCTCAGGTGTGGTTTTGGCATGCTGCAGAGCACATTCCTCTGTAGCTGCTGAAGGCACAGCAGCAGCCGTGTCAGAGGCCTCCAGCCAGTCAGATCTTCTAATGGTAGATGTACCTCTCCAGGTCTCAGGCTGCCAGGAGTGCCTAATGCCTATCCATGAGGCTGGGGCTGACAATCATTCCTTTTCAGATGGTGTGCTGTTGTCAATGAGCTGTGTCATCAGGTGAAGGAACTACAGGAGGAAGTGTACAGGCTGTGCAGTATTTGAGAAAATTAGTAAGAGTTTGATAGGTTATGCTACAGTCTCAGAAGTCTCAAACCTCCACTGTAATGGAGATGCAGGTCGATTTGGAACCCTGTCAAGTAGTCAGTCAAGGATCTATTGAACCTGAAGGCTGGAAGCTGGTCACTGCCCAACTAGGAAAAAGGCTTCTCCTCCTGAAAACTTGATGATGACAAGTAGGACTGGCACCTTTTACAACAGGTATGAGGCTCTGGAACCAGAAGGACAATCACCTGATGAGGTGAAAATCCTTCTGGGATAAAGGGACCACCTAGGGCAACACAGCCTACCCCCGCATCATGACCTCCTCTGTTAAGAGGGAAAGAAGTGTAGTTGTCATAGGTGATTCCCTTCTGAGGGGAATGGAGAGTCTGATATGCAGACTGGATCCAGCTCACACGGAAGTCTGCTGTCTCCCAGGGGCTTGGGTAGGGGACATTAGTGGAAAACTCTACAGTTTAATAGGGCCCTCTAATCCATATTGGTTCTTCAAGTTGGCAGTGATGAGATAACAAAAAGAAGTCCAAGGATAATCAAAGATTTCAGGGCCTTGGGAAGATTTAAAGAATTGTTTGAAGGATCAGAAGCACAGGCATTGTTTTCTTTCCTTCCTGTAACAAAGAATACCAAAAGGAACAGGCAAACTCATCAGACCAACAGGTCTCCAAGGCTGGTGTAATCAGAAATGCTATTGAAGTTTCTGGGATCCATCAGTGGGACCTCTCAATGATTTTTGAAGAGTCTTGGAAATCTGGAGAGATCCCAGTTGACTGGAAGCTGGCTAATATTGTCCCAGTTTTCAAGAGGACAAGAAGGTTGACCCTGGTAACTACAGGCCTGTCAGTCTGACTTTAGTGACTGGCAAAACTATGGAGAAGATTATTCTGGGACGTACTGAAGAACCAGTCAGCACAGCTCCATGAGCAAAAAGTCCTGCTTGTCTGTCGAGGAAGATGACTTGTCAGTCAGTCTTTTGGTCATAGATGTGGATGCAATTCCTGTATATCCTTAAGAAGTTAGTTATGCCTGTGAGAAACTTAGTCTGTACCCATGTGAATTGTGAAACTGTAGAAGCTAGAAACACAAACAACAGAAAGATCAAATTGCACCTGTGCTTAGGAGTTTTTCTTAGTTGGTATGTGTTTTAATAATAGGCAATAAATAGCTCTGTAAACAGGCCAGAAATAGATGGCCAGTAGTGTTATATTATTGTTAAGCTGCAGCCAATTAACTTGCGACATGGACGCTGGAAAATACTATAAAAAGGCCTTGATTTATTAAAATATATTCCGCCATACCTACAACTATATGCATGTGTGTGTGCTTTGTGTCGTTGCTGACTCTACAGTGACACTTGTCAAATTTAATTTCCTTTTATGACAGGGTTATGCACTGAGCTGATCAAGGGAAGCCAGTTGACGTAATCACTTTGGATTTCAAGAAAGATTTCTATACTGTCTTTCACAGTATCCTCCTGGACAAAATTTTGAGCCCACAGCTGGATAAACACATCATGTGATGGGTGAGCAACCAGCTTACGGGCCGGGCACAAAGATTATAGTGGATGGGGTGACATAAGAATGGAGACCTGTCACTAGCAGGGTTCTGCAGGGCCCAGTTCTCTCTAGCATCTTCATAAATGACTTGGACGCAGGACTTGAAGGAATATTAAGTAAGTTTGCCAATTATACTAACTTGGGAAGAGCTGTGGTCTCCCTTGAGGACAGGGAGACCCTGGAGAGAGACAAACACAAATTAAAGAGATGGGCAAGCACCAACCATATGAAGTTTAACAAGGGCTGGTGCCAGATTCTGCACCTGGGATGGGGCAACCCTGGTTGTGCGAATAGACTGGGGAACAAGAGGCTGGAAAGCAGTGCTGTGGAAAGGGGGCCCTGGTTGATGGCGAAGTGAATATGAGTCAGCAGTGCCCTGGCAGCCAGGAGGCCCAGCCATGTCCTGGGGGGCATCAGGCACAGCATCGGCAGCTGGGCAAGGGAGGGGATTGTCCTGCTCTGCTTTGCACTGGGGTGGACTCACCTCAAGTCCTGTGTGCAGTTTTGGTCACTGCAATATAAGAAAGATACAAAGCTGTTAGAGAGCATCCAAAGGAGGGCTGTGAATATGGGGAAGGTCCTTGAGGAGAAGTCATAGGAGGAGCAGCTGAGGTCACTTGGCTGAAGAGAGATCTCGCTGCATTCTACAACTTCCTCATGAGGAAAATCACAGGGGTAGACACTGATCTCTTCTTTGTGGTGCTCAGTGACAGGACCCGAGGGAATGGCCTGAAGTTGTGTCAGGGAAGGTTTAGGTTGGATATTAGAAAATGATTTTTCAGTGGCTGGATGCTGGAACAGACTCCCCAGGGAAGTGTTCACAGCACAAAGACTGACAGAGTTCAATAAGTGTTTAGACAATGCTCTGAGGCACATGGTGTGATTCTTGAGACTGTCCTGTGCAGCGCCAGGAGATGGACTTCAATGATCCTTGTGAGTCCATTTCAACTCAGGATATTTTATGATTCTAATTCTTTCCAGAGTCTGGCATATGAAATTTTCTGAAAAAGACACAGAAGGGTAAAACGCAATCATCCCTTGTTAGTGGCCTTTTAGATTGTTAAATGAGAACAGTATGTCATATACAACAACTACATAACAATTTTGGGAAAGGACTGCTACTGCAAGACTAGATAATTCTTAAGAAAATAACATCATTATTGTAACTGCAATTGACAGCCAAACTCTTTCTATGCAGGCTAGTTTTCTCATACCTTCTCCAGATATAAATTTCCTTCTGTCTACATCGAAGTATCTGAACTCTCCTTCAGGTTTTGGGCATCTCCCTCCAACTTTGTATGGACTTATTAGCCACACGACACTGTGACATAAATTAATTTCTGTTAAAGCATAAATGTAAAAGTTTTAGGTTTTTTTCTTTTAAAGATAAGTAGTTTCTTTTAAAGATTTCTTTTTCAAGGTAAGTAGTTAATTTCCTCTCACAGAGGAAATTTTGGCCAGAGTTGTTGTAGGCACAGAAAATTAGGTGGGGTTCATTCACTTCAACTCTATTGTGTAGCAGATCAGGTTTAGTATTAGTAAGATTAAGTAAGACTCAGTTCCATAGTTTATTTTGTGTTATAAACTTTTAATTGACCTAAAGTTCATCAAGATGACTCTAAAACCTGGTATTCCTGAGATCAGCTGGTTTTGATCATAGCTATTACTGCTATAGGCACTGTTGAACTTTTTCTTCTGGACTTCCAAGTCAGATGCTTTTGCTAGTTGAAGTGGTGATAAATGTTACCAGGCACAGTTTAAACACTGGTGTCTTAGAGAACCTGAAAGAGAGAAGAGCTGAGCCATGATGTGGCACTTGGCAATATGGTTTAGTGGGCAAGGTGGTATATTAAGTCAAACGTTGAACTTTATGATCTTGGGTCTTTTCCAGTCTTCTATGATTCTATTACATTTGTTGTGGATATTTTTAGAAAACAAGAGTGACTAAATGTAACAGTTGTGAAAAACATCGCAGTCTTGCAGTACAGTCATTTGGCTCATTGGTAAGTTATTAACATCATCTGTTGTGAACATCGTCATTTCCTGTAATTTTATTTCACCAGGCACACGATGGCAGCAAAGTACTGAGGAGCACCACTTGCCTCCTCTAGCATCAAAGAGCACAATAACTGGCCACTCCAAGACTTTAGTCTAACAAAAATGTGAGCCACAGACAAACTGCTTTAAATGTAGGCACAAATAATCATGCTTAAGGAATAAAACCTAAATCTCTGTGTATGTTCATTTGTGAGTATTTCCTTGCTGCCTTATTATCTACAAAACACATACTTGAGTGTTAAGTGTCAGCCTGGATTGGAAATGTCAGTTCAATGTAGAAAATAAATCAGTTCACTTTTTTTTTTTTTTTTGTAATTCACATATTCAGTACTCTCAAATGAGATTGAAATTCGGTACAGTTATTTTGGTTCTGGAAAGATCCAGAGTAGAACAAATTATGATTTAAAAATTGACCAAAAAAATGGAGTAGAGATATCTTCCTGCTATTCTTCAGCCTATGTTCATGACAAAGTTTTACATAATGTCTTTGTGTAAATTTATTTATAAATGAAAAATATAGATAAATAGGCATAAACCATATAAATAGAAAGGCATAAACCATATATATATATAAAAGACTATACCTGGAGAACAGAAAGAAGAAATCTAATGGCAGAAAATAAAGGAATTTAAATAGAGTAATTTAGCTGATGAGTTTTTATAATTCATATATATATATATATACACACACGCGCTTGTGTGGATATAGATACATCTATATGCCTTAAGCAAGGGTCACAAAAGCAAAAAGTGAATTATATCAGAGCTACAATTTTGCTCTGAAATGTTAGATTTCTGAATATAAAATTTTTGAGTTCATTCCATGAAGAATATTTGGGTTAATTCAAATAGCTTCAATGTCACAAATAAAAAATGTGCAAATGGAAGTTTCTGTGTGTAATTCTGACTCATCTCACTTACTATTTTGTTAATAACCTCTGTCATTAATAATGGTATATGAGTAAAATGATAAAAATCACATTTTGTAGTGCATGTATGCAAAATGTGATGAAAAACATTTACACATGCCATTTGTCTCTGCCAAATGACATATTTATGACCAGTGAAGTAGGAGAAAATAGTTGTTTCTTATGATAGGTTCACGTAGCACTGAATAAATTATTTCAGCTATGTATTTTCACCAAGAGTGATTTTTTTTCTGTGTCCTAGCAATTTTTAGATATTACAGGAAAATTGCTAAAACGTCATAGGGAGTGCTATTTCCACTATTTTGAACTTCACAAAGAAGCTTATAGAACTTTGTATTTCAGTAGGACCAAGCAAGGCTGCTGATTGTCCGAGATGTGAGTCTGAACAGTGTTAGTCCAGTGAATGAAAGTTATGACAATGCAGACGAGACTCCTTGTTATGCGGACAAAATAGTATTTTACATAACCCAGATAGCTCATTTCCCACAGTATACATGTTTTATTACATAGTTGCTCATTCATTATGTTTCTGATATAAAATATCTGAAGGTGGTGAGCCACTGGCACAAGCTGCCCAGAGAAGTTGTGGATGCCCCATCCCTGGAAGTGTTCAGTCCCAGCTTGGATGGGGCCCTGATGGATTAGAACTAGATGATCTTTAAGGTCCTTTTACAGCTAAAACCCTTGTATGATATGATTCTATGACATTTATCTTAATCTTACATAGATTAAAAGGGAGTATTCATGTATAGAACTTAACATGTGTTGCACTTAACCCCTTTGAAACACATGCAGAAAACAGCCATATTTTCATGTCAGTGTAAAAGATAACACTCTCACATATGTCTCAATCTTTACATAATTAATTCAAATATAGGAGTTATTAGTTTACATATCTATCTTCCTTAAAGATTTTTCTTTTGGCAGTAATTTTTTTTGTGTTTTTAGGAGAAAGCTAATATCTCTTTGGGGCAAGTTAGTAACTATCCTTGTAGATCCCTGATCATCTCAAGTCATCAAAAATTGTTGGTTGGAATATGGCATAACTGTTTTAAAATTATTATTACAGAAACCTACTCTGACTGAACAACTGTTCTATCTGCACAGCTAAAAAGTAGGCCAAAATAGACAGTCTAATAGGGGTCAATGCCTCAAATGAATTTCCACTTGCCTTATTTATCAGTATCAGATTGATATGTTTCTTACTACAAATAATCTTTTGCTTTTAGTGACTAGCCTTTACATTCTGCTTTTCGTGAGTTACTTAGAGGTAAAATAAAGAATTCATATTTTCAGGAGATAAAAATTAGAGAGGTTGCTCTTTAACTAGTGACTAAGATTAAATATGCCTATTTTTCTAATCATAGTTGGGTCATAGAGAATTAGAAGCAATTGCAATTTGTATAGGCTAATTTTTCAGTTTCTTAATTTTAAAAAGTTTATGTCATAAAGTATAAAATAACCCCCCACTTTCTTATCACTTCTGTTAGTCTTTTAAATACTTGCTGTTAGAACATCTGTGGAAAGGATGGCATAAGCTACCTATAAAAGCAGTACAAAGGCAAAAGAGTAATGAAATTAATGAAAATGACTCTGTCACCTACTATTTTGTGAGTTATACTGAGCACACACATGATCAGTTCTGAAGTTTATTTTTCAAAATGAAAAAGTTCACAGGGATTTTTCTTAATATTTCAGCTAACTTCAGAATATGATCTGTGCTGTCTCTAATTCTCAATTCCCAAGTTTGAAATCCAAGAGAAGCAAAATTTAGAATAGCCCACTCAACATCATTTGTCTATCCTACAATGGCAGCTGGGTATGTCCAAGAGATGAATCAATGTCTCGATGTTCAAGTGGAAACTAGTAGAGAGTGATGTCCCTTATGAGTATGTAGTTGGACTGATACTATTTAATATCTTCATCAATGACATAGTCAGTGGGATTGAGAGCTTCTAAGCTTATAATGCTGGGCTTCATGAATGCATCTGCTCCATCAAATCTCAATTATAACAATACTGCTGGTGTCAGAAGATATTCATAGAATATATTCTACCATTTTTTAGCAAGTCTGAGCCCTCATGTAACAAAATAATGAAATTTTGTATTTTACTCTACTTTGTTAATGTCATGGTATTTTTAAGCAGCAAGAATATTTTCAATTTAAAGATTAAGGCTGGGTGGGTTTTTTTGTTTTTTATTTTTTTCTATTGTTTTCTATTTCCCCTTACCCAAGGGAAGATTCTGTATAGATTTCAATAGCATGCTTTTGAAGTGCTCATAGTCTGCAGTAATGGGAGCCTCAACTCTGTGTTGAGTAGAAACCCTTGTAAGTTAAAACAACGGCAATCTGAATGAACTACTCAGAGCTGTGAGCATAGACTTGTTAGTGAGTTTTGCAGCCTGCAAGTGGCAGCTTCCCACTTTATTTTGTAGTAGCTCAGGGTATATACAGTAGTTTTTTTAGATTTTAAATCACATTGTGTGCTGGCTTGACTGTAAACCAGCAGGGGAAATTTAACCCCACACAAATACCTCGAGAGATATTTTAGGTCAGAATTACAATTTTAATAGAAAGGTTAAAATAAATGCAGTAATACAGAAACACCAGCTTAAACCGACAGTCACAGTACAACCTGGCAGTGGTTGCAGTCCTCTTAAAAGCAGTAGTCCCATAGAAAGGCCTGGTCCTCTGGGTATCCAGTGGTGGAGAAAGGTCTGGTCATCTGGGTGTCCAGTGGTCTGGTCCTCTGGGTGTCCAGTGGTGGTCTCTCTCAATTCCCAAGCCTGTTTTTATGTGGTTTTTCTTTGGTGGTACCTCCCTCAGGGGCAGGGATTTCCACAATGGAATGAGATGTTTCTGGAGTTCTATTTGTCGGTGCTTATTCAGTTTGGTAATGGGCCATTGGCAGGGACAATCCTCTCAGGACAGGTGGTGCTTGCTGCTTCCCGGGGAAGTTATCACCATTGAGATAAGAAACTTTACCCCACCTCATACAATCGACCTCTCCTCAACCATCAACTCAGGGACCGAGTGTGTAACCAGCTGCTGTAAATGACCCACCTTATCAAGGAATTATGAGGGTGGTGATAGAATACATCCTTTTTTTGTTAAGCCAGGACACATTTGAATTTCATAATTTTTGGTTTACTTATAGAAATATTTCCTTTCTCATTGTTATGTTTGAATCAAATATTTATCTGTTTTTTACTGCTTTTGTAAAGTGTTTTGTTCATATTGATTATATAGATGTCCAGGGAAGCCTGTACTAACTTGTGGAATTAGTAGCTTTCCTATAGAATTTTGTAGTTACATCCCAAAACAAGGAGCTCATTTATTTTTTTGACAATGTTGCATGACTATATGAAAATTCGAGGAAAAGGAAATAACTGTTAATCAAAGTAAATAGGTGTTACCAAATGTACTGTTCATTTCTTATGTCTCAAAGCAAATGTACAGCAATATTCTTAAATGTATTATGGGCAATATGCTTCTACAGACTATAATTAAAAGAGTTTTCTGGTTTTACTGTGTTTATAAATTTTTTAATACTCTAACATATGTGTAATTCACATCTAAGGATTTTTACTTTATTGGCTGTAAAACTCCAAATCTAAAAAGACTGTCCCAAAGCTTAGGGCATGTCATTTTAGACCTGTCTGATTTCCTAACTTTGATTTTGGGCATCTCTTATATTTTGGGAAACTTTCTGTAAGATCAAAATTGGAAGAAATGTTTTACAGAAGTGGGGTTGCATTATGACTAGACTCTAAGATGTGCAATTTTAAGCAGACCTTTATTGTCTTAGCAGACCTGCTCTCAGGCTTCTTGTCTTGAAAGTCATAAAACTAATTGGAAAAGTATAGGTCAGGAGAAGAATCAATGTCCCTGTCTATTTTATGGAAGAATTTATAGGAAATCTGTACTGAACTGAATATAAATATTTGGGGACAAAGTGAGGGTATCTAACTGAATGGGTAGTTAATGCATACTTCAATAAAATGTTAATATTGTTTTACAGATCAATGCAGAGGAAATTTTGAATGTGCATTTCTATTCAATACCATTCATCTTTTTCATGTAAAAGTAACTCCTACAAAACCTCTTAACATTCTCTTGGAGAAAATATTCTTATTAGTTCTAATTCTAATCCTTTTAATTGTGACTCTGAACATTTCCTCTTTTAAGATTTTCATTAATGAATTTGAAGACACTTCAAATTAACTCTAAGGGATTTTAAAGATTGTGAGAGTATGTTTTAATTTTCAATGAATTACAGTAAATGACACTTGCCATCTTCATCATTCTCAAAGATCAAACCAATGCCACCTCTAATTTTGACTCACCTAAAATTTATTTGTTCAGCCAGAATTTTTTTTGGATATTTTTTGAAAAATTGATCTTGTTTCTTGGTAATTGCTCAGGGGAAAAGTTATATTAAAAAAATCAAAATTTTGATAGTAATTTGATAGTCTTGGTGATTGCAGTACTGTTTATGGGTATACTCAGCACGCATGCTACATATGAGAGAGAGTTAGAGAGTAACAGCAAAAGGGTATGACAATTCTGGAAAAAAAAAAATGAAACACTTCATTTTCCTGCTATAGCAATAGCTATTCAAACTCAGCAGGAACGTCCTTCATTTAACATTTATCATAGCAAGATATAGTGTACCTTCAGGAAAGAAATATGAATCATATCAAAATGGAACTTTAGCCAGTTCTTTCTAGTGAGCAGTCCCACAGGAACGTTGGATAATCGCTACATGAAAAAAAATTAATTTGCAACTTGCAAAAATATTGTCATGAATAGTGTTTTGACTGAATGAATGGCAGCAGTTGTGTTTAAACTGATTACTTCAAATGTTTAGACAATTACAAATCTAGTACTTGTACAGAAGATGGGAAAAGAGAAGGAAATAATATTGCTTGGAAGCCATACCAAAATTTGTCTGACTTCAATAGTATGCAAATTTTAGAACAATTGTGAAGGAAACATGGAAAACAAACCAAAACAAATCAGTACAGTTTTACCTTTTGCAAATCACTGCATATGTGGTGAACAAACCTGCTTCATTCAAAATGTCTCATCATCTATAGACAAAAATCTGGGGGAAGAAAAAGAGTTAAAATTAGACTCCCCTAGCATTTTTGTGATGCATCTGACATTCAGCACCACACATGAAACTGTCATGGAGGATGAGGAATAATGAAATGTTAACAAAGATCCTATGCTGGCAGAGGTTAACAGTGTTAAGTGTCAGATGCTGACTTGTCTGGCATGAGATTATAAATGGTGAACCTAAAGAAAGAGTCTTGCAAACATTCTCATTTCATAGTTTTGTTAATGACCTTGGCTTTTAAAAATATACACATCCTGAGTAAACTAGCTGTCAGTACAAGGAATTAATTTGAATAACTTTGAAGACTGATATAAAGGAAATGGGTTAAGATTGGATATGATAAAGCTGTTTTCTTAGAAAATAGCAGTAAGTGCATCTGCTGTAGGCTTGGCATCAGAAGGAATTGTGGTAGTGCATTTCCCCTGCCCCCCCGGCCACGCTATGATCATTCATGACAGCAACAACTACGAAAAAAATATTTCCCCCGATTTGTGAGGATTAGAAAAAGCCTTAGTGGGGCATACACTATAAAAGAAAGAGAGGTATTTAAGCTAAAGGATACTATTAGCAGAAGAAGAAATAAGCAAACTGATTACTAATGCATTGAACTAAAAAAAAAATACAAGGAAGTTCTAATCTCAATGTAAAGCAATTCTGTTAACTCCTAATTGGAGTGATTACTTTCAAAATGCTACTCAGTAAGATTATGAAGGGAATTTTATAGGACAATAATTGCAAAAGAATAAGATTGGGCTAAAAGAATTGGAAAGTATTTTCTAGTATTATGCTCTTGATTGTGTCAAAAAATAAATTGTATTCTCAGTGTATTATGTAATGCCTTTTCAGGTTTCAACATAATTAGAGTTAGTGATGAAGGAAGATAAACGGCTGATTAGGGTGCACACTTTAAGAAAGTGTTACAGAGTTTTATGTATGGTTTAATTTTTACTTTAGCTTTGCTTAACTTACCTGTATATTTTTTCTGATTGAACCATATTCATTTTGATATAAACAACCTGCGACTGTGCTGTCCCTCATTAGGGGGTTAAGTGCGTACCTGGTGGGCAGGAGTAAATAAGTACACAGAGTCAATCCACTTTTGGACCTTTAACACCATTTTGTGCAAAAAGGGATGCATTGTCATTCTGGTGTTGCCTTGCTGTGACTGTTCACTTTGATGACATAAGCACATCCTTGTTCTGGTGTTATCTTACTGTGATTCTCACAGCAGACTAGTTGAGAGAAGGTTTGCCAGGTGCAAGAAGTAGAGCACAGCGATTATGTGTATGATTATGACTAGATTTAGTTTTAATACAGTATCTAAATATTGCCAATGCAGTATATAAGTAACAACTCTGTGATCTATTATGACAGATTATAGTATAATCAGGTTGTGGTCCTTGTGTTGAATCACAAGCTTCAGTGAGACCCCCTTGCTCTTAAAACTTCTCAGGAAAGCCTGAGTGCAGCTAGGTCCATCTAGTCTCAGATTTGGTCAACAGTTTATGTCTAAAGAGTTATAATATAGACAGGTTCGGCTAGAAACCTACAGGTTTACAGTCTTTGGTGGTGCAGAATTCACAGTTACAAAGCATCAAACTACCTATGAAACTATTGCAGGATTTTATCTCTGTATTTGCTCGAATCTTAGCGCTTTTTGCTCACCTGTACAAAAGTGAGTATTCCTCATCTTCGGGTGGGATATACAGGCATCCCTTGAAAGCTGTTTGCAACCTTGGGATACCAGTTTGCCCAGCTGGCTCAGTCTCCAGCAACATTTTATGCCCTTTTCTAGGCCAGTGTACATCAAAGTCAATCACAAATGCAGTTGTTCCTGCAATACCACCTGGTGTTCTCATATTAGGACAAACCACACTGCCCATCAGAGAGAGAAAAAAGGGAGAGGGGTGTGTGCATGGCAGAGGGTGAGGACATACCTAAGACCTGACCATAGTTCATTGGTGTCACACTGCTTTGTTTTTATTTGACCATTTTTGGGAATGTTGAGAACAAATGCGTAATAGTGTTGCCCTATAAACTATCTGTATCTGAAGCTTTGTGTCAAAATGACTGAAAGTAGTATAAATCATATATTGAGTTTCTTTGGTTCTTGACAAACACGCAATTCAGACAAACTATATTGTTCATAACATTAATGCTTGGTAGCATGTAATCTCAATCAGCAGCCATTATAAATGGAAAATATAGCAATGCCAAACTGCTTTGAAATAATTCACTTTGGTGATATAAGCAGATCCATAAGGAGATGTTAGAAAAAAACTAACCAGGAGATTTTAGAAAATTTCTGAAGGAAAACAAAATATTTAGTCTGTACCCAGAAATTTGGTTTTTTATTGAATTATATGTCTGAAATCAATGAAATTACTGTCATTGTAATGAATAAGGTAATCTATTTGCTAGATAAAGTTTATATTTGTTGAAGAAATAGAAATTCATAGATTCATTAATGCAGTAAAAGTAGTATTATCTTCAAACACTTCATGAGTTACACTTCACCAAAGGCATAATAATGACTTAACATATATAAATATTTTGCTCCATTTTCTAGAATCATGTTAGAGAAATTTGAGTCATGTCCAGATGACTTTTGAAGATTTCCAGTGCCAGTGCTCAGTCACCCTTGCAGTATAAAAGTACTACTTGCTATTCAGAGGGAATTTCCTGTGTTTCTGTTGGTCCTGTCACTGGATGCCATGGAAAAGAGTTTGACTCTGTCCTTTTTGCATCCTTCCTTCAGGGATCTTGATAAGATCCCTCTGAGTGTCCTCTTCTTCAAACTGAACAGGCCAAGTTCCCTCAGCCTTTCCTCAAAGGAAAGAAGCTCCAGTCCCTTAGCCATCTTCATGGCCCTTCACTGGACTCTCTCCAGTATGTCCATGTCTGTCTTGTAATGGGGAGCTCAGAACTGAACACAGTACTTCAGGGGTGACATCAGCAGCGTGAGCAGAAGAGAAGACTAACCTTCCTCAAACTGCTGGTAATACTTTGCCTAAAGCAGACCAAGCTGACAATTAGCCTTCTTTGCTCCAAAGAGACGTTGCTGGTTTGTGTTCAGCTTCATGTGAATGTGGCACCTGGGGATGTGGTTTAGTGGTGAACACAATGGGTAATGGTTGGACTTGGTGATCTTAGAGGTGTTTTTCCAGCTTTAATGATTCTTTGACTCTATGTCTACCAGCATCCTTAGGTCCTTTTCTGTCAAGAAGCTTTTAGTTGTTTCTCCCCAGACTGAAGGACTTTGCACTTCCACTTGCTGAACTTGACATTCGTGTTAGACATTTTCTCCAGCCAAAGTACCTTTGGATAGCAACATGACCCTTTGATGTATCAATATCATCATGGTATCAATATTAAAATGTAAAATAAATATTTATGCTGATTTTGTATTATTTAAGAGTAGTCTTTTCTGTTGTAAATTAGTTGTCTCCCAACTCAGCTACAAGTGGGCTTTAAAAAATTATACCATTAAAGATTTGCAAAATTAGTATGAAGGTTTGAGAGGTCAGTCCATCTTGTTGTTTATAACTTTATGGGCTATTATCAAGGTGAAAAACTAATTGATCTGTTTACTTGATGTCAAAGGATAGTAAGTTTAGAAGCAATTCTAATAAAAGCAGAATGAAACCATGGGAGGTTTATGGTTTTGAGTGATGTTCTGTCGTCTTCTTCTTAAGTAGTCTTAAGTGCAGATTTTGACTTGCATCAAATGCATTGAGAATACTCTTCCATTATAGTATGCTGTGAATGAAATAGGTTTATTTTTGATGCATTAACACAAGTTTTCCCGTATGGGAATATTAGTTATTAGAATTATAAAAAAATAAACAGTATTTTCTGAAAGATGCTACTAAGGACTGCTTGTTTCTACAAATCTTTACACATCCCTTGTTTCTTCCTTTTTGTTGCAGCACTTTCAATAATCCAAATACGTAACTACTGAAAGCTAGTTTTCTTCTGCTCAACAATGTGTGAGAAGTGCTAAGAAACAGTGGACAGTGTAGGAAGTGTCTCTTTTTCTCAGGTGCTGCTTTTAGACTACCTTAAAAAGACCCCAAATCCACAAACCATGTCTGCAAAGGTAGATTTAACCATGATGATGGTTATGGTTATCATAAAACTCAATACCTGATGTGCTTATTGGAATTCCACTGGGTATTCCATTGGAATGGAATTCCAGTATTTGAAAGTCTGCCCTCAAGTCCGTGTATATCAGCTCATGCTATGCTGTAAAATTTTTTTAACTTAGAAGAGCCTGAACATGAAGGTCAATTTAAAAGATCAAACACTGATTGTTTCCCATTATCTAAGTTGTATGGATCATAAAGAGTATCAATATTGTTGTAACATTCTATAATATTCATAACACACAACGGTGTGTACTTAAAGATTGTTTAATATTTGTGGTTGTCTATACTGTATATACAGAAGAAATCTTTGTACAAAGCAGAGTTTCACATCAGAAGCAGCCTCACTGGGAATCTTACTAGATCATTGAAAACCTCATTCTGAATGTAGAGTTTTAGTATAAGCTTCTTAAACTTATCTGAAAAATGTTCACTTTGATTTAAGAATTGACTCCTAATTGTTTTATGGATGCCTGATAAAGGATCTTTAAAGCTTGTTTATAAGATTTAATGAACAGAAATTTACTTATCAAAGGCTGCAGGGAGGTTGATGAGCAATCTATATTAAATTTTTATGTTGGACTGGAATTCTTGCAAAACTATTTTTCATTTTCTGCCTTTTATTTGGACTCAAAATTATAACTACTCTAGAACCTACAAACACCAGACTTGCAGGACCTATCACTATTACCACTGTGGTCCTCTAAATTTTCAGAGTCCTGCTATTTCCAGACTCTGACTGCATTCTTTTTTTTTCCTGGCAAATAAACCTACTGTTCACTAAAAAGCTCTATGCTGTTATTCTTTTGGGTGTAATTTTCTTTAGCGACCCACATTGATTCTCATCTGTTTGGTTTGCATAATTGACTGAATTACATCAGAGGATTTTTTTTTTCCAAGTAATACAGGTTTTTAGACCCTATGTATGAAAATAACTGCTCTTACTATTTTTCTGATGGTGGTACTGTGTGTTTATAAGCTTTAAGGATCATGAGAGAAAGTTACAAGGAAGAGCAGAACCAGGTTTCAGAATGGCAAATTGTAAAGATGGCGTGGAATCAACACAGAGAAATAAGCTAAAATCATGGCAGTTCACTGGGATAGGATTTGGGTAGTGATAGTGAACACTATATTAAGGTTATTACCAACACCTGTGGGGGAAAACCCCTAAAATTTTCAGGAATGTGTGAACACATAATTATATGAACCAATGTAAGGAGCCTCAGCTTTATTCAGCACTCATAGAATTTTGTTTAGATGACTACTTCCAGGTTTGGGGAAGGTTATGGCATTTAATTTTCTAATGTCACTTAACTTTGACAGCCATGTCAAAGCCATCTTAACTTTAGATGCCATGTCAGAGCTAAAGTTTCTTTTGTTCCTTAGGTGTATTTTGTCTATTCAGAAAAGAATTTGTTTTCTCTTGTGCAGGATGATCACTTACTACATCTTTGAATAAATTCTACAGCCAAGTTTATTTATTTTTAGGTGATTTCTACTTTGATAATGACATCTAGTGTTGTGTTCAGTTTTTTCCCTCTTATTCTGGCCAATCTTCTCAAGAAGCATTGTTATATATAAGGTCTTTTCCCAGCACTAAGGAGTCCAGTTTATATTTGCTCTTTTGTCTCTAATACTAATCTTTTTTATAACTTTCAGTTTATCCAGTTCTCAAAATTCTATCCTGTTTTTAACAGTAGTTCTTTTTTTTTCTCATCCCTGATACCTTATCAGCTGTGGAATCTGACCCTGCAAATTTTCCTGTTGAAGGCTAAATTATTTGGCCTTTATATCAAACCTCCTTTCAATTACTTATTCAATCCTTGGCTCAAGTGTTGTCTTTAGAATTTAATTTTTAATATAATCTTTTTTTCACTTTCCTACAGTTACTTGACATTTGGCCAGCATTCTGCATGTGAAACTATATATATAATCTCTTAGCTAACATGCTGTCTCTTTATAGTTCATAAGGAATATGGTTCTGAATATTTTTCTCCTTCTTTTGCAAGTTCTTTTTCCTTGTTCCAACTCTTTCTTTTTAATTGAAAGGTTAAAAATACGTTGTGTGAGTCTTTGTTGGCAAGTGGGATGCATTCTAAAATCAGAAGCAGTGAGACATCAGCTACCTTTGAAGGAAATGGTAAATGCATTCCCCTACATCAATAAAAAATTGAGGACTTGGCCAAAAGAGAGGCTTTATCCTCAAGTGGACCATTAAAATAAAAAAAAAATATTTGATAGACATGGCCCAACATTTCCGACTTCATTTTCTTCCTTCCAATTCCGTGCATGGAGTGCAAATGGTAGATTATTCAATTGTATTCTTTAGAAAAGTCCTCATTTTACATCAAAAGCTTTTTAAATGCTTATAGCACTTTACAAATCACCTACTTATTCACAAATCCCTTTATTTATGGACTATGCAATTCAATTGACCTATGATGATGCTGATAAACCCTAATTCCTTATTTCCTCTGATTAAGCTTGGATGATGTAAACATCTGCTGACACATTCAGTGACCTGACAGGATTGGCCTGACTCCCAGAAAGTCCCATAAACCCCTTCCTGTAATAGCTTTGTATCCTGTGATTTTACTGGAATAGGAATCATGAAAGGAGTTCAGAAATACTCAGTTCATACGTGCAAAACTGTACGGGTTTCCCATATTGACACCACCACTCATTCTTTCAAAGTACAGCTTCATGTATAAAATGTCAATATTATTTTATTTCCAAGTCAAAGGAGGGTATTTTAAGCCCAAGATCAAAAGTCAGCTTGTACAGAAAAAATGAAGTGCTTTTTAAAGTTACAGTGTGTTCTCTGCATTAGTTCTTCTTACCTGTTCTGGCAGGATATGCACTTTCAGCTGGTATTTGGAGCCAAATGTTGCTAGACATACAAGCATTCAGACAGACAGCTGTATCCTGCATTTAAAGATGCTGACTGGGGGATAACCTTATGTTCTGCTTTTAGAGTTCTGATACACTAGCTTTTTGTATTTCATCCTACCTTAAAATGTAGAGGAATGGCAGTTTGATATGATATTTTTATCATTTCTCACACTTGCAATGTCATTTCTGCCCAGTTGCTTGGTCCAGCATCTGGCAGAAAAAAGACACAGGATATTGTTCTGTTCTTTGGTAGCTATTCTTCATCTCCTCAGTAAGTATTGAAACCACTGGCTAACTTCTGTGAGTTGAAGAGGACAATCAGCTCATAGGCACAGCAGCTGTCAAAGGAGAGACAATCTGCAAGTTCCCTTACTGAAAAGCGGATGAAATTGCAATGGGTGATTTTCATCAGGCTTTATGATTCCAAGAAGCACAGCTGGGTCATGTGTGTCAGCTGACAATCAGACAAAAAGTATGCTGCCTCTTGCCCCGTCAAAGAATTGGATGTTTTTAACAAAGGAATATATTAGGTACTGACAAGTATTCTGGTAGCTGAATTACAGTGAAAAGCAAAGTTCTGCATTTAGGAAGAGTATTTTAAGGAAGGTAGAATTTTAAATAAAGGAAGCTATAAATTAAACTATCCTCATAAACTGAAACAGAATAATATTTTATTACCAAATATTGGAATGTTTCGGGGTTTGTATTGAACAGTGTGTCAATCTGTAACTACCTAGATGTAAGTAGCAGGCCTTTCATTTTTGGATTCTGAAATACTTCAGAAAGAGAATGTTTTTTCCTTTGTGTAAGACTCCTTTCATATCTATACCGATAATCATAGGAACTAAGAAAGTGAAAAGAAAGCTTTGAAATTAAAAAACCTTATCTTGAATATTTGATTGGCTTTGTGGACAAAGAGAGAGATTATTGGTGAACAACGTTAGCTTGGCTGAGAGATTGGCAAAACTGTTGAAACTTTTTATTTTTTCTGTGATTTATGGCAGAAAGGAAAACGAAACTATATTTCTGTTTAAGACCAGTGAAAAGATCTTTCATTTAGTGTATGGAAGATGAGATAGTTCAGAAAGTATCAGACACACTATTTTCCAGGACAGAAATTGGATTTTCGTCTATCTGAAGTTATTATGTGGAAAACAACACTTGGCAGAATTGACATCTGGGAAACTTGAAATAGAAAGTTTTGTATTTATCTTTGACTGGATTGTCATTTATCACTACCTTTTCCTGAACAACATCTGTGCAGCTGAATTTTGCATCCTGTATCTTTCATGTTCCATCAGAGTCCTTTCATACAGACAAAGTATGTGTGTCTGCATAAGGAAAGAGAGAGGGAAGAGTCAGGGCAGAAGGGAAGGAAGAGGTTGACAAAGAGCTTCTTGAAATTCACTTCACTATTTGTCTGATTTACATTGATACCTACGGGGAAATCAGGAACAATTAAATCACCTTTAGGGATTTCACACTAGCAAAGATGTAGAGCTGTTAGTCACAGCAAGTTGGTCATATGTGAAGAATATAATTAAAGGTGGGATTGAGCCCGACTCAGTCATGTTTATAAGAATAAACACTATGTGTAAAATATTGATTTTGCAGCAAGTAATGATTTCTTGCTAAGACAGTCTTTTCAGAGCCTGCCAATATTACTAAATGGTTACCTGTAGGGAAACAAATCTGAATGAGCTCAAGATATGTTATAGATGTCAGTCTATTTATTAGGAATTTATGAATTCTTTTAATAAAGCTATATTTCTGTATTTTCAGTTGGTTTTCTATGCCTGTATATATGCTAAAAAACTTTACCAGCCTAAGGCTGCCATATTTTCTGTAAGAGTTCACGGGTTCTCCTATTCTTTCCCTTTCCTTTTCCTTTTCTTTTTCCTTCCCTTTCTTTTCCCTTTCCTTTTCCTTTTCTTTTTCCTTCCCTTCCCCTTTCCTTTTCTTTTTCCTTCCCTTCCCCTTTCCTTTTCTTTTTCCTTCCCCTTTCTTTTTCCTTCCCCTTTCTTTTTCCTTTCCTTTCCTTTCCTTTCCTTTCCTTTCCTTTCCTTTCCTTTCCTTTCCTTTCCTTTCCTTTCCTTTCCTTTCCTTTCCTTTCCTTTCCTTTC